>JAIFGZ020000014.1:1200000-1585902 GCA_019925245.2 Oryza australiensis
CCAAAACCCGAAGCTATGCGAGCAAGCTGCGGGAGTATTCACCATGCTACCCCTAAGCGGGATGCCAATAGTGCAAGAATACCCGGACGTATTCCCCGAGGAATTGCCCGGAATGCCCCCGTATTGCGACATAGAGTTTATCATCGACCTAATGCCCGGTACTGCCCCCATATCCAAGAGACCTTACCGAATGCCGGCCAACGAGTTAGAAGAACTCAAGAAGCAAATCCGAGAACTACAAGAGAAAGGATTTGTATGCCCCAGTTCTTCTCCCTGGGGAGCCCCAGTACTCTTCGTCAAGAAGAAGGATGGGAGTATGAGGATGTGTGTGGACTACCGATCATTGAATGAAGTGACTATCAAAAACAAGTATCCACTACCTCGAATCGATGACCTATTCGATCAACTTAAGGGTGCGCAAGTGTTCTCAAAGATTGATCTTCGGTCGGGATATCATCAGTTGAAGATTAGAGCTGGAGATATTCCTAAAAAGGCGTTCTCTACACGTTACGGCTTATACGAGTTCACAGTAATGTCCTTTGGATTGACCAATGCCCCGGCATATTTTATGAATCTGATGAACAAGGTATTCATGGAATACCTGGATAAATTCGTAGTGGTATTTATCGACGATATACTTATCTACTCCAAGAATGATGAGGAGCATGCGGATCATCTACGACTGGTACTGGAGAAACTACGAGAGCACCAGCTGTATGCAAAATTTAGCAAATGCGAGTTCTGGCTCAAGGAAGTCGCTTTTCTTGGCCACGTGGTTTCAGCCGGAGGAGTAGCGGTAGACCCCGCCAAGGTCGAAGCTGTCACGGAATGGAAAGCACCCAAGTCAGTAACGGAAGTTCGGAGTTTCTTGGGCTTGGCCGGGTATTACCGAAGGTTCATCGAAGGGTTTTCCACCGTAGCCCGACCTATGACTCAACTTCTGAAGAAGGAAAAGAAGTTTGAATGGAACGAGAAGTGTCAAGAAGCCTTTGACCAACTAAAAGAAAAGTTAACCACCGTCCCAATCTTAACTTTACCTGACAACCGGAAGGATTTCGTGATGTACTGTGATGCGTCTCGGCAAGGACTAGGAGGCGTGTTAATGCAGGATGGGAAGGTCGTAGCATATGCCTCGCGACAGTTACGACCCCACGAGGGGAATTATCCCACACATGACCTGGAATTAGCCGCGGTTGTTCACGCATTGAAGATCTGGAGACACTACCTGATCGGGAACCACTGTGATGTGTATACTGATCACAAGAGCTTGAAATACTTCTTTACTCAGCCCGATCTCAACCTACGACAAAGACGATGGTTGGAGTTGATCAAATATTACGATCTAGGAATCCATTACCATCCCGGCAAGGCAAATGTAGTGGCCAATGCGCTAAGCCGCAAAGCCCAATACAACCATATGGGATTGGAAGGTATGGCCAGTGAGCTCCAAGAAGAAATGGCTCGACTTAATCTGCACCTGATTCCACACGGAGAAGCAAACTCGCTGGAAATCCAACCCCTTCTGAGGACTCAAATAGAAGAAGCCCAAAAGGGAAATGAGGAAACCCAGGAAATCAAAGAACGCATGGCCGCTGGACGCGCTAAGGAATTTTTGGTAGACGACAAGGGAATCCTGTGGTACAAGAAAAGAATCTGCGTGCCTGAACAAGGTGGTTTGAGAGGGTTGATCTTAAAAGAAGCACACGAATCGGCATATTCGTTACATCCAGGAAGCACGAAAATGTACCAGGATTTGAAGGGAGAATACTGGTGGCCCAATATGAAGAGAGATGTAGCCGAATACGTAGCCGTATGCGATGTATGCCAAAGGGTGAAAGCTGAGCATCAACGACCGGCAGGCTTACTGCAGCCGCTCAAGATTCCCGAATGGAAATGGGACGAGATAGGCATGGATTTCATAGTGGGACTACCCAAAACTGCGACTGGTTACGATTCCATTTGGGTAATAGTAGATCGGCTCACCAAGACCGCCAGATTTATTCCCGTAAAGACTAACTACAACAGTGCCAAGCTAGCGGAATTATACATGAGTAGGATTGTATGTCTCCATGGTGTACCAAAAAGGATTATATCTGATTGTGGTACCCAATTCACGTCTCATTTTTGGAGCAAAGTTCACGAGGCACTCGGAAGTCACCTTGCCTTCAGTACCGCTTACCACCCACAGACCGATGGGCAGACTGAAAGGACCAATCAAGTACTAGAAGATATGCTGAGAGCCTGTGCGTTGGATTTCACCAAGGATTGGGAGAAATGTTTACAGTACGCCGAGTTCTCCTACAACAATAGCTATCAAGCCAGTCTGAAGATGTCACCAAACGAAGCCCTATTTGGTCCGAACCCCATTGATGTGGCCAGAAACCGGTGAACGAGCCGTATTCGGCCCTGACATAATCAAAGAGGCCGAGGAAAAGGTTCGCCTGATCCAGGACCGATTACAAGCTGCCCAATCACGACAAAAGAGCTACGCGGATACCCGACGAAGAGAATTAGAATTTAAAGAAGGTGACTATGTGTATCTAAAGGTCTCACCACTACGGGGAACTCAGAGGTTCAAGGTCGAAGAGAAACTCGCACCAAGATACGTGGGCCCATTCTTGATAAACGCTAGAAAAGGTGAAGTGGCCTACCAGCTGGAGCTGCCCGAGAACCTCTCCGATGTCCACCCAGTATTCCACGTGTCGCAGTTGAAGAAATGTCTGCAGGTGCCAGAAGAGCAAGCTCTTTTGGAAACCATCCATGTCCACAGTGATCTTACCTACCCGGAGCATCCAATCAAGATACTGGACGAGGCGTAAAAGAAGACACGGACCAAGTCATGGCGCATGTACAAAGTACAATGGAGCAATCACACCGAAGAGGAGGCTACCCGGGAGAGCGAGGATTTCCGAAGACGGAATACCCACACCTACTCAGAACCGGTAAGAAATCTCGGGACGAGATTTATTGTTAGGGGGTAGGTTGGTAACATCCCGAAAATCAAAGAAACCGAAATCGGAACGTAAAAATCGGAACTTTCAAAAACCTTCGCTTGTTGCTTCTTCCTCGGGTTTGTTGCTTCTTATTTGCCGCTCGTTGCATAAATTTAGTCATGATCAATTCCCTTTCGGTGTTTTTGGATGATTTGGAGTTTGTCGGAATGAAAATGCGAAAGTCCGTATTAGGGATTTTTAAAAAGAAATTGGAGAAGTGCGGATTTATGAAAATACGATTCGGGAGAAATAGAATAGTAATTGTGGTTGGGAGAGGATAAATTAGGACACAAAATAAATAATAAAATATTTGGGAGTCGCACTCTAAATCCGGGAAATTTTGGAAAATAAAGAGGTGAATTATGAAATTAGGAAAAAGGGATTTACATAAATAAATATGAAAAATAATGTGGGAAAATAAAAGTGGAGAAAAGTTGAAAATATTATATTAAAAATTATTTTTGAAATATAGGAATTTATTTTGGAATTTTTAGAAGAAAGGAAAATTGAAATAGGAATTAAAAATCGAAAATCGGGAAATAGAAAACAGCACTGTTCATATTGCGCAAGGTGTTCGACGCCGTACCGCGCCGTACCGCGCTCGCCCGCGCCCGGCCCCGCCTCGCACCGCGCGCGCGCACGCACGCCCTACACCGCGCGCGCCACGCGCCGCGCGGCGTGCGCGCCGCGCCCGCGCGTCACGTGCCGCGCGCTCGCGCCGCGCCGGACCCGCCGCACCTTGCGCCCGCGTCGCCCGCGCCCGTACCAGCCCGCCCGCGCTCGCGCCTCGCTGCCACGCGCCGCGCGCCGGACCCCCCGTCGCGCGCGCATCGTGCCCGGACCCCGCCCGCTACGTCGCGCCCGCCCGTACCCGGCCCGTCCCGCGCCTCACCGCGTGTCGCCACCGTGCGTGCCACGCGCCGGCCCTCCCTCTCTCGCGCCCGCGCCGGCGCACCTATAAAAGGGCAGCAACCCCGCCCCTTGCCGCACCGCCGCCGCCCTCTCTCCTCCGTTTCCCCGCGCCAACGCCGTCGCCGCCATGCGCCAAGCCCCCGTGCCCCACCACACCTCCCCGAGGTCCGCCGTCGCCGGTAAGCCCCGCCGCCGCCCTCTCTTCCCCCATGCGCGCGCGCGCCGCCCCGTTTCGCCGAACCTCGGTCGAGCACATTGAGTGCAATGAACAATGGCGCCGGAAAAAAAAAAATAAAATAGGAAAAATTTGGAAAATTTTTAGAAAATTTGGAAAAATATTTTGGGAAGATTTGAGTAAAATTTTGGACAAAATTAAAGTATATTTTTGTATGTTTTCTCGGTGCGAAAATTTGAAATCAAACTGGACTTTTCCGAAATCCCGTTTTGCGACGTTTTTGAATCCGAATTTCGTTTAGATCTTTCTCGCCATTTAAAAATGTTTCTCTTTTGAGCTCGGACCTTCAAAACCTCTAGCACCAATCCCTTCGCGGATATTTTCAAATCCGTTTTCTCGAACAGATCGCGATCGTCGTTTTGCAAAAACCCTAAGTCGTCGATCCGATGTCTAAACTTGGAGTTTTCCGGGGCAATCGTGGTACAAACTTAAGTAGGAATTTGGGCTTAGCGCTTGGAATCGTTTCTAAGACTCGGATCTTTTCGACCTTTTGGTGTTATATGGGATTCTAATCGGAATCGATTGATTTTTCGCACGTACGGGTAGCACCTGAAGAGACCGGCATCGACCCCATTGAAGACACCACCCCACAAGCGTGCGAGCAAGGCAAGTCATCATACTCTTTGAACATATTGATCCTACTTTGTGAAATGATGTTGATTTCAAATTACAAATTGCATGCTATACACAAATGAGTACCTATGCTTGATATACCCTGCTTTGATGTTGATCACCATTAGAATTATTCTTTGTAACCTTCGATATGATATGACTGGAGGCTAACTTCGGTAAAAATGTGTAGCCCTGCTTATACTAGATCCATGCATACTCATGATTTTACAAAGAAGCTTTGTGCTTGGGCAACTACCTTAGGGAAGGTAGTTGAGATGCGGCCTGTGGAGACATGAGCGCCACATGGCCATGAGAATGATGAACTAAGTTTGATGAAAATTGAAAATGCTATACAAATGTTTTAGACTGGGGCGGCCGGATGATTTGGGTGGATTCCGAAAAAGGCAAGTGCCGACCCTGGTCAATTAAGGACCGAGCCATGAGATAGCCGGGGAAATGAGCCAGTACAACCGTACTTCTCGAATGGGTATAGACCAAGCTGACTAGATAGCCGAGCGGAGGCAGTATCCTTGCGTAGATGGTTCTTTATGATGTGGTTTATGTGATGAGGATGAGGCTGCGGCCTTTGCTGTGAATGGTGGAATTAAATCGATATTAATTGAACTTAAAGATTGAGGAAGTTTTCCCTTACCCCGGGTGCGCCGAACTCCTCTCACCGCTAGAAAATGACGGCTAGAGTGCATGAGGGCTTAAGTTCATGGAGCGGGTACTGCCAAAGTGAGGTTATCGAAAGGCTTTGCCGTGACCGTCTCATGTGTTGGGACGTAGGCTCATTCGTTGGGCTATCGCGGAGTACGGGTAAAGTGTACATCCACTGCAGTGTGAATGAATCAATCTATTCGAATAGCCGTGCTCGCGGATATCGAGCATCGTGACAAGACTTTCGCTTGGCTAGACTTTAAACTTAAAACTGCTGGGATGGGTTTGCATGATAATTTCATTCGCTGGTGGATCAACTTCTCGAGATGCGAGAAGGGGTGGATTCCCCAGAAAACCATGACGTATCGGAGGCGGGAAGCCATCCTTGGAATCACGATGGATGGTAGACAGAACCGGCGCCGAATTAATAAACTATGGAACTAAAACTTTACTTGGCTAGTTGTTAGGCCTGTGAAAAGATTTGTGAAAATTGGCTTTATGCAAAAGAGCTCCAGCCATTCCTTGAATAACCCTATCATATGCATCAATTCCGTGTTGGCTTGCTGAGTATGGTTGGTACTCACCCTTGCTATACGCACAAACCTTCAGATGGTGGGAATGAAGAATTGGAAGATCCTTACGCTTGCTACCAGGAGGGTGAAGGAACTGATGGCGCTTACTAGGTCTTAGCTCCAGTCATTGCCTGTGGCAATTGACATGCCGCTGCCTCTATTCCGCTGCCGTATCTAATTTCTGCTTTTGTGTTGTATTCGGACCATGAGGTCCTGTGTGTTGAACATTGCCTTCGGGCCTATGGTTGTAATAATTTTGTTGTAAAACTATTCGTGCATGCGCACCTGATTATTCAGTACTGTATTCGTGGGTACCAACTACTCGATCCAGGGAAATGGTACTAAGAACACGAAAGATTCCCGTTCCAAAAACGGGGGTCCACATGTGGCTCCGCGTTCTCCCCTGCCATGGCATGTCCTCATGGCGTGCCGCACAGGGAGAGGCATTCCCACTGGTGAGTTGGTTGTTTTTTCTGCCTTCCTCCTGCGCGGCTTTGGGGTGCCGGCCCAACCCTTTTTCTGAGGTCTGCTAGAGCACTACGGGATAGAACTCTGCAACCTCAACCCCAATTCCATCCTCCAAATCTCCATCTTCATTCATCTATGCGAGGCCTACCTCGGGGTAGACCCGCACTTCGACCTCTTCCGCCACTACTTCTGCCTGCGGCGGTCGAGGAGTAGCGGTATCGTCAGCGGGGCTGGAATCTAGCTTCGAGGAGGGATGGGTGAGAGTTACATCCCTGTCGGCGCGACTACCTCCAACATGGGGTGGCACGGGGAGTGGTTCCATATCACGAACCACGAGACGGCCCTTGGTGAGGACATCCACAAGGAGCCGCTACCCAACCTCAACTGGACGGGCACCTATTGCTCTAGCGACCGGGATCGGGTTGATGAGCTCATCGAGCCGATCAAGGACCTAACGAGGAGAGGTCTGAGCGGCATCCAGGTGGTGCACGACTTTGCCCTCCGTGACATCCAGCCCTGCAAGCGCTGGGATCGCACAGCGTACCAATGCTCGGGCAGCGCGACAGTGCCCGAGGAGTGCGTGCGCAATCACCTATCGGGCTTTTTTCAAAGCACGGTAGGTTCTGGAGAAGGGGGTCCAGAGCCTTTCTCGACAGACAACCCTCCTCCGGTAGTAAGATCGACCCCTTTCTTTGTTTTGCACGATGTCTCACCTACCAGGGGTCAAAACTGACAGGGTCGGGAGGTATACGTGTCTCTGGCCCCGATCCCCGGAGCCCACTCGGTCGACATGCCGAGGGTCCGAAGGCCTTCCGTGAGGTCGGAGGGGAGGGGAGAGGAAAGTAGCTTAGGCTCCAAGATCGGCAGGAGGGATTCCGTGCCGCGGTGCTAGGAGGCACCAAGCGGAAGCTGGTGCTCGAGTCCTCCTCCGAGGAGGAGTACAACGACTCATCCGACTCGGACATGTCGAGGGCGAAGCTGACGCCACCGCCAAAGAAGACGATGAAGCGAATCAGCTCCAAGTACAAGGCGTAAATGCAATCCTTGGACCCCAGCGAAATTGCTCTCTTCCATTTTTGCATTAAAAGTTTCCTTCTTGATCAGGCTCTGGGGGCGACCGGAGTTGCTGGGCCAGTTGCCGCAAGGGAAACCGGCCCTTCCCCGCCTGCCATGGGCTCAAGGGCAGCGGCGGTGGACCTGGAGGAGGAGCACCCACTGGTAGAGACCGCCAACGGGTCCGAGGAGGAGGCAGCCAAGAATGTGGCCGCGCTGGCACCCAAGGCTGCTGCCAGGACCACGCGGGCGGCTGGGGCACACTCCGGGGCTGAATGGGTGGCCACGAAGGCCGAGGTCGATGCCTGGGTGGAGGAAGCTACCGTCGGAGTGACCACATTGGCTCCTAAGTCGGCCACTGAGGCTCTAGCCGGTCAGCTGGGGGGTGGCGAGAACTCCTCCAGCATTAGTTGGGGCCGGCTCAGCAACCTTGTCGACCGAGCTGCTCGTCGAGGGTCCTGCCATTCCACGCAGGACCGACGCCAAGGAGCTCCACGATGCCAGGGTCGAGAGGACCGACGCCATCGAGGTCGTCGATGCTGAGGCCACCGAGGGCAAGTTGGAAACCGGGGAAGGCTCCGAGTCCCAGGCCGATGACTTGTCGGAGCTCGACCGCCATTTCGCTAGCATCCGGGGCTTGTTCATGGTAAGGCCCGAATCTTTTGCCTTTCTTGCATGAGTCTTGTCTTACTTACTGTGGTTCCAGAGGCACGCTCATTCGTCTGAGCCGTCGGAGGCCGAACGGGCGGAGGAGGAGAGGCTCGCAGCGGCTTGTCGCCGTAAGTCCGCTTACCTTTGCCCCTCTTCTTCCTCCTCCCATCCTGAAATGGTTATGAAAACTTTCGCAGGGGCTCGGGATGCCCTTGAGCAAGCCGAGGTCCTCTGGGCCGAGCAGAACAGCGCTCGGGAGGCCCTCAAGCTTTTCGAGGATGCCCGGAAGGCGGTCGAGGACGTCCAAGGCACCTTGGAGGCGCAGCTCGGGAGAGCTCAGGCCGAGATGGAAGGGTTGGCTCTAGCCAAGGCCGAGGCTAAGAATTTAAGTAATATGCCCTAGAGGCAAGATGGAGATGTTCGATATCATGGTCAATGTTTATGTATAAATGAATAAAGTGTTATACAGTTCTATGAAATAGACAACTTGTATTGATCAGTAAGTATGTGACTTATTTATGAGATTCTTTATGTATGAATCTATTTCTAAATGATCCCTGATCACATGTCATATTGTTGGAACAAATATGACCCTAAGATCGACATATTTATTGATTGATGATCGCATCTCATAGATCATGATATGGAGATACCAAATCAATATACGTGGACATGTGTTAGAGAACACATTGTTGGATAGACCCACCATGAGACACTACAGGAGTTAATGTGCCATTAGTTGGTCTCAAGTAGTGTTGGTGCAAAGTCCTTAGACCTGAGATCATCATGGATTCTGACGTGTAGTAGCCTACTTTGGGACTACCAAACGCTATTCCGTAATTGGGTAGTTATAAAAGTAGTCTTCGGGTTTGCTATGAAACATGGAGTGGGATATGAGTGATCAAGATGGAATTTGCCCCTCCTTTGGAGAGATATATCTGGGCCCCTCGAGGTAATGGATTATGGAAGTGCATGGCCATGCCAAGTTGATTGAGGAGTCAATCAACGGACAGATAATTCAATACGGTTTGAGTGAATGATTAAGCTATTGATAGGATGACACACATTTTGCCTATAGCTTAATTGGTATCGTGAGGCAAAGGGACTTGTGTACACATTACAGGTTCAGAGCCGATATTATATTCTTGTGTACTATGGTGTCAATATGTGCTACTAGGCGCCGCTATTGACGGTCGACCGAGTTGGACTCAGGTCGAAACCGAGTATACCTGAACCTATAGGGTCGCATGCTTAAGGGGATAAGAACAGACATTCAAGTTAGACTCGGATACGGCTCGATCGGATACGGATCCGATTGCATAGAGTCCTGATGGGCCTATAGGCCCAGTCGGCAACTCTATATAAAGGGGCGAATGGTGGAGAGCTGCGAGATCACTTTTTGAACTGAATCAATCTGATTTGGCGCAATAGATTAAAGCACGCACAACATCAGAAGTCGATGAGCTCGAGATCTCCATGAAAACCCTCCCCACCTCCGAGCCAAACCCTAGCCTTGCATCTTGTGCTAGCACACGGGTGTTAGGCATTCTATCCCTGGACGTGTGGATACCAGTAGAGGCATTGCTACATTGCGGTGCTATTCGGCGGCTACGAATCAACTGTGGTCGGGCGCATCGGAGGGAGGCAGGCGTAGTTGGGTGACTCGGCGAATCGGCGAATCGGCTATGGTCGCATCGGCTGTGGCATCGGCAAATCGGCTGTAGTTGGATTGGCTACGATCAGGTGACTCGAGAATCAGCTGTGGTCAGAAAATCGCCGGTGATCAGCCAGTACTATTACGGATCGGATAGCTCCTCATTGGCTATATCCGCTGCACTCCACTCCAATCGGTAACGATCTATCGACCCTTACTTGCAAGGTTCCCTGGTTTGTGCGGTAGATTATTTTGTTATTAGGTATCGTAGCCTCCGCACAACCCTTCGAAAGCCGGGCCGAGGCCGAGTGTACTAAGGCCGAGGCCGAGGTGGCCAAGGCCATGGCCGAATTAGCTCGGGCCATGGCCGAGCGGACCAAAGCCTTGGCGAGTCGGCTAAAGCGGAGGTGGAAGCCACGAAGGCTTAGGCAGAGGCGTCATTGGCCAATGTGGGGGAGGAGCTTTCTGCCACGGAGAGTAAGATGACCTATCTGGCCAAAGAGCTGAAGGACACCAAGGCCTCCTTGGAAGGTAAGCGTCAACTCCTATGTTCATCCCCAACTCTTGGTTTTTCTTTCTCACCTCAATCTTCACCTTTTGTCCTCGTCTCTGCATAGAGCGTGCGGGGATTTCCCATCAGTAGATTGGTCACCTCAAGGGCTCCTGGAAGTGGCTGAAGCTCGGCTATCCGAGGTTCAAGACGGTGCCCTCGCCATTCTGAACCGGACCGACAACGACCATTCTCCTGCCCAGGAAACCCACGAGAAGTTCCTCAACTGCCTGCGGGATGGTCCTCACCGCCTCAACGTCTTTGTGAAGGATGTGGTGAAGGTCGCGGTGGGAGTGGCCCTTGGCATCCTCAGCCGTCGATTCCCAAATGTGTCGGTCGCCGACATCGGCATGGGGCGGCCAGAAGGCCTCGAAGCTGACGAGCCCAGGGCCATCATCGCTGAATTCGACGAGACTGCCAACCGGGTGGTCGATCTTATAGATTTTTGATCAATCTCTGTTGTAAGGTTCCTAAGTCTGTTGTAAGGTTCCTAAGTTGGAAGGACAAAATATTTTTATGTCAATATTAGGGTTTCACGCCCTATCCTCTTGCATTGCCGTGCCGAAGGGTGTTCGACTGAGGCATGCAAGGGTTCAACTTCGCCTACTCATATCGTTCTCGATGTTTTGGCCTTAGAAAATGATCTTAGCCTGGAATTGCCGAGAGGATTCTCTAACCGGGTTTACGAACTAGGTGAAGTGAAGGGTCTCGGAAGACCGAATTTCCCGAGTAGCTTGATCATACGACAAGCCATTCTCGCGTTTCGACTTCAACCCAAGGTTCGACTCCGGGAGGGAAAGTCCAGCTCTAACCGGAGGGGGATGGGATTGAAGTCAACGCATCGGGCAAAGTCTTATTGCTCCGATACTCGGGACAAGAGCCGGATTTGCAAGTAGTCACTGAATCAAACGATAACATTCTGTCCTGAGAGCCCGGAGCACATGGGTTGGGGCCGTGAAACTCAGAGCTGGTCATGAGCACTCGCACAGAAGTTATCAAATCGTTTGGTCGTTACCTGGCAACCGGGAAGCATCACTGAGCCCCTGAGCGGCAAAGGCAAGCTCGACAAGCAACCTACCGAAGAACACCAACCAGGGCAGTTCGGGGCCATGTAGCTCAGGGCTAGCCATAAGCTGTGCGCGGGAGCTGTCGAGGGCGTGCTGCTAGCTCGGCGGTTGAGCGGCACTAAGATAGAAAATACAGGAACATGCAAGGATTAAGATTTTTGGAAATTGAAAGATAAAGGGAACAAAACGTATATGTTCGAAGGCTTCACCGAAAAAGGCAGATCTTCATCAGACCACCTCAGACGAAGAACAACGCCCCTACCTGGCATGCCAACTGTCAATGGGTGGGTCGGCAGTCCTCCAAGGAGGGTCCCCGAAGAGGTAGAAGAGAGTTTGGTAGAGAAGCTGTCCTCCGATGGATCTGATGGTCGACTCGAATCCTAAGATGAACCAAGAAACGACACACGAGGAGTTATACTTGTTCAGCCCTCCCGAAGGATAATAGGCCTACGTCCAGTATGTGGTGTTCTTTCTCAAGGGTGGATAATGAACAAGAGTTACGAGCTTGAGAGGGAATGGAGGAGTTTTTTCTCTCCCTCGGCCCCCCTGTCCTCCCTTTTATACCTCAAGGGGGGCAGAAACAGATGAACTTGGGGGCCAAGAAAGCTAAGACTAAGAGAGAGACAAACAGTGGGGTGCAAAGAATATATGATAAAGTACATAATATCTGCTAGGTCCTATACACCGTGGGTGTCTTGTGCTCCTACCAGCCCTGGGACCTTGCTCCTGTGTCGCCAGGTGGAGTCAGATGCTGCCGGGCTATTATTGGTGAGAAAAGTTTCCTACGCGTTGGCCTGAGAGATTTGCTTAGCTCTAGTGCAGATCCAAGTTGGTCACCTTTGGTGCTTTGAAGGGCGTGCCAGTCTGTTTGATCCTGTAACCAACAAGAAACAAAGAATAGGCGATTAAGTTAATATTACATCCTACTCGATCGGCTATAGATATCCATGTTACGTAATTACCATTCCAAAGTGCATTTAGACTAAGTGATTGGGATAGATCGATAGTATGCCGAGACATATAAACCATTTATATCTAAAAACATACCGAATACTAATTACATATATTTATAGCTTAGCCGATGTCGGAGATCTAATGTAAATCGGCTAGTACTCCGATATATTTTATACGAAGATATTAACTGAGCTAAATACACTAAACCAAGATCAATCCACTGTTAATACGACTTAACATATTGATATCGGGCTTAGCATATTTAGGTAGATTAAGATCTTAATATAAAAGACGGTTCTAAAACATCTGAATAGTAATCATACATAAAAGATGGCTACAATAGGTAAGGCCGGCTGAAACCCGGTGCTATCTCTAATAATAATCATTGAGCCGAATAGATATATATGATTCTAAGAGCGACTTACTAGGTCGATTTGATGCAGCATTAAGTACCCAAAGAAACATGAGATCTATTCAGACTAATGAGAATTCCTCGAGATGGTGTATACGCCATAGAACCTAAATCAACCTCTGGATCTAGCTCTATCGGCTGCTATCTTCACGAACACACTAGCCGATTGAGAGATAGATCTAGACATTGATCTAGATTATATGCCGCATATGTTAGATTAAGCAATTTGTAACATCAATATCAGAGTGTCATGATGATGAAAGCACTAACCCCGATAACACAAACCACTTGTAACAAGAGATTACCTTGTCTGGAGATCGAAACCCGATGTAGCCCAAGAACGAGGCAAGAACTCGTAGAAAGAGTAAAAACGAAAAGGGCGACAATGCGCCAAAGTTATATTGATATGTTGTGTGTGTTTACAACAAGCCCTTGGGTCTTATTTATACCCGGTTACAACAACATCCGTGTTGATCATGGTTTCAATCTTATCTACTATTTACAATACGACAATATGTCGGGATGGAGTCCCATGCCGCGTTACAAAAGGAAGTTACACAAGATATTGTATTTTATAGATACAATTGTCATTATAGGACTTTATCCGTACATGGCAATGTCTTTGAAGCACTTTGGAAACCAAATCCAATCATTATCTCTAAGCTTTCCTTCCGGGATTGGCTCCACCTTTTGTCTCCAATCAGTATCGGCTATCAGCTATCCTGGTCCGACTCAAACTCAGCCGACTGGCTCCGTAGCCGATTTGGACTTAGCCGATGTGGCCTCTGCTTCCAAGAATCGCGCATTTCCTCCGACTCCGCTTCAATCCTTGCTTCCAACTCGAAGATTTGCTTACCAAATTTGGTCATTAACACATGCCCCCGAAGTCCGCAATATTGATTGTGGAGATTACGACAATCGGACATCCTCATGGCAAGCTTGTCCGACTAGTAATAGGGATAGGTTATGCTTATGGATTGTGTAAACCGGCTATGACTTGGGTGTTACGTTGCCGATCAGATAAGGCAACGGCTTATAGTCATGACTTGGTAAGATTGAGGAAACCGACTTAGAGTATGATAGGGTTTCCGACTTGTAAGCCCGCCCTCCAAGACTATATAAGGAGGGTAGAGGCGTCCCTTGAGCGATATCGATTCGTGTGAAACACATACGAGCAACTAGACACACAAGATCGTGAGATCAATAAACATTTGGTGGATCGAATCCCCAAAATAGGAGTAGGGTATTACCTCACGAGAGGGCCCGAACTTGTCTAAATCCTTTTTCCACTTAACCCATTGTGCTTGGCGGTCTTGACGCACCCCCAAATTTCTATTGCCAAACCAAGTTTTGACAGTTGACGCGCCAAGTAGGGGACCGCGCGTCAAGACTTCTTCTTCAATCTCGTCGGCAAGCGCGATGGGATCTTCATCAGGCATCGATGACTTCGCCGCCAAAAGATTCGACAAGATCTCCCTCCTCGTCTCGGATTCGGACCGGTCGGGAGGAGGAACCCGCTCGCGCGCCGTTCGGGCTACCAAACAACGCCGAGATCTACTACAACGTTCAATTCGAGTTGGAATCTATCCACATGGAAGGAGGAATCCGCTCGGCGCCGTTTGGATTACCAAACGCCGCTGAGACCTATAGCCACCTTCTGATCCCCAAGTCAGAATCCATCCACTTGGGAGGAGAAATCCTCTCGGCGCCGTTCAGGTTATTGCAATCTCCTTTCTCCCAAGTCGAAATCAACTCACTCGGGAGAACCATCGGCATCTAGCTACGACCCGGACTGGAATGATCTAGATTCAAGCAATCTGGGCTCAAGGGAAATCGTCGTCATCCTTCAACCGTTTTAGATCATGCTCATCCACGGAGCTCGATGAGTACCTCAGCTCTTCAGATTTCGATGACCTCTACGGCATCTCCACAGACGAGGCCAACGACTCCGACTTCGACAAGGATTATGATCCAAGGTGCTTCAACGTTCTATGGCTGAGGTGGCCGAGACCGACTTGGCCATGGCCCGCATAATCGCAGAAGAAGAACAAGTCAGGCTTGAGCAGGAGCGCAAGCTAGCGAAGTAAGAGAATAGGCGCAGAGAAGACGCCAACAGGAGGAAGCGAGACCTAAGGGCAACTGGGCGATCCGCCCGAGAGGCGATACTTCAGACACGAGTCGACAACACCAACATCTTCCAGACGCCTCAGCAGAACATCGTCGCCGCCCTCACCCTCCTCGACACCGTTATCGAAGCAGCACCCACTACGGTAACACCAATTCTGGACAAGATCAAGACCATCGTCACGGCTACAGCCAACTGCTCTCCCTCCACCTCAGCACGAAGATCGACTGAGTCAGTCGCTGAAACACCTGACAGAAGCCGACTTCCGCCGCTACGGTCAAAGGACTATAGGAAGCCCGAGCAGACCAAGACGGCCGCTAGGTCAAGAGACCCCCGCCATCATGAACAATCGGCCCACTCTCACAAGAAAGGACATGGATGACCACCCGTTCACGACCGGATCTGTCGCAGCTACAACTTCGACTACCGTAGCAGCCTACAAAGAACCCCGCCGAGTGAACTGCGGGAAGTCCTTGACTGGCGCCATCAAGAGCGTGAACAGCGCTCCTACGAAGACCGAAGGAGATCGCCCAACTCCAACGACGACGGAGTGCCTGCGTTCACTCGGGACCTGCGTCGAGTGCATTGGCCGAGTGGTTTTAAGCCCACAGGACTCGAGAAGTACGACAGAAAGACCGACCCCGAGTCGTGGCTGACCGTGTACACCCTCGCCATCCGCGCAGCAGGAGGAGACAGCAAGGCCATGGCCAATTACCTGCCTGTCGCCCTCGCCAACTCAGCCAGGAACTGGCTAACGAGCTTGCCAAGAGGTTCAATCAGCTCGTGGAGCAAACTCCGGGACCACTTCATCGCCAATTTCTAGGGTACTTTCGAAAGACCTGGGACCCACTTTGATCTCTACAACGTGATCCAGAAGCCAGACGAGCCGCTGAAGGACTACATCCGGTGCTTCTCGAAAAAGCGCAACAAGATCCCCAACATCACCGATGACATCATAATTGCTGCCTTCCAGAAGGGAGTCCGTGATGAGTTGCTGATCGGGAAGTTCAGGCGTAAGCCACCAAAGACGGTAAAACAAATGTTCGAGATAGCGAACTCCTATGCAAAATCCAATGACGCGATCAGGGTAGGATCGACACAATAAGAGGGACGACAAGCGTCGGGAGGCACCGACCTCCTAAGAAGGACAATGGCAACAACAATCGGGGCGAAAGAACGCCAAGCACCGGCCGAGGACCGGTTGCCACAACGCCCAACTCTCAACGCCGTCCCCGGGTCGCGGCCTACGACACAATCATGAACGCTCAGTGCATGCATCATCCACATCACAAGCATGCGGCCAAGGATTGCTTCATCTACAAGCAGTTTGCTGAACAATACGCGGCACAACTAAACAAGAAGCCGACTGACGAAGCTGGCCCATCGGGAACCAAGAAGAACAACCTGACTGGCAACTCAGAGACTTTTTCAAGACCCCGTGGGCGAGCTGAATCACATTTTTGGGGGACCGCAGGCTTATGAGTCCAAGAGGAAGCAAAAGCTGACTGACCGCGAGGTCAACGCGGCACTACCCGAAGTCCCACAATACCTATGGTGGTCGGAGGTGGCCATCACGTTCAACCGCTCGGATCACCCTGACCGAGTGGTTCACCCGGGGCGGTATCCCCTGGTACTAGACCCGGTGGTCCGAAACATAAAGCTGAAGCGCGTCCTCATTGATGGGGGCAGCGCCCTCAATATTCTATTCGCCAAGACCCTGGACGAGATGCAGATTCCAATATCCGAGTTGAAAACAAGGTCAGCCCCCTTCCACGGAGTTATCCCGGGGCTGTCATCTACGCCACTCGGGCACATCGCCCTTCCAGTCACCTTCAGAGTTTGCGAGAACTTTCGGACGGAGAACATCACCTTCGAGGTGGCCGACTTCGAAACAGCCTACCACGCAATCATTGGAAGGCCCGCGTTCACGAAGTTCATGGCGATACCATACTACACCTACCTCTGCATGAAGATGCCCGGCCCCAACGGTGTCATCACCCTACGTAGCGACGTGAAACAAGCCTTCACCTGCGACAAAGAAATCTGCGATATGGCCCAATCTCGTGAGAGATCATGTGGCAAGGAAGAAATCCGACTGGCTGCATCAACCTCTGAAGAGGATGAAATCCCCACGAAGAAGATAGCCAAGTCGGGGCAGGGTGACGCCAAAACGAAGAAAATATCCCTTGATCCATCGGATCCTTCCAAAACCGCTGTAATCGGCGCTGAGCTAGATCCTAAATAGGAAAGCGCGCTTGTCACCTTCCTCCAAAATAATAAAGATGTTTTTGCTTGGAAACCATCTGATATGCCTGGTATTCCTAGGGAGGTGATCGAGCACTCTTTACACGTCAAAGATGACACGAAACCTATCAAACAATGATTACACCGTTTTGCTCAAGACCGAAAAGATGCTATCAAGGAAGAACTCACAAAACTCTTAGCTGCCGGATTTATCAAAGAGGTCCTCCATCCCGACTGGCTGGCTTACCCGGTCCTGGTCCGGAAAAAGACAGGGCAATGGCGCATGTGCGTTGACTACACCAATCTCAAGAAAGCATGCCCAAAAGATCCATTCGGATTGCCTCGCATCGACCAAGTCATAGATTCAACAGCCGGCAGACAGCTCTTGAGTTTTCTGGATTGTTACTCGGGCTACCATCAGATCAGTGTCGACGAGAAATCTCTCTCACGCGCTGGCCTGGGAGATCTGCTTGACTCCAGTGCAGGTCCTTCTTAGCTGCCTACAATGTGTAGAGCGTGCCAGTTGATTTGATCTGCCAATCAACAAGAGAAAATACAAGAAAATATTCGTTAAGCGTTAGGTCAAACCCCCGCGGGATCGGCCAAGGAACTCCATGAACGTATATATGCTATTCCAAGCCATATTTGGGCCAAGCGACCAAAGCGCATCGACTATGCCAAGACGATCATCAGTCATCTGATCCAAATATAACGAAGAATAATAAATATACAGATCAATAGACCAACCGATGTTGGGAAACTAACATCAAATCGGCTGATATTCCAATGAATCTCGTGCAGGCGCAACATTCCTAGATTAAAGATGTAAGCAAGCACAATCTAGACACGAAATACAGCCCTACTGCAAATCTAATAACAATTATATTAAAAGAAACACATTAAGATAAATAAGGTCGGCTGAAACCCCGACGCTATCCCCAGATAATGTAAATCCAAAAGAATAGATTGCCAACGATTCTAAAGACGACTCAATAGTTCAGCCTTGATGCAGCATCAAGTATCAAAAGAAGCATTCAATCTATTATGTTCGACTTACACTCCGTAAGATGGTAGATACTGCATACGAATCAACCAGCCCTCAAACCTAGCCTTGTCGACCACATACCCCCGAAAAGATGAGTCAACCACAAGATAGATCTAAGCACCAACTTGGTTCATATGCATTATATGATACATATCGTAGTAAAACTATTGAACCCAATGTGTCATTGCGATGGAAGCATCAGAAACAAGTAGTCTCACCACTGACGACAAACATTTACCTGAGTTTGGGGATCGAGACGATGCAGCCCAAAGCCAAACAGGGTGTTCGTCCAAAAGGAAAAGGATGGCGATGCGCCGAAGATTAGATTGATTGAATCGTCCTTATACATAGGGTCACGGGTCTTATTTATACCAAGATACAAATATTTGTAACAACCTCGGACTCTATCTAAACTACTTTGTAAAACATCATATCATCCCTAGCGAGATCCATTACAACTAACAATTTAACAAACTCCTAAATTACAGATACAACTGCCATTACAGGACTCTATCCATAGGTGGCAACATCTTTAAACGCGCAATTAACATCCGAATCCCCACTTATCTTCAAGTTTCTGCATTGGACACGGTTTTATCTCTTCGAACTCGAAATCGGTGTCACTGTTCCATTCAACCATTCTCGCCGACCAGCCCGCAGCACGATTACTCTTTTAGCCGATACGGCTTCGACCTCGCCCGATCCGATTCCACCTTGCCTTCTTAGGACTTAGGAACCTCATTACCAAATTCCGGTGTTAACACATGCCCCCAAGTCCGTAACATAAAGTGTTGCGGATTTGTTTACCTATTCAAACTCCCACTCCCTTCTTGGCCCGAATCGTCTCGGCTTCTCCCAAGGGCTCTTTAAATATCCACTTTCCTCGGTCTAGCCACCCACGCTCCCATCGTGCGCTCGGCTTCCTTCTCAAACAAACTTCTTGCCCTTCTCTCTCTCCTCCGGCGACTCCATCGGCGTTCGACGCCTTCCACACTCTTCGAACCCCATCTTCGTCACCGACCTTCCCGATGGCCTCCGCTGCGACCTCAAGCACCTCCAACTCGCCGGCCACCATGGCGCGCGCGCGACCGCAACACCGATCGCCGCCGTCACCGGAACGCCCCAGCCGCTACCACGAACGAATTCCCTCGGGTATTCCCTTTTTTACTTTATAATCTTACCCTCAACTCGTTCCTCCAAACACCCCTATACCCATAGTTCGTTTGGTAATTTTCAATAGTACTTCATCCCGCATTCTTACTAATTCATACTTTTCTCATTCCAAACTATAAAACACCATCACCTCGATCAGTACTTTTTCCCCTTCTTCAAATTGCAGCACCTCTCTCACCAAGTGCTCATCCCCAATTTAACACAAGAGGGAAAATACTTCCTTGGGCCTATCGGCGATACAGACCCAACTGACGTGATCATAGCCGAAACCAACCGCATGCCCTTCAACAGTGCCAAACCATCTCTTTCCCACTGGAACTGGACGTTCAAGGCTTGGCCATCTACCGACACAGCCTGGACCGAATGGTACAAGAGGATACAATCGGCTAAGTACACCCAATGGGAAGAAAGAAAGCTTGCCCAATGCTTGGAACTGTCCATCGCCAGCATGGAAAAAGACGACCCACTCCTATCGGCTACAGCCTACTTTTGGAACAACAGTTTCAATGCCTTCCTCTTCAGGCAAGGGCCGATGAACATCACACTAGCCGATGTGCATATGACAACCGGGCTGGACATCGAATCATCGGCTAATCCATGTGTCTTGAACCGAAAAGGTCAACACCGTTTAAAACCAAAGCCATCGGTGGATGGAGTGGTTTTATTGCCCAAAACATGAAAGATGGAACAGTCACCACCGGGAATACACCGCCTTCCTCATGATGTGGCTGGAAAAATTTGTGTTCTGCGGATCGAGCTGCGGGCCGACCGCTAATTGGCAAATAATGGCCGAAATCTTAGCCGACGAAACAGAGTTCGCAATGGGAAAATACCTCCTCGGCTACACATATCAAATGTTGCATCAAGCCACCACAAAAATAGCCGCCAACGCCATAGTCAACACCGGTGGCCCCGGTGGTTTCTCCAAATCGCGGTGTTGGCCACTCAAAATGTGGCCGGTCGGCCCCGCCCGGCGCACGCCGGATTCCCAAGGCTAGAGCCAATCGAAGATGAAGAAGGCGGCCGAATCACCACCGGCGATGCACCAACTACGGAGAAGCAGCCGCCGCCCATACAGGTTCAAGGCAATCGGCTGAGCTGTTGGCCGATTGGTTCGTAGCTTTCTACGATGGGTTATCCCGCGACAACCGTACCTGGTATTTCTACCCCGACCAAGGATCTTTCGAGCTGCCGATCGATTTCAAATGGGACGACATCAACTCACCCGACACCCAAGGTGTAGAAAATTGTTCTTCGCCTCTTTATCTCCCCGCATTCGCCGACCGGGTTCACCAAGGCCGATCGACGGCTCGGAGTGATGAATTCTACTACCCGACATCGGCGGCGAGACAATTCGGCCTCGGGCAACTTCCCATCGGCTTCTTTTACGCCGATAAGATCGAGACCAGAGGAGCGGTTAGCCAAGATCTGATGATGAACTCGCTGCTGAACATAGCCGGTCCTACCTTCGGTGATGCCGACAGAATCACCCTGTCGACAAGGAGAAGCGCCGCTTATGACCGTCTTGCTATATTGACTTGCTCCTACCGGACGAGATCCCCTCGGTACATTTCTACTCACAGCCGATTATTCCTTTCATACGATTCATTCATCGACCGCGTCGCCAATTTAACATTAGTGCTTTGGCTTCGCAGAAACAAACGGAGCGGCCGACGGTAGCGACTCGGCGCCCCATCGAATACAAACTAGGCATTTTGGACACGGGGGGCCTTGCTCCGTCGGCCATCGGCTGGGGGGCGCCCAAACTTTCATCTTTATTGTGAGGGCAGGTGCGCCATCCGATCGCACCAAAAAGGAAGACGGCGCCACCGCCGCGTTCATCGGCTGCACCTGTCCCAAAAAGGGCGAGAAAGATAGAACCGATCGCTGGGCCGACAGCCATCCTCCTCTAGATTCGGCCGTCGAGCGGTTCTTCAACACCGCTGTCGACGAAGAGGTGCGTAGCCATCCAGGCGACGGTTGAGACCGGGCTTCGAGTCCCGAATCGGTAAATGCCCCAACCGACGCTCCGCCAGCCCCAAGCCCGCCGATGAGACGTCCTCCCATAAGTTTTTACTTCGTTGTTCCTGGTTTTGCGATGTTCACCCGTATCTAATTTGTTTCCTCGTAGTTCAAGAAACCGGCCGGCCGCGCCTCGCCCGCTTCGCCGTGTAATTGGCTCTTACCCCTTTGCCTGTGACAATCAATTAGTTCGTCTGCTAATCCCGTTTGCCTTTTGCAGCTTCCGCGATCTCCGCTGGCCGCTCCCCAGGCGTTGAGCAAATGTACCATGCCTCGTTGGGGGTGGCGACGATGACACGGGCAGGGAAAGCCGATGGCCGCGGGAATGATCCACTACCGGTAATCCCGACGACGGCGTCGACGGTAAGCCGACCGGCCCCGACCATTGGTTTTGCCATGCCCCCGACCCTTTCTTTCTTGCGGTGCGTGGCCGATCTCCTCAACTTCGACTTGTCGGAGTTCAAGGAGCCCGGCAATGCCGGCGAGGAAACGCTTGCGGCGTCGGCTAAGAACTCGAAGGCCACCCCGGCGATATCGGCAACCACCGGACGCCTCATTAGATGCGTTGGTGGTCGATCGCGGCTCCATACGCACACGGTTCAGGGATATCCAAGACCACTGTCGGATGTCTGTAGCTGAAGCCATCGCGCCGGCGACCTTCATGGAAGCCTACCGGCTAAAATACGAACGAGCCCGCCGAGTCATTGATCGACGTGAGAGTCGGCGCGGTCGGCTGCCATCCAATCGACCAAAGACGCCATTGAAGCCCGAAAACCACCTTTGACCGCCTAAAAACTAAGCCGGCAGCAAAGCTTGAACAACTTCGTGCCCGCCGGGACCAATTGGTAGCTGATCTCGTTCGATTACCAACGAGATCGATGTCCATGAAGAATATATGGCCGATTTGCCGCCGGGGTTGAAGCCGAGCGTAGAAGTATCGGGGCGGCCGTTGCGAATTTACGGGGCTTGGTGCGAGTGCTCGATCGATGGCGGGGTTCGAGGCCGACGACCTCGGGGCAATCGGCGAGGTCGACCAGTGTTAGGGCGACAGCTCTATCGGCGATAGCCGATTTTCTAAAGAAATGAAGATTGTAAAATGTCCGACCCTGCGAGGTCGGCTTGTGTTTCTCTGACATGTGCTTTGTGATGTAACCGGACAGCCTGTATCAATCGTGCTTGTATCGTTTAGTTCGAAATCGCTCAGAAGTGACGCCCCAACGTTCAACGTCCATCTCTCGGTTATTCGATTCTCTAGTCATCGGCTGATAATATCCGATTATGTCATTGCCTTGTTTTCGTATGCTGACCCCTCGAATCTGTACTCCGGGATCCCGTGAGCCCAGGGCGACAGGTATCCATACCTGCGCAATCACTGGCTTTCGACGATTCCCGACGCCCTTAATAATGATCTCTTTGACTTCCGGGTTGGCAGCGACCTTTCACATCTAAGAATCGTATCTTTTCTTTCTATAAATGGGCTTCCCCGGCTCCTCTGAATAACTCATGGCCGAAAGCGATGAACTCCCAATAGTGAAACACCTAGTCCTTTGATTCTGCGGCCAGGCTTCTCACGGCGTCTTCTAGTTCGTCGGTGAACCAGGTGGTTTCTCAACTCCTCTACTCTCACCGATTTCTATTTTCGAAAACTCAGGGACGGAATCCATTGCAGCCACCGCACCCGCTTCGGGTGATCCAGGGAATCATGGAGACGTCGTACGAGCTGTCGGTCAGCCAGGACCGACGGGTGAGGGCACACCTAAAGCACTTTAGGGAGTTGGAGGCTCGCCACCCGGCGGCCAGGCCGCCTTTCCTCCTCGGTGGCATTCCGCCTGCTGCCCCCATGGCGTACCCGACGCTCGCACGCCTCGACCGGCTGGAGGGGAGGCAGGCCCAACTCGCCAACGAGTTGTTGATCACCACCACCGACATAAGGGTCACTCGTTTGGAGCATCTGATCCTGGATGCTCTGGAAATGGAAACTGCAGAGCCCTTTGAACGAGCCCTGGCGGCCATTAGGGAGTACCTGGCAAACATGTAATCCAAGACGGCCTCGCGCCGACTCTGAATAAAACGCGGTTTAATGTTCCTGGGTTCCTTCTGACTTGAGGTTTCTTCAACTCCCTGGCTTGATTAGTCAAAAGTTGGCTTTTCCGACCATGCGTATTGTCTGATTGTCTCACGCATGTGTAGCGTATGTGTATGCCCCCCAAGTTTTGGTGATAGCTTCGATGTCGAGGAAACTTGTTGATAGTAGTCATGTTGATCGCTGCCGGGGGTCCTGAGCTAATAATGGGGCGTGGGAGGGGAAAGCGAATGCCTAAAGGCGATGCCCCATAAGGCATCGGGGCGTCGTGGGTCGGCCTATTATGGCGATAGCCGACTCACGCATTGATCCACACACTCGGGTAGTATTTCTTTAGATATTCGTTGAGGGCCATTCGAATACCTCCCCATCTAGTCCTTTCAAGCATGTAGGCTCCTTTGGATACACATTTGTGGTCCTTGAAAGGCCCCTCCCAATTCGGCGACCATTTGCCGAATTTGTTATCTCTGGATCCGATTGGGAGTATGAGCTTCCAAACGAGCTCGCCTTCCTCAAATGATTTAGGGATGACCTTTTTATTGTAATGTCTGGCTACCCGTTCCTTATCTCTTGTTACTTTTTCTAAAGCTCTCATTCTGGATAAGGCAAGATCCTCCGACTTGTCTATCATGAGATTGTAATAGTCGTCGGCTGTGAGTTGGTCTTGCAACTGAATGCATCTTGAGCCGATTACGCTCTCCCATGGAAGTACTGCTTCGTGCCCATAGACCAGTTTGTATGGGGGAACTTGGATGGACCCATGACATGCCATCCGATAGGCCCACAATGCTTCGGCCAATCGGGTGTGCCATTGTTTGGGATGCTCAGATATCTTTCTTTTGATCAGCTTAATTAAGCTTTTGTTTGACGCTTCGGCCTGACCGTTGGCTTGTGCGTAATACGGCGAAGAGTTAAGCAGCTTGATCCCCATGCCGTCGGCGAACTGGATGAATTCGTCCGAAACAAAGATGGACCCTTGGTCGGTCGTTATCGTTTGCGGAATGCCGAATCTATAGATGATGTGTTCTTTGACGAACTCGATTGTGTCTTTAGAATCCACTTTTCGGAGGGGAATCGCTTCTACCCATTTTGTGAAATAATCTGTGGCCACTAGTATAAACTTGTGCCCGTTGCTTGAAGGTGGATTGATTTGGCCGATCATGTCCATGCCCCACCCTCTGAAAGGCCATGGTTTAATGATCGGGTTCATGGCCGACGCCGGGCTCGTTGCACCGTGCAGAATTTTTGGCAGTCTTGGCATCCTTTATAGTATTTAAAACAATCTTCTAGCATTGTCGGCCGAAATACCCGCTCGCGAAGTAGCCACTTCATTTTGTGTGCCGACCGATGTGTGCCGCAGATTCCTTCGTGTACCTCCCCGATAACCACCGTGGCTTGATCGACGCCCAAGCATTTGAGCAGTATGCCATCGATTGTCCGATAGTATAAATCTTCATCAAGCAATACGTACCGTAGTGCCTTGTACCGTAGCTTCCTTGTGGCCGATTGAGAAGGGTTTTTGAGGTAATTGTAGACGTCGAATCTCCAATCGTCGGTTGTGATGGTGGCGATGCCTATGTCGATGTCTCTTAGCATCGGCCGGTAGCCTGATGCCCTTTGAGCCAAGTCATTGGCCTCCGTGTTCTGCTCCCTGGGAATATGCTTCAAAGTGACTAGCCGAAAACCTTCAATTAACTCCTGGCACCATTGATGATAGATCATCAGTGCGTCGTTTTTGCACTCATATTATCCTGACAATTGACTAATGAAGAGCAACGAGTCTCCCATTATCTCGACCGCGTCAGCCTCCATCTCCCTGACTAGGAGTAGCCCCTTGAGAACAGCTTCATACTCGGCTTGGTTATTCGTAACGTGGGGGTCGATGGCGAAGGCGAACTCGAAGCTTGCCCCTTTGGGTGAGATAAGAACTAAGCCGATTCCACGGCCGTTGGTGCATACCGAGCCATCGAAAGTCAAGGTCCAAGGCGTGATTTCTACGGAGCCGATTGAGTCGTTTGTATGTTCCACGATGAGATCGGCCGGGCCTGTCCTTTTACTGCCCTTGGAGCCTGATACCTCAGGTCGAACTCGGTCAGCGCGAATATCCACTTTCCGATCCTCCCTTTGAGCACTGGAGCCGGTACCATGTACTTGACTACGTCGGCTTTGCAAGTTACAGTGCATTCATTGGACAGCAGATAGTGCCTTAACTTTGTGCATGAGAAATAGAGGCAAAGACATAACTTTTCGACGGGTGAATATCTAGTCTCTGCATCTAGTAGCCGCCGGCTAAGATAGAAAATGGCCCTTTCCTTGCCATCGATTTCTTGGATCGAACGGAGCCGATTGACTTGTCGTCGGCGGACAGTGTACAGCTTGAATGGCATTCCTTTTTGCGGGGGCATTAGAACCGGAGGAGAGCTTAGATAATTTTTTATGTCATCTAACACCTTCGTTGCTCGCCTCCCATGTGAATATCTGATCGGCCTTAAGCCGAAGCAATGGTGTGAACGGCTCCATTTTCTCTCGAGAGGTTAGCTATGAACCGTCTAATGAAGTTTATCTTTTCGATCAATGACTGGAGTTGTCTTTTATCATTAGGGGTTGAATTGTCTTAATGGCATCAATGCTCCTTGGTGTTACTTCAATTCCTCTTTCATGAACGAGGAACCCTAAGAACTGCCGCCGACACGCCGAACGCACATTTGAGCGGATTCATCTTCAATCCATATTTCCTCGTCCGCTCAAGCACCCGCCTCGATCGCAATGTGGCTTTCTATCTCTCTCGATTTGATGATGACATCGTTGATGTATATCTCTACTAGTGCATCGATCATGTCATGAAAAATGTAATTCATCGCTCTTTGATATGTTGCCCCGGCATTCTTTAGGCCGAACGTCATCACCACCCACTCGTAGAGGCCGATCGCACCTGGGCATCGAAAAGCTGTCTTATGGACGTCCTCTTCGGCCATGAATATCTGGTTGTACCCTGCATTGCCGTCCATGAAGCTGATGATTTTGTGGCCTGAGGCGGCGTCGACAAGCAGGTCGGCTATTGGCATTGGATATTCATCTTTTGGGGTTGCCTTGTTTAGGTCTCTGAAGTCGATGCATACTCGAAGTTTGTCGTTCTTCTTCAATTGGGACGATATTAGAGACCAATTCGGCATATCGGCAAGGCCGAATGAACCCTGCGTCGTATAGCCGAGTGATTTCGGCTTTAATTGCGTCGTACATGTCGGCTTTGAACCTCCTGGGAGGTTGTTTGAATGGCCGATATCCTGCCTTGATTGGCAGCTGATGGACCACTATCGATCGGCTTAGACCGGGCATTTCGAAGTATTCCCAAGCGAAGCAATCTTTATATTCTTTTAATAATTCAATAAGTTGGGATCTACAAAGAGGAGATAAATTTTTACTAATGTACGTTGGCCTTGGCTTGTCGCCGATCCGATGCCGATCTCTTCTAACTCGTCGGCCGACGTGAAGCCTTGTCCTAACTTGCCATCGTCTTCGTCCGCGGTGGCTACGCCGAGCACGCGGGATCCCTCCACCATGTCTTGTTCAAAGTAGCACTGCGGCTCGTCGCTTCCGATGGGCTGTATTGTTGAATTAGACACGTTTAGAAAATCGGCTTGCCGAGACTTTCCCCGATAAACATTCGATGCCTTCGATTTCCCAAAGCGGCAAATCGGCACGACGATACTAACCGCACTCGGCCGGCACGATCTCGATCTTATCGCCGTCCCAGTGGATGAGGCTCGGTGCATTGTAGAAGGGATGCAGCGGTTAGCGTGGATCCAGTCCCTTCGAGCAGAAGTGTAAGACCCCTTCCCATCGATGACAAAAAACGTTGTGGGCATAGTTTTGTTGCCGATGGTCAGTTCGACGTTGAGAACGCCTTTGGTCTCTGATGGGTTGCCGCCGAAGTCCTTGAGTACCATGTTGGTTTTGATCAGGTCGTCGGCCCCTTTTCCAAGCTTTTTGAAATTTGCGTAAGGCATGAGGTTGACTGCCGCTCCCCCATCGACCAGCATTTTGGAAATTGGCTTGCCGTTGACGAACCCTTTAACGTATAACGGTTTTAGATGCCGATTTTTGGTCCCTTCCGGCTTGTCGAAGATTGCCTGGTCCGGCGAGATCATTAGTTTTGCCGGGTCATCTTCGATAGTATCTCGTCGGCTTCGGGGCATCAATCGGCGGGCAACACGAAGACCATGTTGACCGATGCGGTAGCTTTACTCTTCCCCTTGGCTGCCCTTTCCGGCTTGGTCGGCGGGGCTTTCTTCGCCTTGCTCTTCGGTAGCCGTAGCGTTCTCCTGCTTGGGTACCCACCGTCTCTTAATCTTGCCCAGCCGACGGCGTTGTTCGTATATCATTTGTGCCACCTCGTCCTCTCTCGCTTCACGCTTAAGCCACTGAATTCTCCTCTTCTGGGTCTTCGTAAATAGATCGGATGAGCACCATTGGGGGTTGGCTGATCCCTCCTCATCGGCCTCCTTGTTACTGCGATCGTGCCCTTCCTGATTCTCGTCGATGAAAAAGTCTTGATGAATCGGACCGAGCCGATCGTGGACCGGTCGCCGTCTCTGGTTTCGTTGGACGGCTCTGGGGATGAACCGGACTGGGCTTGCGGACGACGAGCTCCTGTGTTCGTCATGGTTGTGATGATCGTTACATGCCGGCAGTCTTCCAGTGTTGGTAGTCTCATGCCAGATTCCCAGCAATGCCTGAAGAAGCCGCAATGCCAATGTGGATCATCATGGCTAGCTATGTTCCGCCGGCTTTGGACTCTTGGCTCATGCCGGCGAGGTGCTTTGTCGTAAATTTCTTCGCGCCGAGATTGACATTGATGGTGGTATCGGCTTCATTCGTGGATCGGCCGTCGACCGGCCAACCTGATGACTGGGCGTACCATGTTGATCTGTGCGATGGGGTTTCCAATCTGGCCCTCTCCTATTTCGGCCTCGATCACCGTATTGGCTAAGCCGTACGCCATTCTGTCCTGCCGATCAGCTCGCCCGAGGTTGGCATGGACTGTGTTGACCGGGAACGGATTGCCGTCTACTTTCATGGGTCGACTTGAATCAGCAAACGTCAACTTCCCGGCCTCGATGGCCGATTGGATTTGCTGCCTGAAGACTTTGCAATCGTTCGTGGTGTGAGATGTGGAGTTGTGCCACTTGCAGTATTTCTTCTTTTTCAGTTCTTCGGCCGACGGGATCACATGATTTTCGGGCAACTGAATCTGTTTCTCTTGTCGGCTTTAGTGATGTCAAAATCGTATTTTTTTTCTTTAGCCGTCTTCAGCAGCCACTGGCAGACGATGGCCTTCTTGTTCTTAGCCCATTCGGCTGTCGCCACTTTCGTTTCATCGTCATCGGATCCGTAATCTGAATCGACGATGACTTGCGTTATGGTCTTGACGGCCTTCCTGGTTTCTTGGAAAAGTTGTTCATGGGCCGTTACCTTCTGCGCCAGGTGGGCTAGACTTTTGAAGTCCTGCGCAGAAAATCTTTCCCTGATTGGCGCGATCAGACCATGGAAGGCTAAATCGGCCATGGGCGTCGATAGCACCAGGCGTAGCATCGGTTTCTCATTTCTCAAGCGCGAATGTAGTCCGAACCAATTCATTATGTTTTTGCTCGACGTGTGAGGTCCGACAACTTCATTTCATGGTTGCCAGAATAAAAATAGCTATGAAACTGTTTCTCAAGATCGGCCCAACTCTGAATTGAGTTGTAAGGCAACGAGGAGAACCAAGTGAAGGCCGATCCTGAAAGAGAAAGGGGAAATAGCCGAACTCTCAAGGGGTCAGTAGCCGATGCTTCACCACATTGTGCCAAGAATCGGCTGATATGCTCATAGGTAGAGACGTTGTCCTGTCACCGACAATGGAACTCAATTCACTGGAGGCATCTTCAAGGAATTCAGTGAAGATTTCGGCATCAAAATCTGCTACGCATCAGTCGTGCATCCCAAAAGCAACGGACAGGTTGAGCACGCCAATGGCATGGTTCTCTCTCGGCGGTCTGGAGAAAGCAGCAATCAATAGGACTTCCCTAATCCTCCCTTCCCAAGGCATCAAGGCCCGAGTGTTTGACAGGCTCAAACCTTACGCCAGCAGATGGGTTCAAGAATTACCTTCGGTCCTATGGTCACTGCGGACTACACCCAGTCGGGCTACCGGCCAAACTCCTTTCTTCCTGGTTTACGTGGTAGAAGCCATGTTGCCGATTGAAATGGAGTATGAATCTCTTCGAGTCCATAGTTTTAATGACGAGCGCTATGATCAAGACTGAGTGGATGACCCGACCCGACTAGAAGAGGCCCGTGAGGCAGCCTTGATCCAGTCGGCAAGATATCTTCAAGGACTTAGATGATATCATAGTCACAATGTTCGGGCGCGAGCTTTCATTGTCGGTGATTTGGTTCTACGCAAGATCCAAACCACCAAAGACCGTGACAAATTATCTCCACTTTGGAAAGGACCATACATAATCGCTGAGGTGACTCGGCCAGGAGCATATCGACTAAAGCATGAAGATGGATCCATGGTGGAAAACTCCTGGAATATCGAACATCTTCGACGATACTATGCTTAAATTGCTTTAAATTTCTTGTTATTCTCGACAGCCAACCTCAAGCAAGATGACTTCTTGAGTTGACAGTCGGGGGCTGCACATGTGTTAATAAAGCATGGTTTTCTTCGACAACTTGTGTATATTATGTTTATCATTGTTTAATGTTTTGATTCGAGTTCAATAGATAAGGACTGAGAATTTTTTGATGACCTAATCAAGCTTAGGCTTGGTGACAGTCGGACGAAAATTACTTAAGAAATTTGACATAAAGACTCGGATCAAGGCATTAACATAAGTAAGCTAAATATTTACAAGTTCACACCAGAAGTTACATACAAAGTCTTCAAAATAATCAGGATCGAAAGTTGTTAACTACATCAGCAGCTACCTTTTTGGCCGACTCCTGTGCTTCACTAATCAACTCTAAGGCCTGCTCATCCAAAGTACCGTCGGCGAAGCCTTCCCCGACTGAGTCAACATCTATTCGAGGATAGAGTGACTTGGCCTGCGCAAGAGCGAAGCCTGCTCCCATGGTGGCCGCTTCTGAGATATTTGCTATGTATTGTTCCGGGGCTCTCCTGAGCTTGTCAAAGACCTCGACGGCATCCAGTGAGCTAGTCCTGAGCTCGTGCTGGAACAGCGACAAGAGGATCGGCGTGGCCGCATTGACAATATCGTCCCTTACGCTTTCGGCTCTTCGAACCCTTTCGACGAAGACATTGAATTGCGCTCGGGTCTTGACTTTATAAGCTACAAGGGACATATGATTACACAGACACTCAAAGATGAAGCAAAATGAAGAATGCTATCTTAAGAGAATTTACCTTCGAACTCATATTCCAGCTCGGCTTTGTTTGCGTTAACTTCTTCCAACTGGGTCTGGAGTATATGGACTTCTGATGAGTTCTCTGCAACAGGAAAATTTGTGGACGTCAAGATCAAGACAGACTACAAATAGAGGCATAAAGAGACTGAGAGGATTAAACTTACTCCCGACTGAACCCCGGAGGTCAAGGTTCTCTTCTCGGAGCACGGCGATCTCTCTCCGCAAGGTAGCCTCTCTCGACGCAGCCCCTTCCCGGGTGGCCTTAAGCTCCTACTGGATGTTCTCCAGTGAATTCAAGTGGGGGACCAGCTTCTCGAGGGCATCAGACTTGGCCATTGATCGGCAATATACTCTCTGCACACAAGTTCAGAGTTAGCTAACTAAAGGAAACTGTAGGGTTATGACAAAGAAGAGCAACGCTTACATTTAGCAGCCGGGTAGCTTCATTAAGGCTGTCCACAAGCATATCCTGTTCCTCGTTTTCCATTTGGCTGTTGAGGATGATGCCTTGCTTCAAGCCCTCGGAGTCGCGCCACACTATTTTGATCGGAGGGATCCATGTCTCTGAAGAACGCAGCCTGGGGATCTCCTCCTCTTTGGCTGACCGATTTGAAGAAGACAAATGAAGACAAAGGAGAGACACATTGAAGGCTAAAATCAAAAGATTGCTTTCGAGCTTACCAGCATCGGTGGCCGAGTCCTCGACTGGTACCCCCCGGCTGCCTTTTTCTTCTTGGTTCACACCCGACTGGCTCTCAGTCGAGGTGCCTTGAGCGGCAGTTGGGATCTCCTCTTCGGCCGACTAGTTTCCAGCAGGGGCTTCCTGGTTGGCAGTCGGGGGCTCCTTCATTGGGGTATCTTCACTAGGAGGTGGGGGCTTCTCGCTCGGAGCGCTCTCACTCGGGAGAGGGCCCCGAGATTCTTATTCTGCAGGCTTTGTCGCTTCAACCACTGCAGATGGCTTTGGGCCCTCACTCTGCCCACTAGGGTCTATGTTCTGAGGCTTCCTACAAGGAAAAAGATCGGAACAATCGGGTGAAAGGTGGAAAGATTTTCAACAAGGACATGATTTCAATTATGAGGCATACCTGGTGGATCGACGAATTTTAGGAGTGGATTTGGTGGATGGCCTTGGAGGGGTTACTTCAGCTTGAGGAGCTAGGACATCATCGTCCGAGTCATCTATCACCAACCTCCTTTTGCTCGCTCGCTTGCTGACATCCTCATCAGCAGCAGCCCTTTTGCCGATTAGATCACTTCTGATCTTGACGCAGCCGGCTGGCTTCTTGGCCGGACGAGCTGGCTTAGAGATGATGAAAGCATTTTCCTACAAGGGAGATTTTTTATACACTAAGAGATGCAGTATTAAGATTGAAAGACATTAAAGAAGTTAAGTCAGCTTACCGGAGGAGGAGGACGGTACAAGCTGAATGGGAGAACAGGCAACATGAGGCTGCGCTCGACGGCGATCCCAGAAGAAAAGATTTTGTACATACGAGTCTTCAGGGTCTCGTAGCTCAAGGAATCGCGGTCTTCCCGATTGGGGTCCCTTTCACCCTCATACTGGAATGCGGGCTTGGATCTTTCTTTAATGGGCGCCAGTCGGTTCTTGATGAAGTGCCGAGTGATTTGTTCTCCCCGAAGGCCCTTTTTCTTCATCTCCAGGATATTGGCCAAGAGCTTGTTGGCATCATCCCAGTCTTGGGCCACCGGCACGGTGCTCCAGTTAGGCCTTGGAACAGGTGGAAGGCCGACAAAGTTAGGCAAGCAGGGTTCGAGATTTGAGATATAGAACCAGTTCGCGTGCCAGCCTTTGTTGGAAGATTTCAAGGGGAGAGAGAAATAATCTTTGCGGAGAGTCCCGCGGAGTTGAAAGCCGGCCCCACCCACGACGCAGGGCTCATCCTTGTTTGGATGTGGTTTAAGATAAAACATGCGCGGAAAAGGTGGAAGTGGGGAAGGATGCCAAGGAAGGCTTCACGAGACGTGAATAAAGATTGCAATGTGAAGCATGGAGTTGGGATTCAAATGATAGAATTGAAGACCGTAATAGTCAAGAAGGCCTTGAAAGAAATCAGAGGTGGGAAGGCCGAAACCACAGTAGAAAAAAGAAGTAAAAACAACGATCTCACCGGTGTTCAGAGTGGGGAAATCCTCACCAGCCACCGGGCGCCAGCCGATGATTTCCTTGGGAGGAAGAACTCCGTTCTTCACCATCTGCCGAAGGGGCGATTCCTTGACGTCTGAGGTTGCCCATTGCTCGAAGGGGATTTCTTTCTCTCCCGCCATGGATGCGATTTAGGGGAAGCAGATCTAGCACGGGAAATGGGGATTTGTCAAGGGAATCATGGAGGCTGGTTGCGGAAGATGGCTTTTGGTGGAACAAGAGTTTCTAAATCGATGGATTTGGGCGCCCGCGAGTTTAGGGTTTTCTGCGGAGAGCTTGTGAACAGTGCTACGAAAGAAGAAATTTTTGGGGAAGACGAAGTGGCGGGGATGACCTCGAGGCTTCATAAAACGACTTGAGGGCTTTCGTTAAGTCATCTCGCGATTGGGCCGAGCCCATGAGAGACTTACAGCCCAGCTAAGGTGTGGCCTGACGCGTATCCTTAGGGATTTAAGTGGATGGACTTAAGTAGATTTGCCCTGGCAATATGCATGTGTCTAATTGCCCAATACCTTTAAAATCCTTTCATACCGCGGTTTGCGTAACTTCATGAGAAGTTGGCACGATGCAATTTGAAAGGTGACAAATAGTTAAGCTTTTCATGGCTATCCTGATGACAGGGACTATTTGGTTTTTAAGCATTTGATTAAATGATTATATCAATGTTATTTTCCCACCTTGGTGAAGATCTTTTTAGATTAAGACTAAAATTATGACAAGAGCTATTTAATATTTTGGTCATATTTTTCAGACGACTGAAAAATTTGTTTACCGATGAGGGTCGATTAAATTATTTGTTCCTAGATGACTCGGGCAAGTTAACTCGGATAAGCATGAGCTTGCCGAGTGAATTGATTTCTTACCCATGAGGGCTAATTAAATTATTTGTTCTGAGACGACTCGGACAAATTTACTCGGATAAGCATGATCTTGCCGAGTGATGTGGTTTTTATGATTGCTTTAGCTTGAGCTAAGCATTTATATAAGTATGATTTTTTATAGTTCTTGACTATATGCTTAGTCTGTTTTTGACTAACCACATAGTCGGGGGCTACACCTAATTAGGTGCACCTAGATATTTATTTTTTGAGAATTTTTGGGATGTTTTCTAGCCTTTCACAGTCTTTGGAACCACTTGGGAGATTCGGGCGGGGATGACGAAGCACTCGGCAACAAAAGCACTCGGCCGGGAGTCATTTGACTGTGTGTTGCTTTGGTTCAAGGCAAAGTTATCTCGTCGACTGCGAAGGTCTCGCGGCCTACTGTGGAGATTACGGCAATTGGACATCCTAATGGCAAGCTTGTCCGACTAGTAATGGGGATAGGTTATGCTTATGGATTGTGTAAACCGGCTATGACTTGGGTGTTACGTTGCTGATCAGATAAGGCAACGACTTATAGTCATGACTTGGTAAGATTGAGGAAACCGACTTAGAGTATGATAGGGTTTTCGACTTGTAAGCCCGCCCTCAAAGACTATATAAGGAGGGTAGAGGCGTCCCTTGAGGGATATCGATTTGTGCGAAACACATACGAGCAACTAGACACACAAGATCGTGATATCAATAAACACTCGGTAGATCGAATCCCGAAACGAGAGTAGGGTATTACCTCACGAGAGGGCCTGAACCTGTCTAAATCTTTTTTTCCACTTAACCCATTGTGCTTGGTGATCTTGAGTGCACCCCCAAATTTCTATTGCCGAAACCATGTTTCGACATTGATAATGTTGCGGATTTTGTGCAATCTTATCCCTGGAGAAACCCTAGGTCAAGTCTGTTTCGGCCGTTACAAAACTCTTTAAATAACGCCTCTTCCGCGTAGAACAAACTCACGCCGCCAACACAATCCACAAAACCAACAACAACTCTCGAGCTCTCCGGCGACTTCTTCGGCTTCCTCGAGCTCACCGTAGCGATCCCCTTTCTCCGACGACAAGAACTAAAGCGATGGTGGCCCCCGCTGCTCCATCTGGCACCACTCCCACTGAGTTCCCCGAGGTACGCCCCATCGGCTGAATCCTTTTTGTTTTTCCGATTGTAGCATCTTGCGCATCAGATAGTGATTCCCAGCCTTATCAATGACAAAAGATATTCCCTAGGGCCTATTAGCAACACAGACCGCACTGAGTTCATCATAGATGAAACCGATAGAGTGCCCTATAGGACGAAGAACCCCAATTTAGGCCATTGGAATGGCACCTTCAAGTCCCGGCCTTCAACCGATAAGTCCTGGCCCACATGGTACGAAGGATGCAACCTAGCAAACAAACCCAATGGGAAGAAGTAGGCATAGCTCAATGCCTGGCCTTGTCTGTAGCCGATATGTCCAAAGATGAACCACTAGTATCGGCTGCCACCTACTTCTGGAACAACACCCTTAATGCCTTCCTCTTCCAGCAAGGCCCAATGACCCCCACGTTAGCCGACGTCTGCATGATCATGGGACTGGATGTACTGTCGTCGGCTAACCCTAACCAACTGGACAATAAGGGTCAATTCTCCTTCAAGACCAAAGCTATCGGAGGCTAGAACGGCTATATTTCTATGAACATGGGCACCGGACCAATTACTCCCAGAGAGCACGCCGCCTTCTTGATGATGTGGCTGGAGAAATTTGTGTTTTGCGGATCTAGCTGCGGTCCCACAGCCAACTGGCAAGCAGTAGTTGAAGCCCTGGTCGACAGGAAGAAAATTTCTTTGGGCAAATTCTTGCTGGGTATCTCTATCAGACACTGAGCCAGGCATCGGCTAAGATAGCCGTGGATGCATCAATCGGCACTGGAGGCCTTGGTGGTTTTTGCAGCTGTGGCTTGTACTACTGACCCAAAAGATTGCTGGACAGCCACGGCTAGCTGACGTGCGCTTCCCCCTATTGGAGTCGATCGAAGATGATGAGGGGAACGAAATAACCACGGGAGGTGTCGTCCTATGGGGAGGCCGCAGCCACTCACGCTGGATCGAAGTAATCAAGCAAGCTTCTAGACGATTGGTTTATATCTTTCTATGATGGCCTTGCGAAGAGCAATCAGACTTGATTTTTCTATGAAGACCGAGCAGAGTTCGAGTTGCCAATCGAGCTGAACTTGAACGAAATAAACTCAGAAGAATACCCCAAGTGCAGAGAGATTTTCACCACGGTGCTCACCCCTGCATACTATCGACTAGGATACACCAAGGCCAAAATGTGTAAGACTTACGAATTTTACTATCCCGCATCGGTGAAGGCAACTTGGTCTTGGGCAGCTGCCGATCGATTGTTATTATGCCAAAAAGATTGAGACCCGAGGCGTGATTGATTCAAGGCGATGGAGATAGAGAGCCCACCCCTCGGCAGCATTGGGATCCTGGAGCTGGCCCACAAAAGGAGTGCAGCCTATGACAAGTGGTAGGTGGAGATCAAGCAACACATCTTCCATCAACGCGCCTCCATGTACCTCACCACGCTTCTACCGAACGAAATCCCTTACGTAAGTATTTTCATCCTTAAATATTTTTCTTTGAGGAATCATTGTCATTATCTTCTAACACTTTAACACCTTTTTCCTTTGCGGACAACAGACTTAGATCCCCCATGGTCGCAACTATGGCATTGCCATTGAGTACCGCTTGGGCGTCCTCCCAAACGGGTGCGGTTATGCGGCATCGGCCATCGACTCCAACGCGCCGAAGGTGAGGACACTGCTATATGGCCAAACTTGCGAGGCCGTGGCGAGGAAGAAAAGAACTACCCCATCGGCCGCGGGTCCATCGGCTACACCTGCAAAGAAAAGAAGAAACCGAAGCCCGCTGTACCAGCCGATAGCCTGCCCTCTCTTTACCCCAGCATAGACGAAGCACTCAACCAAGAGGTCATGGATGAAGAGATCTCCCAAGCCGGTTAAGAGACGACGACATCAAGCAGCTCGACCCAAAGCGCAACTACACTGCCAGCCGATGAACAAATTCAAAAGACCCCTTCACCCCAAAGCGACTGGTATGTACCTTTGCCTTTTCAATTTAATCTTCAAATTATAATCATTCTATACCTGACCAAACTCTTTCTTGTAGTTCAAAAGACTAGTCGGCCGGCCTCCTCGTTCGGCTTCTTGAGTAATCTCTAAACTTGTCTTTTTCTCTTGCTCATTTTTACTTAGCCAACTTGCACCGACACTTGTCTTTTTTGTAGCTGCTCGGTCTTCATCGGCTGCCCCCATGTTTCAAGCGAGAGAACTCCGTTGGCTATGGGCAGCCACCACGCTGAAGAAGAGCCTACACCAGCTCCTGCCGTCCGGGTAAGCATACTTCTCTTTTTCAAGAAGTTATATCGGCTATCCATGTTACATTTTAATCACCTTGATCTTTTCTGCAGACTCTCGCCAATCTTGTCCCGTTCGATATCCAAGAGTTCATCAGCGAAGAAGAAGAAGCCACCAGCCAGGATCAGGCCGCTGCATCTCAAGGAAAAGCTTCAAGATATCCATCGTCGGCTAGATATTAACGTGGACCAATTGGTCATGGAGTGCGGGCTGATCCGAGCACGCTTCAATGATATTCAAAATCAGCTTCCTGAAGACTTGCCCGAAATAATTTCCCAAGCCGCATTCATCAACCTTCACCGGTTCAAGCTGGAGTGGGCCCTGCAGAGGATGATCGATCGGCAAGCTCAAGTCGACTTGGCGGCCACAATTGATGCTACCGTGAAGAACCTTGTAACCGAAAAGGCCAAGTTGGATGAGCTGTTGGCCGAGTCATCGACTACACAAACGAAAATCACCCAGCTTGAAGCGGAGGAAGCTGAATTACAAGTGAAGCTAGAGTAATGTCGGGCCAAGATCGCCGAAGAGAAGCAAATATTAGCCGATCTCCCCAAGGCCACCAAAGAACAAAGAGCGAAGGTGACTTCTACCATCAAGTACTTAGGAGATCTAAACAAATTGGCTAAGGCCATCCCGGGCACCGAGGAGGAAGACCTCACAGCAGTCGATCAGATTAAAGCTATCAAGGACAAAGCGATGTCGGCCATCCAAAATTTAGACTCTAAAAACCTATGGCGATAGCTTGTACACATAACTTTTGTAATCGGCCTAGTGTGCTTCAAATATTAATCATGTATCCTTTGTCGATTTACTCAGTCTTCATACCTTGAATGTCTTAAAAGTTTCCAATGCCCAAAAACTTTGCAGTCCTCTAATTCTGGTTTCTGACTTTGTAAGATATATGCCCCCCTAATTTTCTCAATGTTGCCTTCAGCATTGATAAAATTATAAGGAAAAATCATTTAACACCTATCGGCTAAACTCAGCCGATTTGAAAAATCAAAGGGGAAAAACTTGAGTAAAAATGTCCTAAAGGCGATGTGTATAATCTCACAACACATCGGCTATCTTGGATCGGCAAGGACTTAGCCGAATCATGAATTGATCCAAATATTGGGGTAATATTTTTCAAGTACTTGCCTTTAAGAGCCCTTCCAAACACCTCTTTGTCCAATCCTTCTAGCATGTAGGCTCCCTTAGAGACGCATTTGTGGATCTTGAAAGACCCTTCCCAGTTAGGTGACCACTTGCTGAATTTGCTATCTCTAGAACCGATCGACAATATCGGCTTCCAAACGAGCTCGCCTTCTTCAAAAGACATAGGCACAACCTTCTTGTTATAATGACGAGCCACTGTTCTTTATCTCTAGTCACTTTTTCCAAGGCGCGCATCCTTAACAAACCTAGGTCTTGATTCATCCACCATCGATTATAATAGTCATCGGGTTAACTCGTCCCTGCAACGAATCCTTCTTGAGCCGATGATATTCTCCCATGGCAAAAGCGCTTCATGTCCATAGACCAACTTGTACGGAGGAACCTAGATTGATCCATGACAGGCCATCCAATAAGCCCATAGTGACTCGGCTAATCGGCTATGCCATTGTTTTCGGTACTCAATGATCTTCCTCTTTATCAGCTTGATTAAACTTTTATTCGAAGCCTCAGCTTGTCCATTAGCCTGAGCATAATATGGTAAAGAATTTAACAACTTAGTCCCCATGCTGTCGGCAAAATGAACAAACTCGTCGGAGACAAAGATATATCCCTGATCCATAGTGATAGTCTGAGGGACGCCAAATCTGTATATGATATGTTCCTTAACAAACTCTATTGCATCCACAGAGTCAACCTTTTTCAAAGGAATTGCTTCCACCCACTTGGTAAAATAATCGGTTACCACCAATATAAACTTGTGTCCTTTACTTGAGGGTGGATTGATCGGTCGATCATGTAGATTCCCAACCTCTAAATGGCCAAGGCTTAATGATAGGGTTCATAGCTGATGCTGGTGCCCTTTGGATAGCTCCAAACTTTTGACAATCCTGACAGCCCTTATAATACTTGAAGCAATCTTCCAGTATAGTCGGCCAAAAGTAGCCCGCTCTCCGAAGTAACAACTTCATTTTGTGGGCAGATTGATGAGTGCCACAAATTCCTTTGTGCACCTCTATTTTAGCTTGATCTCAGTACTTAGGCACTTGAGTAGCATGCCGTCAATCGTCCGATAGTATAAGTCATCGTCGAGCAAAACATATCGTAAAGCCTTGTAGCGCAATTTCCTTGAAGTTTTGTAGATAATTGTAGACGTCGGACCTCCAGTCATCGGCTGAGATGGTTGCAATTTCCACTTCAACTTCTTTTGTCATCGGCTTGTAGCCCGATGCCCCTTGAGCGATCATTTGCTTCTGAATTCTGCTCTCTAGGGATGAGCTTCAAAGTTACTAGCCAAAAACTGTCCATCAACTCTCGACATTTTTGATAGTAGACCATCAGCGCGTCATTTTTGCATTCATATTCTCCTGATAACTGGCTGATGAACAACAGTGAATCGCCCATTATCTCGATGGCATCGGCTTCAACTTCCTTCAGTAGCTGCAAACCTTTGAGAACTCCTTCGTATTCGGCTTGATTTTTTGTGGAAAAAGCAAACTCGAAGCTTGCCCCCCTAGGAGAGATTATCACCAAGCCGATGTCGCATCCGTTTGTGCAAACCGATCCATCAAAAGTTAACGTCCAAGGCATGATATCAACCGATCCGATTGAGTCATGTCTATGCTCCACGATAAAATCGGCTATGGCTTGCCCTTTTACGCCTTGGGTGCTTGATACCTCGATCAAACTCGTTAAGGCAAATATCAACTTCCCAACTCGTCCTTTCAAAGCTGGAGCCGATAGCATATATTTTACTACATCAACTTTGCAACCTATGGTGCACTCGTTGGATAACAAATAATGCCTTAACTTTGTACATGAGAAATATAGGCACAAACACAACTTCTCCACGGGAGAGTACCTTGTTTCTGCATCCGGAAGTCTTCTGCTAAGATATAAAATTGCCTTCTCCTTTCCTTCGAGCTCCTGAATCAAAAGCGAGCCGATAGATTTCTCATCGGCTAATAGATATAGCTTGAACGACACTCCCTTTTGTGGAGGAATCAACACTGGAGGGGAGCTTAGATAGTCCTTAATGTTGTCCAAAGCCCTCTGCTGTTCTGCCCCCCAAGTAAACGCTTGATCGGCTTTCGCCGTAGTAAAGGTGTGAACAGATCCATCTTTTCATATGGATTGGCTATGAAGCATCGATGAAGTTAATTTTGCCGATCAAAGACTGCAATTGCTTCTTGTCCTGCGGAGGTTGAATAGTTTTGATAGCATTGATACTTCTCTGTGTCACCTCGATCCCCCTCTCGTGAACAAGAAACACCAAGAATTGGCCAGCCAATACACCAAATGTGCACTTTGTGGATTCATCTTTAGGCCATATTTTCTCATCCTCTCCAAGACCTTCCTTAAATCGGCTATGTGGTCTTCCACTTCCTTGGATTTGATAACGGCATCATCAATATAGATTTCTACCAAGAAGCCGATTAGGTCATGAAAAATGATTCATGGCCCTTTGATATGTAGCTCTAGCATTCTTCAGCCCAAAAGTCATGACAACCCATTCGTATAAGTCGATTGGTCTGGACACTGAAAATTGTCTTATGGATATCCTCCTCGGCCATAAAGATCTGATTATAACCAACATTGCCATCCAAAAACTTATGATTTTGTGGCCGGAGGCTGCATCTACCAGCATGTCGGCTATAGGCATAGGGTACTCGTCCCTAGGGATAGCCTTATTTAAATCTATGAAATCAATGCACACCCTAAGCTTGCCATTTTCTTGATTATCGGAACTATGTTTGAAACCCATTTTGCATATCGGTAGGGCCAAATGAAACCGGCATCATACACCCGAGTGATTTTGGCCTTAATCGCATCATACATATTGGCTTAAAACCTCCTAGGAGGCTATTTGTATTGCCGATATCCGAGGCTTAATGGGGAGCCGATGTTCAACAACCGATCGGCTAAGACCGGGCATCTCAAAATACTCCCAAGCAAAGCAATCTTTATATTCTCTCAATAAATCAATAAGCTTGGTCCTAAAATAAGAAGACAAATTCTTGCTAATATATGTCGGCCTAGGCCTATCTCCTGGACCTATGTCAACTTCCTCGAGCTTGTCGGCCGACATAAAACCTTGCCCAAGTTTGCCATCGATGTCGTCCACGGTGTCCTTGGTGTAGACGCTTAAGCGCTCCATGATGCCCTCAAAGTAATAGTTGAGGCTCTTCGTCTCCAATTGGCTGTATATTAGAATTGGACACCTTTAGAAAATTGGCCTGCCACACTTTGCCAGACAGGCAATCAATGCCGTCGACTTCCCATAATGTTAAGTCGGCGTTTGCTACGTTAACTGGCACAATTTCTATCTTGTCGCCTTGCCACTAGATTAAGCTTTGATGCATTGTAGAAGGGATGCAGTAGTTGGTGTGGATCCAATCCCTTCCAAGCAGCAGGTGTAAGATCCCTTCCCGTCGATGACAAAAAATGTTGTGGGCACGATTTTGCTGCCGATAGTTAGCTCGACATTGAGAACTCCCTTGGCCTCCGATGGATTCCCGCTGAAGTCCTTGAGCACCATGTTGGTTTTGATCAAGTCATCGGCTCCCTTGCCCAGCTTCCTAAACGTAGCATAAGTCATGAGATTGATGGCGGCCCCTTTATCGACTAGCATCTTTGACATCGGCTTCCCGTTTACAAATCCTTTAACGTATAGGGGCTTTAGGTATCGATTTTCAGTCCCCTCGGGTTTTTCGAATATGGCCTGTTCTAGGGACAGCACTAGCTTGGCCAAGGTCTCTTCGACGGTGTCTGCATCGGACTCAACATCCTCAAATTTGGCTAGTAATATGAACACCATATTGACCGATGCAGAAGCTATTCCTTTACCTTTTGCTGCCCTTTTGGCCTGCTCGGCTGGACTCTCATCGGCTGGGGCAGCATCTTTCTTTACGCGCCATTGTCTCCTTGGGCGGTTTTGTTCCTTTTTCTTCTTCAGTCGATAGTCGATCTTGGCCTGGACTTCTTTCAGCCGACCCTCGCTCTTTAGCCTTGCACCTTCCGCTTTTGTGTTTTGTTGAAGACGTCGAAAGGGAACCATTGAGGGTTGGTGATCTCTTCTTCTTCGTCCTCTTCTTCATACTCGCCCTGGAAGAAGTCCTGGTGAATCGGGCTGAGCCGTTCATGGACGGAGCGTTCTCGCTGGTTGAGCTGGACGGCTTGGGGGATGAATCGGCTGGGGCTCGCAATCGGCTCTTGCCTGAATTCGTCTTCCCCAAATTCGCTGTAGGATGGGCAATTTATTAAGGTGGGAAGCCGCATCCCTTGCTCCCAGCAGAACCTAAAAAACTCGCACCGCCAATGGGGTCGCAGCTGTCATGGCGATGGATGTAGGCCGTTCCGAGCCGATTAGTCATTCTCTGATAAGGTTTGTCGTGCTGGGCTTCTCTCTTGAACCCTGAGTTGAAACTGGAGTCGGCTGTCCATGTACTGGGCCGACGATTGGCCGATCGGCCACTGGTGTAGACCATATTGATGGGCGTCTGGTTGGCTCCAGTCGGCCTCTTGTGTTTTTCCTGGCAGTCCATGTTGGTCGCGCTTCCTTGTTGGGCCTCAACTAAGCTGTGCGCTATTCTGTGCTACCGATCAGCTCGCCTTGGGCTCGCATGGACTAAATTAACAGGGAAGGGGTCACCGTCGACTTTCATCAGCTTGGCCGATTCTTCGAACTTGATCTTCCCCTCTTCTATTGCCGACTGAATTTGCTGGCGAAAGACTATGCAGTCATTGGTGCTGTGGGAGGTGGTGTTGTGCCACTTACAATATTTATTTTTCTTGAGCTCCTCGGCTGATGGGATGACATGATTGGCCAAAAGCTGTATTTGCTTCTCCCGCAGCGCAGATCAAAGATTCGTCGGCTTTGGTGATGTTGAAGTCATATCTCTCCTCCTTAGCTGATTTCTTCAGCCACGACATGTTATTGCCTTCTTGTTTCTGGTCCACACGGCTGCCACCACCTCTGCGTCGCTATCACTTGAGTCGGAGTCCGATACGTAAGCGACGTGGCTAACTTTCTTGAAGGCCTTCTTGGATTCTTGGAAACGTTGCTCGTGGGCTGTCTCCTTTGGGGCCAAGTGGGCCAAGCTCTCAAAGTCCTGAGCCGAAAACCTTTCCTTGATGGGGGCCAAGAGGCCATGGAAGGCTAAATCGGCTAGTTGCGAGTCTGATACCACCAGGCTATAACATCGGTTCCTCATATCCCTGAAGCGCTGGATGTAATCCTGAACCAATTCTTCATGCCTTTGTCTGATGCTGGTGAGGTTCGACAGCTTCATCTCGTGCGTGCCGGAGTAAAAGTAGTTGTGAAACTGCTTCTCGAGATCAGCCCAGCTCTGTACCGAGTTGTAGGGCAGTGATGAAAACCATGTAAAGGCCGATCCCGAGAGAGATAGTGGGAACAAACACACTCTGAGCGCGTCCGTAGCCGATGCTTCGCCGCATTGAGCCAGGAATCGGCTGACGTGTTCGTAGGTCGACACATTATCTTGCCTATCGAACTTTGAAAAATCTGGCACCTTGTACCGGTTTGGCTGGGGCACTCTCTCAAAGTATTCCGCATACGGGTAGCGGTACATGTTGCCGGAGTCCTTCGGCTTGAGACCGAACTAGTCACGCATGACATCTACGATCAGATCGGCCCAAGGCTTGTTTTCTTGAGCTTGTACTTGTGGTATCGGCTCGTATTGCTCATATTGCATGGGAGCTGCCCGATCTGCGCATCTGCGGTGAAGGAGGTTGGTAGTACTGCTCGTAGCTGCCTCCTAGGTACTGATGTTGGACTTGATTCACGGCAGGAGGCGGCTATGGTATCAACAGTGGCTGCTGCTCAGGGGGAAATCGAGCACCGCTAGAGTTGTGAGGTGGGTCTGGCGTGTAATTGCCAACTCGCACTTTGTGTATGAGAGGTTGCCGATTGGTGCTGAACATGTTCTCCATCTACTCCGAGTTAGTACTGGGATCACGTGGCCCTGATGCTGAGGTTGTTGCCTGGTCAGAAGCTTGGGCGTTGGTTTTGCTACCGATGATTGTACATTCGGCTGAATAGGGGCTCCCCCTGGAGGAACCTGCTGCCCCAGTGGAGGAATTGACAGTCCATGCGTCAACAGAGTCTTGTAAGGTGGGAATCGGCCATCGGGGAAATAGGTCGGGCCCCTTGGGAGTTGCTCGGCTATCTTTGAGTCAACCACAGTGATATCATGTTGTTAAATGTATTCACCAGTATCCCTGACTGGTTGACGAGCATGTGGTGGACAGCCGAGTCGATACAATCTTGGAGCGTGTGCAGCCCTGAGTCATCCTGCTCCTGCTTGATGTCTTCAACCTTCCTTTCCCCTTGTCTTCGCTGGAGGTCGCTCCAGAGTAAAAGTCTTCGGGAATCACAAATTTGTACTTTTGAACGATTGTCCCCGATCTGGTTTTGGTAAAGGATTGCAAATAGTGAGGCTGCAATCGTTCAACCATCTACTAATAGTTGGCCTGTTGCTCAGCCGACAACTTGTCCATGGTCACAGGGATGATGTTCTCCTGGTCCAGCTTCGGGGTCTTGATGTTCACCATTGTACTAGACTTGGACGTGGCAATGGTCCCACCAGGCGTGCCAAAAGCGTGTTGATGAGAAAAGTTTCCCATGCGCTGGCCTGAGAGATTTGCTTAGCTTTAGTGCAGGTCCAAGTTGGTCGCCTTTGGTGATTTGAAGGGCGTGCCAGTTGGTTTGATCCTGTAACCAACAAGAAACAAAGAATAGGCGATTAAGTTAATATTAGATCCTACTCAATGGGCTATAGATATCCATGATACGTAATTACCATTCCAAAGTGCACTTAGACTAATTGATTGGGATAGATCGGTAGTATACCGAGAAAGTATAAATCACTTATATCTAAAAACACACCAGAATATTGATTACGTATATTTATAGCTTAGCCGATGTCACAGATCTAATGTAAATCGGTTAGTACTCCGATATATTTTATACGAAGATATTAACCTAACATAAATATGCTAAACCAAGAGCAATCGACTCTTAATATGACTTAACAGATTGATATCGGGCTTAGCATATTTAAGTAGATTAAGATCTTAATATAAAAGACGGTTCTAACACATCTGAATAGTAATCATACATAAAAGATGGCTAAAATAGTTAAGGCCGGCTGAAACCCCGGTGCTATCTCTAATAATAATCATTGGGCCGAATAGATATATATGATTCTAAGAGCGACTTAATAGGTCGATTTGATGCAGCATTAAGTACCCAAAGAAACATGAGATCTATTCAGACTAATGAGGATTCCTCGAGATGGTGGATACGCCATATAACCTAAATCAACCTCTGGATCTAGCTCCATCGGCTGCTATCTTCAGGAACACACTAGCCGATTGAGAAATAGATCTAGACATTGATCTAGATTATATGCCGCATATGTTAGATTAAGCAATTTGTAACATCAAGATCAGAGTGTCATGATGATGGAAGCACTAACCCCGATAACACAAATCGCTTGTAACAAGAGATTACCTTGTCCGGAGATCGAAACCCGATCACGCCGAGAACGAGGCGGGAACTCGTAGAAAGAGTAAAAACGAAAAGGGTGGCGATGCACCGAAGTTATATTGATATGTTGTGTGTGTTTACAACAAGCCCTTGGGTCTTATTTATACCCGGTTACAACAACATCCATGTAGATCATGGTTTCTATCTTATCCACTATTTACAGTACAACAATATCCCAGGATGGAGTCCCATGCCGCGTTACAAAAGAAAGTTACACAAGATATTCTTTTTTACATATGCAATTGCCATTATAGGACTTTATCCGTAGATGGCAATATCTTTGAAGCACTTTGGAAACTGAATCCAATGATTATCTCTAAGCTTTCCTTCCAGGATTGGCTCCACCTTTTGTCTCCAATCGGAATCGGCTATCAGCTATCCTAGTCCGACTCGGACTCAGCCGACTGGCTCCGTAGCAGATTCGGACTTAGCCGATGCGGCCTCTGCTTCTAAGAATCGTGCATTTCCTCCGATTCAGCTTCAATCCTTGCTTCAAACTCAGGGATTTGCTTACCAAATTTGGTCGTTAATAGCTCTCTCCTCTCTCTTCCTCCTTGCCTGCCAAGTTTCCTCCAGAAGATTCTTGAAGTCGGGCGACGAGTCGGAGGCGAGAGAAGGGGCCGAGGTCAGACTCGGGGGAAGGATGGCATGCCTGACCCCTGGGGATCGGGCTCTCGGTCTCATCTCGAGGACACTTCGTTTGACTTCTGTTGGGTTCCAATATGGGTTTTTGAGACACCCCGCGGTGACACCTCCCATAGGCCAACTATCTCCGGTCATGTTGGCGCCAATGGCCATCAAGCGGCTTGCGGTCTACCCAAGGACTCCATCGACTCGTGGGATGAGCCTTGCGATGCCTTCGTCGCCAACTACCATGGCGGTGGCAATGCGGCCACTGCTACGACCTCGGACGAGTCGACAAGGCCCCACCGAGTCCATTCGGGACTACATCCGGCGTTTCTTGGAGCGCCGCAACTCTGTTGCGAGCATTTCCGACAATGACGTCATGCGAATCTTCTCGAGGGCCTTCGAAGACCCTCCAAGCTGTTCCGCTTTCTTGCTTGGATGAAGCCAACCACCCCGGCCCAGGTGTTTACCATCCCCGAGGGCTTCATCAACGCTGAGGACGCCGAGAACAAGCTCATGGTGCCCGCTGGTTCCCTCCTCCCGAGGGAGTCGAAAAGAAAGGAGCGAGGCCAACACCGAGCGCCGCCGAGGAGACCGACTTGGCCATTGCCCGTAGAATCACGAAGAAGAACAAGCTAGGCTTGAGCGGGAGCGCAAGCTAGCGGAGGAGGAGAATAGGTGCAAGGAAGAAGCCGCGAAGGAAGCGAGATCGAGGGCGCCGGGCGATCCGCTCGAGAGGCCATGCTTCAGACACGAGTTGACAATACCAACATCTTCCAGACGCCTCAACAGAATGCCGTTGCCGCCTTCACTCTCCTCAACACTGTTATCGAAGCGGCACCCGCTACGGTAACACCAATCCTGGACAAGATTAAGACCATCGTCGCGGCAATAGCCAATTGCTCTCCCTCCACCTCGGCATGAAGGCCGACCGAGTCCGTCGTCTGAAACACCCGACGGAAGCCGACTTCCGCCGCTACGGTCGAAGGACTACCGGAGGCCCGACAAGCCAAGACGGCCACTAGGTCAAGAGACCCACGCCTTGAGACAACATGGAGGCATCAAGAACAATCGGCCGACTCCCGTGAAAAAGGACATGGACGACCACCCGTCCATGACCGGATCCGTCGCAGCTACAACTCCGACTACCGCAGCAGCCTACAAAGAACCCCGCCGAGTGATCTGCGGCAAGTCCTTGACCGACACCATCAAGAGCATGAATAGTGCTCCTAAGAAGACCGAAGGAGGCCACCCGACTACAACGACAACAGAGTGCCTGCGTTCATTCGGGACCTGCGTCGAGTGCATTGGCCGAGTGGTTTTAAGCCCACAGGAATCGAGAAGTACGACGGAAAGACCGACCCCAAGTCATGGCTGACCGTGTACACCCTTGCCATCCGCGCAGCAGGAGGAGACAACAAAGCCATGGCTAATACTTGCCTGTCGCCCTCGCAAACTCGGCCAGGAACTGGCTCACGAGCTTGCCAAGAGGCTCAATTAGCTCGTGGAGCGAACTCTGGGACCACTTCATCGCCAATTTCCAGGGCACTTTTGAAAGACCTGGGACCCACTTCGATCTCTACAACATCATCCAGAAACCAGACGATCTCTACAACGTCATCCTTGACTGGTTGACGAGCGTGTGGTGGACAGCCGAGTCGATACAATCTTGGAGCGTGTGCAGCCCTGAGTCATCCTGCTCCTGCTTGATGTCTTCAACCTTCCTTTTCCCCTTGTCTTCGCTGGAGGTCGCTCCAGAGTAAAAGTCTTCGGGAATCACAAATTTGTACTTTTGAACGATTGTCCCCGATCTGGTTTTGGTAAAGGATTGCAAATAGTGAGGCTGCAATCGTTCAACCATCTGCTAATAGTTGGCCTGTTGCTCAGCCGGCAACTTGTCCATGGTCACAGGGATGATGTTCTCCTGGTCCAGCTTCGGGGTCTTGATGTTCACCATTGTACTAGACTTGGACGTGGCAATGGTCCCACCAGGCGTGCCAAAAGCGTGTTGATGAGAAAAGTTTCCCATGCGCTGGCCGAGAGATTTGCTTAGCTTTAGTGCAGGTCCAAGTTGGTCGCCTTTGGTAATTTGAAGGGTGTGCCAGTTGGTTTGATCCTGTAACCAACAAGAAACAAAGAATAGGCGATTAAGTTAATATTAGATCCTACTCAATGGGCTATAGATATCCATGATACGTAATTACCATTCCAAAGTGCACTTAGACTAATTGATTGGGATAGATCGGTAGTATACCGAGACAGTATAAATCACTTATATCTAAAAACACACTAGAATATTGATTACGTATATTTATAGCTTAGCCGATGTCACAGATCTAATGTAAATCGGTTAGTACTCCGATATATTTTATACGAAGATATTAACCTAACATAAATATGCTAAACCAAGACCAATCGACTCTTAATATGACTTAACAGATTGATATCGGGCTTAGCCTATTTAAGTAGATTAAGATCTTAATATAAAAGACGGTTCTAACACATCTGAATAGTAATCATACATAAAAGATGGCTAAATAGGTAAGGCCGGCTGAAACCCCGGTGCTATCTCTAATAATAATCATTGAGCCGAATAGATATATATGATTCTAAGAGCGACTTAATAGGTCGATTTGATGCAGCATTAAGTACCCAAAGAAACATGAGATCTATTCGACTAATGAGGATTCCTCGAGATGGTGGATACACCATATAACCTAAATCAACCTCGGATCTAGCTCCATCTGCTGCTATCTTCAGGAACACACTAGCCGATTGAGAAATAGATCTAGACATTGATCTAGATTATATGCCGCATATGTTAGATTAAGCAATTTGTAACATCAAGATCAGAGTGTCATGATGATGGAAGCACTAACCCCGATAACACAAATCGCTTGTAACAAGAGATTACCTTCTCTGGAGATCGAAACCTGATACAGCCCGAGAACGAGGAAAGAACTCGTAGAAAGAGTAAAAACAAAAAGGGTGGCGATGCACCGAAGTTATATTGATATGTTGTGTGTGTTTACAACAAGCCCTTGGGTCTTATTTATACCCGGTTACAACAACATCCGTGTAGATCATGGTTTCTATCTTATCCACTATTTACGAGTACAACAATATTCGGGATGGAGTCCCATGCCGCGTTACAAAAGAAAGTTACACAAGATATTCTATTTTACATATGCAATTGCCATTATAGGACTTTATCCGTAGATGGCAATATCTTTGAAGCACTTTGGAAACTGAATCCAATGATTATCTCTAAGCTTTCCTTCCGGGATTGGCTCCACCTTTTGTCTCCAATCGGAATCGGCTATCGGCTATCTGGTCCGACTCGGACTCGGCCGGCGCTCCGTAGCTGATTCGGACTTAGCCGATGCGGCCTCTACTTCTAAGAATCGTGCATTTCCTCCGATTCAGCTTCAATCCTTGCTTCAAACTCAGGGATTTGCTTACCAAATTTGGTCGTTAATAGCTCTCTCCTCTCTCTTCCTCCTTGCCCGCCAAGTTTCCTCCGAAGATTCTTGAAGTCGGGCGACGAGTCGGAGGCGAGAGAAGGGGCCGAGGTCAGACTCGGGGGAAGGCTTGCATGCCTGACCCCTGGGGATCGAGCTCTCGGTCTCATCTCGAGGACACTTCGTTTGACTTCGTTGGGTTCCAATATGGGTTTTTGAGACACCCCGCGGTGACACCTCCCATAGGCCAACTATCTCTGGTCATGTTGGCGCCAATGGCCATCAAGCGGCTTGCGAGTCTACCCAAGGACTCCATCGACTCGTGGGATGAGCCTTGCGATGCCTTCGTCGCCAACTACCATGGCGTGGCAATGCACGGCCACTGCTACGACCTCGGACGAGTCCGACAAGGCCCCACCGAGTCCATTCAGGACTACATCCGACGTTTCTTGGAGCGCCGCAACTCTGTTGCGAGCATTTCCGACAATGACGTCATGTGAATCTTCTACGAGGGCCTTCGAAGACCCTCCAAGCTGTTCCGATTTCTCGCTTGGATGAAGCCAACCACCCCGGCCCAGGTGTTTACCATCCCAGAGGGCTTCATCGACGCCGAGGATGCCGAGAACAAGCTCATGGTGCCCGCGGTTCCCGCCTCCCGAGGAAGTCGAAAAGAAAGGAGCAGGCCAACACCGAGCGCCGCTCGTCGAGGAGACCGACTCGGCCATTGCTCATAGAATCGCAGGAAGAAGAACAAGCTTGGCTTGAGCGGGAGCGCAAGCTAGCGGAGGAGGAGAATAGGTGCAAGGAAGATGCCGCGAAGGAAGCGAGATCGAGGGTGGCTGGGCGATCCGCTCGAGAGGCCATGCTTCGGACACGAGTTGACAATACCAACATCTTCCGGACGCCTCAACGAACGCCATTGCTGCCCTCACTCTCCTCAACATGTTATCGAAGCGGCACCCGCTACGGTAACACCAATCTGGACAAGATTAAGACCATCGTCGCGGCAATAGCCAATTGCTCTCCCTCCACCTCGGCATGAAGGCCGACCGAGTCCGTCGCTGAAACACCCGACGGAAGCCGACTTCCGCCGCTACGGTCGAAGGACTACGGAGGCCCGAACAAGCCAAGATGGCCACTAGGTCAAGAGACCCACGCCTTGAGACAACATGGAGGCATCAAGAACAATCGGCGGACTCCGCGAAAAGGACATGGACGACCACCCGTCCATGACCGGATCTGTCGCAGCTACAACTCGACTACCGCAGCGGCCTACAAAGAACCCCGCCGAGTGATCTGCGGCAAGTCCTTGACCGACGCCATCAAGAGCATGAATAGTGCTCCTAAGAAGACCGAAGGAGGCCACCCGACTACAACGACAACGGAGTGCTGCGTTCACTCGGGACTGCATCGAGTGCATTGGCCGAGTGGTTTTAAGCCCACGGGAATCGAGAAGTACGACGGAAAGACCTACCCCGAGTCATGGCTGACCGTGTACACCCTTGCCATCCGCGTAGTAGGAGGAGACAACAAGGCCATGGCAATTACTTGCCTGTCGCCCTCTCAAACTCAGCCGGGAGCGCTCACAAGCTTGCCAAGAGGCTCAATTAGCTCGTGGAGCGAACTGGGACCACTTCATCGCCAATTTCCAGGGCACTTTTGAAAGACCTGGGACCCACTTCGATCTCTACAACGTCATCCGAAACCGGACGAGCCGCTAAAGGACTACATCGGGCGCTTCTCGAGAAGCGCAACAAGATCCCCAACATCACAGACGACATCATAATAGCCGCATTCTAGAAGGGTGTCTGTGACGAGTTGCTGATCAGAAAATTTGCGTGTAAGCCACCAAAGACAGTGAAGCAAATGTTCGAGACAGCAAACTCTTACGCAAAATCCAATGACACGATCAAGGCGGCATGATAGGATCGGCACGACAAAAGGGATGACAAGCGGTCGGGAGGCAGCCGATATCCTAAGAAGGACAATGGCAACAACAATCGGGGCCGGAAAGATCGCAAGCGCCGACCCGAGGACCTGGTTGCCACAACGTCCAACTCTCAACGCCGTCCCCGGGTCGCGACCTACGACACAATCATGAACGCTCAGTGCACGCATCATCCACATCACAAGCATGCGGCCAAGGATTGCTTCATCTACAAGCAGTTTGCCGAACAATACGCAGCACAACTAAACAAGAAGCCGACTGACGAAGCTGGCCCATCGGGAACCAAGAAGAACAACCCGACTGGCAACTCAGGGTCTTTTCAAGACCCCGTGGGCGAGCTGAATCACATTTTCGTGGGGCCGCAGCTTATGAGTCCAAGAGGAAGCAAAAGGCGGCGGCCGTGACGTCAACGTGGCACAACCCGAAGTCCCACAATACCTTCGATGGTCGAGGTGGCCATCACGTTCAACCGCTCGGATCACCCCGACCGAGTGGTTCATCCGGCGGTATCCATTGGTACTAGACCCGGTGGTCGAAACATAAAGCTGAAGCCCGTCCTCATTGATGAGGGCAGCGCCCTCAATATTCTATTCGCCAAGACCCTAGACGAGATGCAGATTCCAAGATCCGAGTTGCAGTCATGCTCAACCCCCTTCCACGGAGTTATCCTGGGGCATCATCTATGCCACTCGGGCACGTCACCCTCCAGTCACCTTCGAAGTTCGGGAGAACTTTCGAACGGAGAACATCACCTTTGAGGTGGCCGACTTGAAACGGCCTACCACGCAATCATTGGAAGGCTGTGCTCGCGAAGTTCATGGCGATACCACACTACACCTACCTCTGCATGAAGATGCCCGGCCCCAACGGTGTCATCACCCTGCGCAGCGACGTCAAACAAGCCTTCACCTACGACAAAGAAAGCTGCGATATGGCCCAATCTCGTGAGAGATCACGTGGCCAAGAGGAAATCCGACTAGCTGCATCAACATCGAAGAGGGTGAAATCCCCATGAAGAAGATAGCGAAGTCGGGACAACGCGACGCCAAAACTAAGAAAATCTCCCTTGATCCATCGATCCTTCCATAACCGCGTAATCGGCGCTGAGCTAGACCGTAAATAGGAAAGCACGATCGTCACCTTCCTCCAAAATAATAAAGATGTTTTTGCTTGGAAACCATCTGATATGCCTGGTATTCCTAGGGAGGTGATCGAGCACTCTTTACACATCAAAGATGATGCGAAACCTATCAAACAACGCTTACACCGTTTTGCTCAGGACCGAAAAGATGCTATCAAGGAAGAACTCACAAAACTCTTAGCCGCCGGATTTATCAAAGAGGTTTTCCATCCCATTGGATAACCCGGTCTTGGACCGAGAAAAGACGGGGCAATGGCGCATGTGCGTTGACTACACCGATCTCAACAAAGCTCGTGCTAAAGATCCGTTTGGATTGCCTCGCATCGACCAAGTCGTAGATTCAACAGCCGGCTGCCAGCTCTAGAGTTTTCTGGACTGTTACTCGGGCTACCATCAGATCATCTTGAAGGAATCCGACTGCCTGAAAACATCGTTTATCACGCCGCTTGGAGCTTACTGCTACATCACGATGCCCTTCGGTCTGAAGAATACCGAAGCCACGTACTAGCACATGGTCCAGAGATGCTTTCGACGCAGGTCGGGAAAAACGTGGAAGCTTACATCGACGATGTCGTCATCAAGACCAAGCGAAGGAAGACCGATTGCCGACTTAGAAGAAACCTTCGCAAACATTCGGGCCTTCGAATGAAGTTGAACTGGAGAAATGCACATTCGGCGTGGCATCGAGCAAACGCTTGGCTTCATGGTGTCCCATCGCGGCATCGAAGCTAACCCAGAGAAAATCAACGCTATTTTGAATATGAAACTCCCGAGTAACCGAAAGATGTCTAGAAACTCACTGGTTGCATGACGGTGCTAAGCCGATTCATCTCCCGACTCGGCGAGTGAGGCATGCCTTTTTTCACGTTACTGAAGAAAACCGATGACTTCCAATGGACCACGGAAGCCCACAAAGCCTTTGAAGATTTCAAAGAGTTTCTCACGACGCCGCCCGTCCTAGCCTCACCTCAACCTCAGGAACCCCTGCTATTGTATGTCTCAGCAACTCACCAGGTGGTCGACACAGTTCTCGTCATTGAGCATGAGGAAGAAGGACGAGTCCAGATGATTCAAAGGCCAATTTACTTTGTTAGCGAAGTGCTGACAGGAGCCAAAATTCGCTACCCCCAGGTACAAAAATTGCTATATGGAGTTCTGATAACCGCGAGGAAATTGGCGCACTATTTTCAGGGTCACTCGTCACCATTGTCACTTCCTTTCCACTTGGCGATGTCATCCATAACCGGGAGGCGACTGGGCGCATCGCAAAGTGGGCTCTGGAACTGATGCCACTGGACTTAACTTTCAAAGCGAGGACGTCTATAAAGTCGCAAGCCCTGGCAGATTTCCTAGCCGAGTGGACCGAACAACAAGAAGACGTACCTAGGGAAGACCTACAATACTGGACCATGCACTTTGACGGATCCAAGAGGATCACTGGCTTGGGAGCGGGAGTCGTGCTGATCTCCCCGACTGGAGAAAGGCTGTGATATGTTCTTCATATTCATTTCCCCGCCTCACACAACGTCGCGGAGTACGAAGCCCTGCTGCATGGCCTACGACTTGTTGTTTCACTTGGGATTCGGCGGTTGGCCATGAAAGGAGATTTCCAGCTGGTTGTCAACCAAGTGATGGAAGACTGGTCCTGTCTAAACGGCACCATGGAAGCCTATCGGCAAGAGGTTCGCAAACTTGAAGACAGGTTTGATGGACTGGAGCTATCCCATGTCTTGAGACATAACAATGAGGTAGCCGACGAGTTGGCTCAGTTCGGGTCCAAGCGAGAAGCCGCCCCAACAGACATTTTTGTAGAGTATATCTATGAGCCGACTGTTGTAGCAAAACCAACTCCTAAGGAACAAGCTGCAAACCAAGTCACCATGCTCGACGCCGACTGCAGGACACCAGTCATCAAATTTGTAACTCAGCAAGAGCTGCCAAAAGACCGAGATGAGGCGAAACGAGTCCGATGCCGTTGTTAGGGCTATGTCATGGTCGACTCCGAATTATACAAGAGAAGCCCTTCTGGAGTCCTAATGAGATGTATCACGCCTAAGGAAGGACGACAACTACTCCAAAATATCCACTCGGGTGTATGTGGAAGTCATGCGGCGGCACGCACCTTTGTAGGCAAAGCCTATAGACAAGGCTTCTTCTAGCTTACGACGGTCTCTGACGCCGACAAAGTGGTTCGCACGTGTGACGGCTGCCAGTTCTTTGCTCGTCAAAGCCATGTTCCAGCCCAAGAGCTACAGACGATCCCACTATCATGGCCGTTCGCGGTTTGGGGCCTAGATATGGTCGGTCCTTTCAAAAAGGCTCCAAGATGATTCACACATCTGTTCGTCGCGATTGACAAGTTTTCCAAGTGGATCGAGGCTAAACCGGTTACTACGATCACTGCTGACAAGGCACGAGACTTCATCCTCAACATCGTGCACCGGTTTGGCGTCCCAAACATAATTATAACCGACAATGGGGCATAATTCATTGGAGGCGTTTTCAAGGAATTCTGTGAAGATTTTGGTATCAAAATCTGCTACGCATCAGTCACGCACCCCAAAAGCAACGGACAGGTTGAGCGCGCCAATGGCATGGTTCTCCAAGGCATCAAGGCCCGAGCGTTTGACAGGCTTAAACCTTATGCCGGCAGATGGGTTCAAGAATTACCTTCAGTCCTATGGTCACTACGGACTACCCCCAGTCGGGCTATCGGCCAAACTCCCTTCTTCTTGGTTTACGGGGCAGAAGCCATGTTGCCAAATGAAATGGAGTATGAATCTCTTCGAATCCGGAGTTTCAACAACGAGTGCTATGATCAAGACCGAGTGGATGACCTAACACGACTGGAAGAGGCCCGTGAGGCAACCTTGATCCAGTCGGCAAGATATCTTCAAGGACATAGACGATACCATAGTCGTAATGTTCGGGCGAGCTTTCATTGTCGGCGATTTGGTTCTACGCAAGATCCAAACCACCAAAGACCATCACAAATTATCTCCACTATGGGAAGGACCATACATAATCGCTGAGGTGACTCCGCAAGGAGCATATCGACTAAAGCGTGAAGATGGTTCCATGGTGGAGAACTCCTGGAATATCGAACATCTTCGATGATACTATGCTTAAATTGATTTAAGTTTCATGTTATTCTCGACTGCCAACCTCAAGCAAGATGACCTCTTGAGTTGACAGTCGAGGGCTGCACATGTGTCAATAAAGCATAATTTTCTTCGACAACTTGTGTATATTTGGTTTATCATTGTTCAGTGTTTTGATTCGAGTTCAATAGATAAGGACTGGGAATTTTTTGATGACCCAATCAAGCTTAGGCTTTGTGACAGTCGGACGAAAATTACTTAAGAAATCTTCTACGAAGACTCGGGTCAAGGCATTAACATAAATAAGCCAGATATCTACAAGTTCACATCAGAGTTCACAAACAACATTCACAAAGTCATCAAGATCAAAAGTTGTCAACTACATCAACAGGTACTTTCTTGGCCAACTCCTGTGCTTCGCTGATCAACTCTAAGGCTCGCTCGTCTGAAGTGCCGTCAGGGAAACCTTCCCCGACTGAGTCAACATCTATCCGAGGATAGAGTGACTTGGCCTGCGCAAGAGTGAGGCCTGCTCCCATGGTGGCCGCCTCTGAGATATTGGCCGCGTACTTCTCTGGGGCCCTCCGGAGCTTGTCAAAGATTTCGACGGCATCTAGTGAGCTAGTCCCAAGCCCGTGCTGAAACAGCGGCAAGAGGATCGGCGTTGCCGCATTGGCAATATCGGCCCTTACGTTTTCAGCTCTTCGAACCCTTTCGACAAAGACATCAAATTGCGCTCGGGTTTTGACTTTATAAGCTACAAGGGACATATGATTACACAGACACTCGAAGATGAAGCAATATGAAGAATGCTATCTTAAGAGAATTTACCTTTGAACTCAGATTCCAGCTCGGCTTTGTTAGCGTTAGCTTCTTCAAGCTAGGTCTGGAGTATATGGACTTCTGACGACTTCTCTCCAACAAGAAAATTTGCTAACGTCAAGATCAAGACAGACTACAAATAGAGACATAAAGGGACCGAGAGGATTAAACATACTCCCGACTGAACCGCGGAGGTCAAGGTTCTCTTCTCAGAGCGCGGCAATCTGTAACGCCCTGAAAATCGGAGATTTTAAAAACCAAAAATTAAAAAAATCAGAACATACAAAAACTTTTGCTTGTTGCTTCTTGATCGTGTTTATTGCTTCTTATTTGCCAACTTGGTTGCATGGATTTATATGTGAACGATTCATCTCGATGTTTGTGAAAAACCAAATAATTTGGATTTCTGTTGGGGAGAAAAATCTCGAATTCTAAGGTTAGGAATTTTAAAATAAAATAGGAAGTGGGGTGGAATCATAAAAATGTGTGTTTGGAAAATAAAATATTATTTGGTGATTGTGGAATATTAATTAGGAAAAAATGGACAATAAAATATTTTGAAAGATTTATATAAAGTCTAGAAATTTATTTGAGATTAAAAATGGTGATTTATGAATTTAAGAAAAAGGATAAAATTAAATATGGTGATATATATTTTTAAATAAATAAAAGTTGGTGAAAAGTTTGAAAATATAATTTTAATTAATTTTGGGAATACTATATTTTTATTTGGAATTTTTAGAGTGAAGGAAAATAGGAATTGGAAAATAGAATTGAAACAATCGAGAAAATCAAAATCGGTCTTGTTCATTGGTCACAAGCGTTCGACGCCGTACCGGCCCGGCCTCGCGCACGCGCGCGCATCGCCGCCGCGCCGCGCCCGGCCCCGCCGCGCGTCGTGCGCCGTTGCCGCCACGCGCCCGCCCGCCGTATCGCCCCCGCGCCGCGCCCGCCACCGTCGCCGCCGTACCCGACCCCGCCCGACCTCGCCACGCGCCATGAGCCCCGTGCCGGCCCCGTGCGCGCCCGCATTCCGTGCGCCGGCCCCGGCCACCCGCACGCCGCATGCGTCCCGCCGTACGCGCCCGGACCCCCACCCATCTCCCGTTCCTTCCCCCTCCCGGCCACGCTTATATAAGAACCCCTTCTCCCCTCTGTTTCCCCCACAACGTCTCTGTTTCCCTCGCCGATTTTCCACCGAGCGCCGTCGCCACAACCCTAGCCGCCGTGCGCGCCGTCGCCGCAAGCCCCACCACCGTGGGCCGAAGCCCCACTGCCCTCCCGAGCGTCGCCGTTGCCGGTAAGCCAAGCCGCCATCCTTTTTCCCCCTCGCTGCGCCGGTTGCCGATCGCAAGAGAGAGAGAAAAGAAAAGGAAAGAAAAGAAAGATAGAAGAAAAGGGAAAAAATAGGAAAAATGGGGAAAATTTTGGAAAAAATAGGAAAAGTGTTTAGGAAAGATTTGGGAAAATATTTGGGCAAAAATATATTGTTTTCTCGTATATTTTCTCGGAGCAAATTCAGAATTTTAAATCGGACTTTTCGGAGATTCCGTTTCGCGTCGTTTTAATCCGGATTTTGTTTATTTCTTTCCCGCCATTTGAAATGTGTTTCTTTTAGTGCTTGAACCTTCAAAACCTCGAACACAAAACCCCTCCGTTGGTATTTCTAAATTTATTTTCTCAAATAAATGCGATCGACATTTTGCGAAAACCCTAGGGCGTCAACTCGTTTTCAAACTCGGTTTTTATCCCAAAAACTCTCGTCCGAACTCGAGTAGAATTTTAAGCTAAACGTTTGGAGTCGTTTTATGGTTCTTTTCGATCTCTCGGTATTTTATTGAATTTCGATCGAATTCAATTAATCTTTCACACGTACGGATAGCAACCGAGGGAGCAAGCACCAACTACGTTGAAGACCCCGGCCAACAAGTGTGCGAGCAAGGCAAGTCAACACATCCCTTTGAACATATTGATCCTACTTTGCGAAATGATGTTGTTTTCAATTACAAATTGCATGCTATACACAAATCAGTACCTATACTTGATATGCCCGCCTTGATATTGATTACCATTAGAATTATTCTTTGTAACCCTCGATGTGATACAACCGGAGGATATCTTCAGTAAAATGCTTAGCCACACTTATACTAGACTCTTGCATACTAATGAGTTTACAAATAAGCCTCGTGCTTGGGCTACTATCTTTGGGAAGATAGTTGAGACACGGCAAGTGGAGGCATGAGCGCCACATTGCCTCGATCATGTTGAAGATAGTTATGATGGAAAAATGAAAATACAAACCAATGTTTTAAGACTGGGGTGGATGGATGGATTTGGGTGGTTTTCCGGAAAGGCTAGTACCGTCGCTGGTCAATTAAGGACCGAGCCATGAGACTTATAACTTAGAGCGAACCAGTACAACCGTACTTCTCGAATGGGTATAGACCTAGCAGAGTAGATAGCCGAGCGGAGGCAGTATCCTTGCGTAGTGGTTAAGGTGTAAATGTTGAGTTAGGGACCTACCAAGGGTAGTGTGCCCATGATTGTGATGAGACCAAAGGACTTTATGTGAATAGTAACCTAAACCTAACGATGACTTAAAGATTGAGTGAGTTTTCTCTCTTACCTCAGGAACGCCAGAACTCCTCTCACTGCTAGGAAATGACGGCTAGAGTGCATGAGGACTTAAGTTCATGGAGCGGGTACTACCAAAGTGAGGTTATCGAAAGGCTTTGCCGTGACCGTCCATATAGAGGGATGTAAGCTCATTCAATGAGTAGTTGCGGAGTACGGGTAAAGTGTACATCTACTGCAGTGTGAGTCAATCAATCTATTCAAATAGCTATGCTCACGGTTAATGAGCGACGTGACAAGTTTTTCCCGTGGCTAGACTCTTAAACTTTAAAATGATGGGTTGGTTTGCATAATGATTTTGTTAGATGGTGGACTTAACTTCTCGACCTGCGAGAAGGGATAGACTCCCCAGAAAAACCAGGACGAACGGGAGAACCATCCTTGGTATCACGATGGATGGCAGATAGAACCGTCGCCGATTTAATATATTCTGGAACTAAAACTTGACTGGCTAGATGTTAGGCTTGTGAAATGATTTGTGAAAATTGGCTTTGCGCAAATAGACCTTAGCCATCCTTTGAGTGACCCTATCATGTGCACCATTCCGTGTCGGCTTGCTGAGTACGTTGGGTACTCACCCTTGCTATACGCACAAACTTCAGATGAAGGAAACGAAGAACTGGAGGACCCCTATGCTTACTACCAGGAGGAATGAAGACAATGGAGCGCGCTAGGTCTTAGTCCCCAGTCGTTGCCTGTGGCAATCGACATGCCGCTGCTTTCCGTCTGCTAGTCTCATCTAAAATCTGATTTGGTTGAATTCGGACCAGTAGGTCCTATATGTAATAGATATTGCCTTCGGGTCTATTATTGTAATAATTTTGTTGTAAGACTATTCGTGCACTTTGCACCTGGTAATTCAGAACTGTATTCGTGGGTACCAAACTACTTGATCCAGGGATATGATACTATGAACACGAATGATTCCTGTCCTCAAAAACGGGGGTCGACACAATCTCTCTCCGCTAGGCAGCCTTGCTTGATGCAACCTCTTCCCGAGTGGCCTTCAGCTCTTACTGGATGTTCTCCAGGGAATTCAAGTCAGAGACCAGCTTCTCGAGGGCATCAGAGTTGTTCATTGATCGGCAATATACTCTCTACACGCGAGTTCAGGGTTAGTCAACTAAAAGAAACCATAAGGCTATAACAGAAAGAGCGATGCTTACATTTAGCAGCCGGGTAGCTTCATTCAGGCTGTCCACGAGCATGTCTCTTTCTTCGTTCTCTTTCTGCTTGTTTAAGATAATGCCCTGCTTCAAGCCTTTGGAGTCGCGCCATTCTATTTTAATCGGAGGGACCCAGGTCTCTGAAGATCACAGCCTGGGGATCTCCTCCTCTTTTCCTGATCAATTTAAAGAAGACAAATGAAGACAAAGAAAATACAGATTGAAGACTAAACTCGGAAGACTCGCTTTAGAGCTTACCGGCATCGAGGCTGAACCCTCGACTGGTACTTCCCGGCTGTCCTTTTCTCCTTGGTTCGCACCTGACTGGTCCTCAGTCGGGGCGCCTTGAGCGGCAGTCGGGATCTCTTCTTCCGCCGACTGGTTTCCAGCAAAAGTCTCCTGACTGGTAGTCGGGGGCTCTTTCCTCAGGATATCTTCACTGGGAGGTGGGGGCTTCTCACTCGGAGCGCTCCCACTCGGGAGAGGGTCCTGAGTATCCTGTTCTACGGGCTTTGCTTCTTCACCGCTGCGAGATGGCTTTGAGGCCTCACTCGCCGGTGGGATCAATGTTACGAGGCTTCCTGCAAGCAAAAAGATGGGAACATTCGGGACAAAGGCGAAGGATTTTCAACAAGGACACGATTTCAATTATGAGGCATACCGGTTGATCGGCGAATTTTAGGTGTGGATTTGGTGGATGGCCTCGGAGAGGTGTAACACCCTAAAAATCCGAAGCTTTAAAAATCAAAATATAAAATTGGAACTAACAAAAATCTTTTGATTGATTGCATCTTTTCGAATTTATTTGCATCTTATCTACAAATCTTCGTTGCCGAGTTAAATAAACGAATATTTATTTTGAAGGGAAAGTCGATAGGGTTTTAAAATAATAAAAGAAAGGAAATTGCAAATATGAGAAATTGTAAAAATAAAGACTTAGGGAAGAGTTAAGATTTAATAAAATTTACTTTTGAACAGAAGATATTGAACTTTTGGGTACAATACAAAAATTTACTAAGTTATAAATCGAAGAAAAGGTATAAAAAATAATAAATATATGATTAAAATAATATATATATATATATATGTATATAACAAAGTGGGCAAAAACATAAAATCTAATTAAATTACAATTGGGCCAAAAAATTGTATTTAGTTTATATGTAAAATACAAAAGGAATTGATAGTAAAAAAATGAAAAAAAGAAAAATCACAAAAACAAAAAAATCTACTATTCATTAGGCGCCAGAGTTCGACCTCGGCCTCGCGCCCCGCGCGCGTCGCGCCGCCGCGCGGCTCGGCCACCCGTCCGTCGCCGCCGATCCCCGTGCCCCCGCCCCTCGTCCCATCCCCGCGTCGAGCCCCGCGCCCCCCCCTGCCGCCGCGCCGTTGGTCGTCGCCGTCGCCGCACGCCCGTCCGTCGCCGTGCCGCTCCGAGCCCGCGCGCCGGGCCGTCCCGTCCCTCGCGCCCAACGCGCGCGCGCCAACGTCGCCCTCGCCATGCCATCGCTGCACGCCGTCCATCGCCATCGAGCTCCGTGACGACGCGCGTCTTGTCGCCGACCGGCGCCGTCCGTCCCCTTCCCTCACCGCGCGCCTATAAGAGGGAGGCGCAGCCCCTTTAACCCCTCACCCTACCGTCCCACGTCCTCTTCCCCACTCTCCCCTCTTCTCTCTCGTGCACCAGAGCTCCGCGCCACCGCTCTCCCTCGCCGTCGCCACGCCTGCGCCGTGCCGCGTCGCCCTCCGTCCTAGCCGCCGGTAAGCCCCCTCGCCCCCTATCCCCTTCGCCACATGCCGCCTCCTCGTGCGCCCGCCCGGCCTTAGCTCGGCCAAGCATGCAAGGAAGAGAAAGAGAGAGGGAAGGGAAGAAAGGTAGGAGAGAGAAGAAGGAAAGAAATAGAGGAAGCAGGAAGATAGAGAAGAAGGAACAAAGGGGGAAAAGAAAGAAAGAAAAATAGGAAATGTTTTTGAAAAAAGATTTAAAGTGAAAATCTATTTCCTCTCCTAAAATAAAATTGTATTTGGAGACAATATAAAATAGCAATAATTATAAATTAGGAATTTTAAGCGTGACTTAGTTTGCTATTAGATCCTAATTTTATCATATGAATTTATTTTGAGTTCAATTCTTAAATTATTAAATACAATCTTTTGTTTAGGATGAATCATTTAGGAAATTAAATATAATTTAGTTTGTTAGTAAAACCTAAAACCTTGTCATATAAAATTTTTAGAATTTAAATTCTAAATCATTTAGCATAGTGACACACTTTAGAGTAAATTATTTTAGGATTCGAATTAATTGCAACCCTAGGATTTGTCGGCTCGTTAAATTGGAAATAAAATTTGAATTAACCACTTCCTTTGTCGGTATATATATTTTTTAATTGTCGACCGATATCTCTTTTCCTAAATTATAATAAACTAACTCGAAATAACATCACCTTATAATTAATTAAGTCGATAAACGCGAAACTTCAAATTATTGTATCTCGTTCATTTTAACTCGGACTCTATCGAAACTCGAACCTAAATTTACTTAAAATCGTAGCCTAGTGTTAGAAACCGCTTTTGCGATTTATTTGGCTTTTGGTGATTCTTATTTGAATTCTAATCGAATTCAGTTGGATTTCTTGCACGTATAATAGAGCCCAAGGGAATCGTTGAGAACATCGAAGACTCAAGCCAACAAGGTCATGAGCAAGGCAAAGTCATCACTCCCTTTGAACATGTTGATCCTATTTGTGAACTTGTTTTGATTCTAAAACTAAAATGTGCACGCTATACACAAAAAGAATACCTATTCTTCTTATGCCATGCCTTGATGTTGAATTACCTTTAGTTATGTTCTTTGTAACCCTCGACATGATGTAACCGAAGGAAATCTTCGGTAAAATGCTTAGCCATGCTATTATTAGATTCATGCATACTCATGTTTCTGCAAAGAGCTATATGCTTGGGCAACTACCTTTGGGAAAGGAAGTTGAGATACGGCATGTGGAGACATGAGCGCCACATTGCCATGAGAATGATCAAAGGAGTTTTGATGAAAACTAAAAATACCAAACAAATGTTTTAGAGTGGGGCGGCTGAATGATTTGGGTGGATTCCGGAAAAGGCAAGTGCCAACCCTGGTCAATTAAGGACCTAGCCATGAGATAGCCGGGAAACGAGCCAGTACAACCGTACTTCTCGAATGGGTATAGACCTAGCGGAGTAGATATCCGAGCGAAAGTAGTATTCTGCGTAGTGGTTCGGGTGTTGGGTTAAGTTAAGGGCTTACCGTGGGGATTTACCGCTGGTAAGTACGGCAAAGATCAGGATATACGATCAATATGAGGAGATGAAGATAGAGGTTGGAAATTGAAGATGGAGCAAGTCTTTCTCTTACCCCGGGAACGCCAGAACTCCTCTGACTGCTAGGAAATGACGGCTAGAGTGCAGGAGGGCTTAAGTTCATGGAGCGGGTACTGCCAAAGTGAGGTTATCGAAAGGCTTTGCCGTGACCGTCTCATGTGTTGGGACATAGGCTCATTTGTTGGGCAGTCGCGGAGTACGGGTAAGGTGTATATGCACTGCAGTGTGAATGAATCAATCTATTCGAATGGCCCTGCTCGCAGATATAGAGCATCGTGACAAGACTTTCGCTTGGCTAGACTCTAAATTTTAAAATGATGGGATAGGTTTGCATGATGATTCTTATTCACTGGTGGATCAACTTCTCGAAAGGCGAGAAGGGGTAGACTCCCCAGATAACCATGACGATCTGGAGGTGAGAAGCCATCCTTGGAATCACTATGGATGGTAGACAGAACCGTCGCCGACTTAAAGAACTATGGAACTAAAACTTGATTTGGCTAGATGCTAGGTTTGTGAAAAGATTTGCAAAGTTGGCTTTGTGCAAATAAACCATGGCATTTCCTTGAGAATCCCCCTATTATGTGCATCTTTCCGTGTTGGTTTGCTTTGTACGGTTGGTACTCACCCTTGCTATACGCACAAACCTTCAGATGGTGGGAATGAAGACTCGGAGGATCCATATGCCTACTACCAGGAGGGCGAAGAAGACGATGGCGCCTGCTAGGTCTTAGTCTCCGGTCGTTGCCTGTGGCAATCGATAAGCCGCTGCCTTCCATTCCGCTGCCTTAACTAATTTCTGCTTTTGGTTGTATCTGGACCATGAAGTCCTATATGTTGGATATTGCCTTCGGACCTATATTGTAATACTTTTGGTGTAAGACTATTCGTGCATTTGCACCTGATAATTCAGTACTGTATTTCGTGGGTACCAAACTACTCGATCCAGGGAAATGGTACTATGAACACGAAAGATTCCCGTTCCAAAAACGGGGGTCTACAGAGCTGGTATCAGAGCAATGCGACTGTAGGATAAGACCAACTGGCACCCCACCCCCTTGATAGCTGGCAAAAGGGAGAAATCCCCATCTAGGTTTGTTCTGAAAATAAAAACATTATGTCTATAAGACAAAATATGTTTTTCCCTGTACTCTTGCCCCTTTTCTCTTTATAAAATTTGTTTTACTTCCACCTTCACCTAACTCGATTTTCTTAGGAATAGATGGCGGGACGAGGTCGAACGGAGTGCAGGAAGTTGAGGTTCCATGAGAGGATGGATACGTTGTGCGGCTATGACAAGCGCGATGTGGTGCTTGAGATACTCTGAGTTACCCATCTTCAGGAGGATGAGGTTTGGTACTGAAGACCGTCCCGAGTGGGAGGCTATCGTGACGATCAAGTCACGCATGGCTAGTGAGCCGGAGTTTCGCTTTAGGACACGCTACCGGCATGACTCGGCGAGAGGCTGCAGTTCAAGATGCCGCCCAAGAGGCATTCCTTCGCCTTAACGCCGTCCACGAGTTGAGCTAGCGGGCGAGTTTGCACATCACCCGTATCGGGAGGATGGCAACTCCGTCTGTACCGTACTGAGATACCCCGTGCTGCAACAACCCTATGGTGACCCGTCTGTCTCGATGGGTGAGGCCCTAGACGACGGCTATGAGGAGGCACTACTAGAGATCGAAGAAGAGCGAGAGACGCTTGGGCGAGCTTCGGGAGGAGCACCACGCTGTGGCAACAAGATCAACTCACTAAAGACCCGGCTCCAGTTTAATGACATGCGGTACAAGCAGCTCTCGGACCGGTACATCGCCCATGGTGAGGCTATGGTCACCCTTGAGGAACAGCGAGGAAGAGCCGGAGGCAAGTCGGTCGGTTGGAGGAGCAGCTCCGTGTGGTCTAAGTTTGCGCTACGGCTGCCTCTACTTCCACCGCCTTGCCCCACCCCCGCATCGGCTCGCGACCACTACTACTTCGTCACTCCTCCATGCTTGGCGACTTTCCACGCAATTGGAGGAGATGGACATCGAGCACGAGCCCGAACCCTACGGTGGATCCTACTATGACTCCGCCTTTGCTATTGCGAGAGACGAAACCCACCCGACTACCACAGTGCTTCATCGAGCCCGGTCCCGGAGTAGAGATCCCGATCCGGATCGATCCGACCGGGGGCCGAGTCGAGATCCGAGAGGAGGTCGAGAGGAGCCCAACATCACAAATCCGTCGAGAGGACGAGGCTCCACGCTTGCCGCATCACCTATACGGGAGGACCCATCACTCGCAAGGCCCGCAAGAGCACCCGACCTAGGGGCAAGAAGCCCAAGACTAACCCGGAGGTGACCACTTCGAGCCGTGGGGACTACGGTTTGCATCCGCCGGGGACCACCCACTTCCGCACCCGGTTCTGCGGTTTGCTAGACGACTAGACGAGAGGTGCACCGGCTTTGATCTTGCTTTGGATGGTTTTGACAGCAAGGACCACACCCTCCCCTTAGTAGGCGATGGCGTAGTGCGATGTTAACTACGCATTGTGTTGTAAGGGACCGCGTATGTGCAATCTGTTGTATACGCTATTAACGTATTGACCATGGACCTATGTAATGTTCTATAGTATGTTATGAATGAGTTTATTCCACCATGCTTGTTCTGTTCAAAGATCACTTAAAAACAACTTAAAAAGAAAACCACTTAGAATCCATGACCTTAGTAGGTCCAATCTCTTACCTCATCTACCTTCTTCGGATGGCGCAACATCGCGAGCCTCAACATCCAACGAGAACCCACGAGCCTAATCCCTCCACCCTAGCGAGAGGTCATGGCTTTGCAAACACAGTTGCTTCAAGCCATCGTCAACAACCAAGGGAATCGCGGAGGATCGAGCTTGGAAGAGTTTATGCGAGCCAAGCCGCCTACATTCTCCACGGCAAACGAGCCAATGGATGCTGAAGATTGGCTGAGAGTAATTGAGAAAAAGTTGACCCTTGTCCGAGTACGAGAAGCTGACAGAGTCATCTTCGCCACCAATCACTGGAATGTCCCGGGTGGCGGTGGGACACCTACAAAGAGACACGGGCGGGAGATGCGGAGAACCAACTGGGATGAATTCACGGCCGCCTTCCGTGAAAATTTGGTACCCACCACAGTCATGAGGATGAAGAAGAACAAATTTCGGAGGTTACGCCAAGGCAACACCACGGTACAAGAGTACATGAACAAGTTCACACGCTTGCCCGATATGTCACCGACTTCCAAAGCCTTATCAACAAGGTTGTGAGATTGGAGCATGACCAAAAGATGGTGGAGAACAACTGCAAGAGGAGACTCGCTATGAGCCGCCCACTTCAGGGAGCGTCTCAGCGTCCCAAGGGAGCCACCCCATCTGGATGGAAACCAACCGTCGTGGCAACCGGTCGTCCCGCACTCGACAATGTCGGCGAGGCCAAGCTGCGCCCCGGTTCCGCACTCGGACATGACCCTAGCCACTCTGGAAGGAGAAATGTGAACTGCTTCAAGCGTGGAGAGTTTGGGCACTACTCCAACAGCTGCCCCAAGGCACGCAACACCCGTATGCGTACCTATACCAATACAACGGTTGTACGAGGAACTACTACCCCGCTGGATGCGGTCTGTTTAGGACGCCGCAACCCAATGAGTCTACTATTGGATTCCATCGCGGACAAGTGAACCATGTGCGTGCCGAAGAGGCACGGGAAGATCAGAGCGTGCTGATGGGTATGTTCTCTATCAACTCTACCCCAGTTAAAGTCTTATTTGATTCTGGAGCATCACATTCGTTCATATCATCACAAATAAGCAAACAACACCACCTACACCAGATAGAACTTAAGAGACCCATGTTAGTACACTCACTGGGGGAAACATAACCGTACCCCATGCTTGCATCAATGTGCCCATCCGGATTAGAGACGTGGTATTTCTTTCAAACCTTATGGTACTACCACCACAAACTCTTGATATCATACTTGGAATGGATTGGTTGACTAAGAACAATGGGGTCATAGGCGTGACCAAAGGGAAGTCACGAGTATCCACCCCATGGGGATCACCAATGAACATAACCATGGACCGAAACCCGATGCTATGTGAACAAGCTGCGGGAATATTTACCATGCTACCTTTGAGCGGGATGCTAGTAGTGCAAGATTACCCGGACGTATTCCCTGAGGAATTGCCCGGAATGCCCCCTGATCGTGACATAGAATTTGTCATCGACCTAATGCCTGGTACTGCCCCCATATCCAAGAGACCCTACCGAATGCCGGCTAACGATCTAGAAGAACTTAAGAAGCGAGATAAGAGAACTACGGAAAAAGGATTTGTACACCCTAGTTCTTCTCCTTGGGGAGCCCGGTGCTCTTCGTCAAGAAGAAGGATGGAAGTATGAGGATGTGTGTAGATTACCGATCGTTGAATGAAGTGACCATCAAAAACAAGTACCCATTACCTCGAATCGATGACTTATTTGATCAACTCAAGGGTGCCCAAGTGTTCTTGAAGATTGATCTTCGGTCAGGATACCATCAGTTGAAGATTAGAGCCGGAGATATTCCCAAAACAGCATTCTCTACGTGTTATGGCTTGTATGAGTTCACAGTAATGTCTTTTGGATTGACCAATGCCCCGGCGTATTTCATGAACCTAATGAACAAAGTATTCATGGAATATCTGGATAAATTCGTGGTGGTGTTTATCGATGATATTCTTATCTATTCCAAAGACGATGAGGAACATGCAGAACACCTACGACTAGTACTGGAGAAGCTACGAGAGCATCAGTTGTATGTGAAGTTTAGTAAATGTGAGTTTTGGCTTAAGGAAGTCGCTTTTCTTGGCCATTTAGTCTTAGCCGAGGAGTAGCGGAGACCGCCAAGGTCGAAGGCATTACGGAATGGAAGGCACCCAAGTCGGTAACGAGAGATTCGGAGTTTCTTGGGATTGGCCGGATATTATCGGAGATTCATCGAAGGGTTTTCCACGATAGCCCGACCCATGACTCAACTTCTGAAGAAAGAGAAGAAATTTGCCTGGAACGAGGAGTGTCAGCAAGCCTTTGACCAACTAAAAGAAAAGTTAACCACCGCCCCAATCTTAATCCTACCTGACAACCGTAAGGACTTTGTTATATACTGTGATGCGTCCCGACAAGGACTGGGAGGTGTATTGATGCAGGATGGAAAGGTTGTGGCGTATGCCTTGAGACAGCTGCGACCCCACGAGGAAAACTACCCCACACATGACTTGGAATTAGCAGCAGTTGTTCATGCGTTAAAAATGGAGACACTATCGATCGGGAATCACTGCGATATATACACGATCACAAGAGCACTGAAATACTTCTTTACTCAGTCCGATCTCAACTTACGTCGAGACGGTGGTTGGAATTGATCAAGGACTACGATCTAGGAATCCATTACCATCCCGGCAAAGTGAATGTAGTGGCCGACACGTTAAGCCGCAAAGCCTAATGCAACCATATGAGGCTGGAAGGCATGGCCAGTGAGCTCCAAGAAGAAATGGCTCGACTTAACTTACACCGATTCCTCACGAGAGAATTGAACTCACTTTGGAAATCCAACCTCTTCGAGGACTCAAATAGAAGAAGCTCAAAAGGATAATGGAGAAACTCAAACGATCAAAGAGCGCATGGCCGCTGGGCACGTGAAGGAATTTTCGATAGATGACAATGGGACCCTATGGTATAAGAAAAGGATCTACGTGCTGAGCAAGGTGGTTTGAGGGGATTGATCTGAAAGAAGCACACGAATCAGCATATTTCGCTACATCCAGCGGCACGAAGATGTACCAGGATTTGAAGGAGGAATACTGGTGGCCCAATATGAAGAGGGACATAGCCGAATAGGTGGTCGTATGCGATATATGCCAAAGGGTAAAAGCTAAGCATCAACGACCGGCAGGATTGTTGCAGCCACTCAAGATTCCCGAGTGAAAATGGGATGAGATAGGCATGGACTTCATCGTTGGACTACCCAAAGCTGCGACGGGATATGATTCCATTTGGGTAAAAGTAGATCGGCTCACCAAGACCGCGATTTATCCCCGTTAAGACTAACTACAATAGTGCCAAGCTAGCGGAACTAACATGAGGAGGATCGTGTGTCTTCATGGTGTACCAAAAAGAATTATATCGGATCACGGTACTCAATTCACGTCCGATTTACGGAGCGAGTTCATGAGGCACTTGGAAGTCACCTTGCCTTGATGCCGCTTACCACCCGTAGACCGATGGGCGGACCGAAAGGTCAAATCAAGTTCTTGAGGACATGTTGAGAGCTCGTGCGTTGGATTTTACCAAGGATTGGGAAAGATGCCTACCGTACGCCGAATTCTCCTACAACAATAGCTACCAAGCAAGTCTAAAGATGTCGCCAAATGAAGCCCTATTTGGTCGGCGATGCCGAACCCCATTGATGTGGTCAGAAACCAGTGAACGAACCATGTTTGGGCCTGACATAATCAAAGAGGCCGAAGAAAAGGTTCGTCTGATCCGAGACCGATTAAAGGCGGCCCGACCTCGACAGAAGAGCTACGCGGATACTCGTCGAAGGGACTTAGAGTTTAATGTAGGCGACCATGTGTACCTAAAGGTCTCACCACTACAAGGGACCCAGAGGTTCAAGGTCAAAGGGAAACTTGTGCCAAGATACGTGGGCCCATTCCGGATAAGCGCCGAAGAGGCAAAGTGTCCTACCATCTAGAGTTACCCGAGAACATCTCGATGTCCACCAGTATTCCATGTGTCGTAATTGAAAAAGTGCTGCGAGTGCCGGAAGAGCAAGCTCCTTTGGAAACCATCCATATCGACGGTGATCTCACACACCGGAACACCCAATAAAGATATTAGATGATGCAGAAAAGAGGACACGAACCAAGTCATGGCGCATGTACAAAGTGCAATGGAGGAATCACACCGAAGTAGAGGCCACCTGGGAGAGCGAAGATTTTCTAAAGATTGAATACCCACACCTACTCAACAACCGGTAAGAAATCGGGGACGAGATTTATTTAAGGGGGTAGGTTTGTAACACCCTAAAAATCTAAGGCTTTAAAAATCAAAATATAAAAATTGGTTTGATTGATTGCATCTTGTAGAATTTATTTGCTCGTTATTTACAAAACTTCGATGCCGAGTTAAATAAATGAATATTTGTTTTGAAGGGAAAGTCGATAGGGTTTTAAAATCCTAAAAGAAAGGAAATTGCAAATATCGAAATAAAATTATAAAAATAAAGACTTAGGGAAGAGTTAAGATTTAATAAAATTTACTTTTGAACATAAGATATTGAACTTTTGGGTACAATACAAAAATTAACTAAGTTATAAATAATAAGAAAAGGTTTAAAGAATAGCAAATATATGATTAAAATAATATATATATATATGTATATAACAAAGTGGGCAAAAACGTAAAATCTAATTAAATTACAATTGGGCCAAAAAAATTGCATTTAGTTTATATGTAAAATACAAAAGCAATTGATAGTAAAAAAAAGAAAAAAAAAAAAAATCAGAAAAGCAAAAAAATATATTGTTCATTAGCGCTAGCGGTTCGACCTCGGCCTCGCGTCCCGCGCGCGCGCGTCGCTGCGGGCGCGTTGCGTTGCCGCGCGACTCGGCCGCCCGTCCCATCGCCACCGAGCCCCATGCCCCGCGCCTCCGTCCCATCCCCGCGTCGAGCCCCGCGCCCCACCTGCCGCGCCGTTGGCCGTCGCCGTCGCCGCACCGCCCGTCCCATCGCCGCGCCGCTCCGAGCCCCGTGCCATGCCGAGCCCCGCGCGCCACGCGCCGTCCGTCCCTCGCGCCCCACGCGCGCGCGCGCGCGCCGAGGTCGCCCTCGCCATCCCATCGCCGCGTGCCGTCCCGTCGCCACCGAGCCCGTGCCGCCGTGCGCGTCTTGTCGTCGCCCCACGCTTCCTGTCCCCTTCCCCCACCGGCGCGCCTATAAGAGGGGAGGCGCAGCCCCTTTCACCCCTCACCCCACCGCCCAACGTCCTCTCCCCACTCTCCCCTCTTCCCTCTCGTGCGCCGAGCTCCGTGCCGTCGCTCTCCTCGCCGCCGTCACGCCCGGCGCCGTGTCGCGTCGCCCTCCGTCCTAGCCGCGGTAAGCCCTCTCGCCCTCCTATCCCCTTCGCCACATTCCGCCGCCCTCGTGTACCCGCCCGGCCTTGGCTCGGCCAAGCATGCAAGGAAGAGAAAGAGAGAGGGAATGGAAGAAAGGTAGGAGAGAGAAGAAGGAAAGAAACAGAGGAAGCAAGAAGATAGAGAAGAAGGAAGAAAGGGGGAAAAGAAAGAAAGAAAAAAAGAAAAGAAAATGGAGAAGAAAAATAAATAAAAATAGGAAATGTTTTTGAAGAAGATTTAAAGTGAAAATCTATTTCCTCCCCTAAAATAAAAGTGTATTTGGAGACAATATAAAATAGCAATAATTATAAATTAGGAATTTTAATTGTGACTTAGTTTGCTATTAGATCCCAATTTTATCATATGAATTTATTTTGAGTTCAATTCTTAAATTATTAAATACAATCTTTTGTTTAGGATGAATCATTTAGGAAATTAAATATAATTTAGTTTGTTAGCAAAACCTAAAACCTTGTCATATAAAATTTTTAGAATTTAAATTCTAAATCATTTAGCATGGTGACACGCTTTAGAGTAAATTATTTTAGGATTCGAATTAATTGCAACCCTAGGATTTGTCGGCTAGTTAATTTGGAAATAAAATTTGAATTAACCACTTCCTTTGTCGGTATATATTTTTTTAATTGTCGACCAATATCTCTTTTCCTACGTTATAATAAACTAACTCGAAATAACATCACCTTATAATTAATTAGGTCGATAAACGCGAAACTTCAAATTATTGTATCTCGTTCATTTTAACTCGGACTCTATCGAAACTCGAACCTAAATTTACTTAAAATCGTAGCCTAGTGTTAGAAACCGCTTTTGCGATTTATTTGGCTTTTGGTGATTCTTATTTGAATTCTAATCGAATTCAGTTGGATTTCTTGCATGTATAATAGAGCCGAGGAGCCGTTGAGAACATCGAAGACTCAAGCCAACAAGGTCACGAGCAAGGCAAGTCATCACTCCCTTTGAACATGTTGATCCTATTTGTGTACTTGTGTTGATTCTGAAACTAAAATGTGCACGCTATACACAAAAAGAATACCTATTCTTGTCATGCCATGCCTTGATGTTGAATTACCTTTAGTTATGTTCTTTGTAACCCTCGACATGATGTAACCGAAGGAAATCTTCGGTAAAATGCTTAGCCATGCTATTATTAGATTCATGCATACTCATGTTTCTGCAAAGAGCTATATGCTTGGGCAACTACCTTTGGGAAAGGTAGTTGAGATACAGCATGTGGAGACATGAGCGCCACATTGCCATGAGAATTATCAAAGGTGTTTTGATGAAAACTAAAAATACCAAACAAATGTTTTAGGGGGCGGCTGAATGATTTGGGTGGATCCCAAAAAGGCAAGCGCCGACCCGGTCAATTAAGGACCGAGCCATGAGATAGCGGGAAACGAGTCGGTACAACCGTACTTCTCGAATGGGTATAGACCTAGCGGAGTAGATATCCGAGAGGAGGCAGTATCCCTGAGTAGTGTTTCAGGTGTTGGGTTGAGTTAAGGGCTAAACAGTAGTGTATTTACCGCTGGTAAGTACCTGGGCAAAGATCGGGATATACGATCAATATGAGGAGATGAAGATAGAGGTTGAAAATTGAAAATGGAGCAAGTCTTTCTCTTACCCCGGGAACGCCAGAACTCCTCTCACTACTAGGAAACAACGGCTAGAGTGCAGGAGGGCTTAAGTTCATGGAGCGGGTACTGCCAAAGTGCGGTTATCGAAAGGCTTTGCCGTGACCGTCTCATGTGTTGGGACATAGGCTCATTTGTTGGGCAGTCACGGAGTACGGGTAAAGTGTACATCCACTGCAGTGTGAATGAATCAATCTATTCGAATAGCCGTGCTCGCGGATATAGAGCATCGTGACAAGACTTTCGCTTGGCTAGACTCTAAATTTTAAAATGATGGGATAGGTTTGCATGATGATTCTTATTCACTGGTGGATCAACTTCTCGAAAGGCGAGAAGGGGTAGACTCCCTAGATAACCATGACGATCCGGAGGCGAGAAGCCATCCCAGGAATCACTATGGATGGTAGACAGAACCGTCGCCGACTTAATAAACTATGGAACTAAAACTTGACTTGGCTAGATGCTAGGTTTGTGAAAAGATTTGCACAGTTGGCTTTGTGCAAATAAACCATGGCATTTCCTTGAGAATCCCCCTATCATGTGCATCTTTCCGTGTTGGTTTGCTGGGTACGGTTGGTACTCACCCTTGCTATACGCACAAACCTTTAGATGGTGGGAATGAAGACTCGGAGGATCCATATGCCTACTACCAAGAGAGCGAAGAAGACGATGGCGCCTGCTAGGTCATAGTCTCCGGTCGTTGCCTGTGGCAATCGACAAGCCGCTGCCTTCCATTCCGTTGCCTTACCTAATTTCTGCTTTTGGTTGTATCTGGACCATGAGGTCCTATATGTTGGATATTACCTTCGGACCTATATTGTAATACTTTTGGTGTAACACTATTCGTGCATTTGCACCTGATAATTCAGTACTGTATTTCGTGGGTACCAAACTACTCGATCCAGGGAAATGGTACTATGAACACGAAAGATTCCCATTCCAAAAATGGGGGTCTACAAGAGGTTACTTCACCTTGAGGAGCTGGGACATCATCGTCCGATTCATCAATCACCAACCTCCTTTTGCTCGCTCGCTTGTTGACATCCTCATCAGCAGCAGCCCTTTTGCCGATTGGATCACTTCTGATCTTGACACCGCCAGCTGGCTTCTTGGCAGGCCGAGCTGGCGCATCGTCATGATGCAACTTGTACGGCTTAGAGATGATGAAAGCATTTTCCAGCAAGGGAGATTTTATATACACTAAGAGATGCAATATTAAGATTGGAAGACATTAAAGAAGTTAAGTCACTTACGGAGGAGGAGGATGGTACAAGCTGAATGGGAGACTAGGCAACATGAGGCTGCGCTCGACCGTGATCCCGAAGAAAAGATTTTGTACATACGAGTCTTCGGGTCTCGTAGCTCAAGGAATCGCGGTCTTCCTGATTGGGGTCCCTTTCACCCTCATACTTGAATGCGAGCTTGGATCTTTCTTTGATGGGTGCCAGTCGGTTCTTGATGAAGTGCCGGAGTGATTTGTTCTCCCTGAAGGCCTTTTTTCTTCATTTCAAGGATTTTGGCCAGGAGCTTGTTGGCTTCATCCCAATCTTGGGCCATCGGCACAGTGCTCCAATTAGGCCTTGGAACCGATGGAAGACCGACAAAGTTGGGCAAGCTGCGTTCAAGATTTGAGATGTAAAACCGTTCGCATGCCGCCTTTGTTGGAAGATTTCAAGGGAAGAGAGAAATAATCTTTGCGGAGAGCTCCATTGAGTTGAAATCTAGCCCCACCAACGACGCAGGGCTCATCCTTGTTTGGATGTGGCTTAAGATAAAACATGCGGCGGAAAAGTTGGAAGTGGGGAAGGATGCCAAGAAAAGCTTCGCAGACGTGGATGAAGATTGCGATGTGAAGCATGGAGTTGGGATTCAAATGATAGAGTTGAAGACCGTAATACTCAAGAAGGCCCCAAAAGAAATCAGAGGTGGGAAGGCCGAGCCACAGTAGAAAAAGAAGTAAAAATGACGATCTCACCGGTGTTTGGAGTGGGAAACTCCTCACCAGCTGCCGCACGCCAGCCGATAATCTCTTTGGGCGGAAGAACTCCGTTCTTCACCATCTCTTGAAGAGTTGATTCCTTGACGTCCGAGGTCGCCCATTGCTCGAAGGGAATTTCTTTCTCTCTCGCCATGGATGCGATTTGGGGGAGAACGGATCGCACGGGTGATGGGGATTTGTCAAAGAAATCTTGGAGGCTAGATGCGGAAGATGGCTTGTGGTGGAACGAGAGTTTCTAAATCGATGGATTTGGGCGCGCGTGAGTTTAGGGTTTTCTGCGGAGAGCTTGTGAACAGTGCTGCGAAAGAGGAAATTTTTGGGGAAGACGAAGTGGCGGGGTTGACCCCGAGGCTTCGTAAAAAGACTTGAGTGCTTTCGTTTAGTCATCTCGCGATTGGGCCGAGCCCATGAGAGACTTATAGCCTAACTATGGTGTGGCTTGACGCGTGTCCTTAGGGACTTAAGTGGATGGACTTAAGCAGATTTGCCGTGGCAATATACACGTGTCTAATTGCTCAATACCTTTAAAATCCTTTCATACCACGGTTTGCGTAACTTCATGAGAAGTTGGCACGAGACAATTTGAAAGGTGACAAATAGTTAAGCTTTTTATGGCTGTCCGATGACGTAGTGATGTTTGGTTTTTATGCATTTGATTAAATGATTATATCAATGCTATTCTTCCACCTTGGTGAAGATCTTTTTAGCTTAAGACTAAAATTATGGCAAGAGCTATTTAATATTTTGGTCATATTTTTAGACGATGAAAAATTTGCTTACCCATGAGGGTCGATTAAATTATTTGTTCCGAGATGACTCGGGAAAGTTAACTCGGATAAGCATGAGCTTGCCGAGTGAATTGATTTCTTACCCATGAGGGCTAATTAAATTATTTCTTCGAGACGACTCGGCAAATTTACTCGGATAAGCATGAGCTTGCCGAGTGATGTGGTTTCAGCCGGGGTTTCAGCCGGCCTTACCTGCCCTGATATACTTTTAGTATATTTATTACTAGATTTATGTTAGGACTGCCTCTTATATCAAGATCCCATTCTTGTCGGACATCATAAGCCGAAATCGGCCTACTAGCGCGGCCAAATGACGGCCGATTTCCTAGGCTAAGTATATCTGGTTCAAGGATGATATCTTTTCATAAGAATCATCGGAGCAGCCGATCTAAAGTTAGCTTTCCAAGTTCGGCTAGGTTATCAATATATATATTTATTATCCTTTACTGTATTTGGGTTAAGCGACTGATGCTGTCTCAGTATAGCCGATCCATTCCACTCACTTGGCTTAAATATATTTTAAGATAGCATATATATGCTCATGGATTCCCTCACCGATCCGTGGGGATCTAACCTAACACTTAACGCATATATCTTGTTTTTCTTGTTGGTTAACAGATCAAACCAACTGGCACGCCTTGAACAGCATAGGTAGCCAAGAAGGACCTGCACTGGAGCTAAGCAGATCTCCCAGGCCAGCGCGTGAGAGAAATTTCTCATCAACACGCTTCTTGGCACGCCCGGTGGGACTTTCTTTGTCAACTCGGCTAGGACGCATCGACGCAGCCAACAAGATGGTCAACTCGAAGAGCCCCAATGTTTCTCAGGACAACATCGTGCCTGTGAAGATGGAGCAATTATCGGCTAAGCAGCAGCCGATTACAAGAAGACGGTGGAAGAGCTCCAGGCCCACTACTTACAATCATTCACCCAGACGAGATCCGGGGCTGTACATCAAAAGTACAAGTTCAGCATAGACGAGCTCAAGGCATCCTCCCTCCAGTGGATCAAAGGGCAAACAAAAGGTGGAGGAGCCGGTTTAGGAACAACATGATTCGGCCCCGCATACTTTGCAAGACCGATCGATTCGATCGTCCATCACGCGCTGGTCAACCAGAGTAGCATCCTTGTCAACACTCTCAACAACATGATTACTACTGTGGTCGACACCAAGATAGCCGACCAGCTGCAACGGGGGCTGACGTACTTCACAGATGGCCAGTTTCCCGGTTACAGGACGTTGGTCACCAAGAATCGGCCGATTCCACCGCCAACACAACCGTGGCCGCCGGGAGGGTCCTCGGCCAACCGAATCCAATCGAATCGGTTGCGAAACCGGTGGTCACTATGCTGAACCGACAACAATCACGCCCTGGACCAAATCGCTAACATGTTCAACGACAATCGCGGTTAGAGCCGGTTACCCGATCGGCTGGATAGACAAGACAACGCCGATGGCCGACAACTGTTCCGGGTCCACCAACGCCACCACCGACGCATCGGCCGCCTCCCGCTGATCATCCACCCCGCTACCAGTATCAAGGAGGCCGTCAAGATCATCACTACAGGCCTTAGATGCCACCAGCACTGTATCGGCAAGCACCCGCACCGTATGATCCATGTGAGTCGATACGGCGCAGACAACCGAACTTGGGCTGATCGATTGCGGGACGTCATGCACGATCAATTCGGCCTTAAGCCAAAGGACTTAGGGAACATGTATCGGTATCCCTATCCAGAGCATTTTGGGCGGATCGTTGCCCAACCGATACAAGATCCTAGATTTTTCAAAGTTCTCAGGGCAAGACAACGTTTCGACCTACGAGCATGTCAGCCGATTCTTGGCGCAATGTGGCGAAGCATCGGCTACGGACGCCATGAGAGTTCATTTGTTCCCCCTGTCCCTTTCGGGATCGGCTTTTACATGGTTCTCTTCATTGCCTTACAACTCAATTCAGAGCTGGGCCGGTCTCGAAAAACAATTTCATAGCTACTTTTACTCCGGCAACAATGAAATGAAGTTGTCGGACCTCACCAAGATCGTGCGAAACACAACGAGTTGGTTCAAGACTACATCCAACGCTTCGAGAGATGAGGAACCGATGCTACAACCTGGTGCTGTCAGATGCCCAGCTAGCCGATTTGGCCTTCCATGGCCTGATCGTGTCGATCTGTGAGCGCTTCTCCGCCCAGGATTTCGACAGCCTGGCACATCTGGCACAAAAGGTGACGGCCCACGAACAAAGATTTCAAGACACCAGGAAGGCCGTCAAGAACATAACTCAAGTCATCAGACTACGATTCCAATGACGATGACGCAGAGGTGGCGGCAGCCGAATGGGCCAAGAAGCTCACGATGAAGCACCACGTCGGCGCGAGCCGGATACCCAAAGCCGCCGGTACGAGGCAAGCCACAGCAGTGTCGTCCGCATTGGCATTGTGATTTTTTTAGGTACTGCTGGGAATCCGGTATGAGGCTGCCGACACTGGACGATTGCCCGACGTGCAACGATCACCGCGACGATGAGCACATGAGCTCATCGGCTCGGCCCGATCCGTGAAGCCTTCTTCATCGATGAAAACGACAACGACAACAACCGCGACGACAAGGAATCGGCCAATCCCAATGGTGCCCATCCGATCTCTTCACAAAGACGCAGAAAAGAAGAATTCAACGACTCTAGCGTGAAGGGAGAGAAGATGAAGTTTGGCAAATGATCCAAGAACAGCGCCGTCGGCTGGGTAAGATCAAAAGGCGATGGGTCCCCAAAGTGAAAACCGCCGCAGCAGACAAGGAGCAAGCCAAGGAGAGTCCAGCCGATCAAGCCAGGAGGGCAGCCAAAGGGAAAGGCAAAGTTTCTGCATCGGTCAACATGGTGTTCATATTACCACCAAATTCAATGCTCCCAAGCCGGCTGAGACACCATCGAAGACGATTTGGTGAAACTAGCAATCTCACGGACCAAGCCATTTTCGACAAACCCGAGGGAACCAAAAATTGGCACCTAAAGCCGTTGTATGTCAAAGGATTCATCAACGGCAAGCCGATGTCCAAGATGCTAGTCGATGGGGAGCCGCAGCCAACCTAATGCCCTACGCGACATTCGAAAACTAGGCAAAGGAGCCAAAGACACGATAAAGATGAATATGGTGCTCAAAGACTTGGCGGCAACCCATCGAAACCAAGGGCGTCCCGAACGTCGAACGACCACCAGCAATAAGACCATGCCCACAACATTCTTTGTCATCGACGGGAAGGGGTCTTACGATCTCTGCTCGAAGGGACTGGATACACGCCAATTGTTGCGTTCCATCTACAATGCATCGAGCCGATCCAATGGGACGGCAACAAGATTGAGATCGTACCGCCGTGTCGTTACCATCGTCGGTGTCGATTTGCCGCTTTGGAAAATCGAAGGCATTGATTGTTTGTCCGGAAAAATCTGGCAAGCCGATTTTCTAAATGTGTCCAATTCCACAATACAGCCGATTGGAGATGACGAGCCATAGCGCTGCTTTGAACAAGACATGGTGGAGGGCTCAAGCGTCTTTGGCATGGACACCGCAGATGAGGACGATGGCAAGCTCGGGCAAGGTTTTACGTTGGCGACGAGTTAGAAGAAATTGACATCGGCTCGTGACAAGTCGAGGCCGACGTATATTAGCAAAAATGTATCTCCTCATTGTAGATCCCAGCTCATCAATTTATTAAAAGAATATAAATATTGTTTTGCTTGGGAATACTTAGAGATGCCCGGTCTTAGCCGATCAATAGTGGTCCATCAAGCGCCGATTAAGGCAGCTATCGACGTTCAAACAACCTCCCGGGAGGTTTAAGGCTGATATGTATGATGCAATCAAAGCCAAAATCACTCGGTTATACGATGCGGGATTCATTCGGCCTTGTCGATACACCGAATGGGTCTCAAACATTGTCCCAGTGTTGAAGAAAAATGGTAAACTTAGGGTATGCATCGATTTCAGAGATCTAAATAAGGCCACCCCTAAAGGCGAATACCCAATGCCAATAGCCGATTCACTCGTCGATGCTGCTTCAGGCCACAAGATTATTAGTTTTATGGACAACAATGCAGGTTATAATCAGATATTTATGGCCGACGAAGACATCCACAAGACTGCTTTTCGGTGTCCTGGCGCAATCGGCTTGTACGAATGGGTGGTAATGACATTCGGCTTGAAGAATGCTGGGGCAACATATCAACGGGCCATGAACTACATCTTTCATGACATGATCGGCTCACTAGTGGAGATCTACATTGATGACATGGTTGTCAAGTCCAGAGAGATGGAGAACCACATAGCCGATCTGAGACAAGTGTTAGAGCGGACGAAGAAATATGGCTCGAAGATGAATCCACTTAAGTGCACATTCGGTGTATCTACTGGGTAGTTCCGGGATTTCTTGTTCATGAAAGAGGAATTGGGGTTACACCAAGGAGCATAAATGCTATCAAAACAATTCAGCCTCCGAAGGACAAGTAACAACTCCAATCTTTGATCGACAAAATCAACTTCATCGGGCGATTCATAGCCAATCTCTCGAAAAGATGGAGCCGTTCACACCACTGCTTCGGCTGAAAGACGATGAAGCATTCACATGGGGGCGAGATCAACAAAAGGCTTTGGACAACATCAAGGATTATCTAAGTTCCCCTCCAGTTCTAATGCCTCCATAGAAAGGGTGCCATTCAAGCTGTACCTATCACCAACGACAACTCAATCAGTTCGGTTTTAATTCGAGAAGTTGAGGGCAAAGAAAAAGCCATCTTATATCTCAGCCGATAGCTACTAGACGCAGAAACAAGGTATTCACCTGTGGAGAAGCTATGCCTATGCCTCTATTTTTCATGTACAAAGTTAATGCATTATCTGCTATCCAACGAGTGCACAATAATCTGTAAAGCCGATGTAGTTAACTACATGCTATCAGCCCAGGCCAGTATTGAAGGGAAGAATTGGGAAGTGGATTTTTGCTCTAACAGAGTTTGATTTGAGGTACCAAGCGCCTAGGGCAGTCAAAGGACAAGCTATAGCCGATTTTATTGTGGAGCATAGAAATGACTCAATATCGGCGCGGGAAATTATGCTTTGGACATTGACATTTGATGGCTCGGTTTGCACCAACGGCTACGGTATCGGCTTAGTTATTATTTCGCCCGGGGGCAAGTTTCAAATTTGCTTTCTCTATCAATCCCCATGCTACAAACAACCAAGCGGAGTACGAAGCCGTGCTTAAAGGATTACACCTACTCAAGGAAGTTGAAGCCGATGCCATTGAAATAATAGGAGATTCATTGTTGGTCATCAGCCAATTATCAGGAGAATATGAATGCAAAAACGATGCGCAGATGGTCTACTATCAACAATGCCGGGAATTGATGGACGGTTTTCGGCTAGTTACTTTGAAACAAATCCCTAGGGAACAGAATACAGAAGCCAACGATTTAACTCAAGGGCCATCGGGCTATCGGCCGATGGGAAAAGAGATTGAAATAGAAATTGCTGCTATTGTAGCCGACAATTGGAGGTTTGAAGTCCACAGCTATCTCAAAAACCCCTCTCAATCGGCTACAAGGAAACTGCGATACAAGGTGCTAAGATATGTTTTGCTCGATGAAGATCTGTACTATCGGACGATTGATGGTGTGCTACTCAAGTGTTTGGGAGCCGATCAGGCCAAAGTGGCTATCGGAGAAGTACATGAAGGAATTTATGGCACGCATCAATCGGCCCACAAAATGAAGTGGCTACTTCGCCGAGCAGGATATTTCTGGCTGACAATGCTGGAGGATTGTTTCGAATATTATAAGAGTTGCCAGGATTGTCAAAAATTTGGCGCCATACAACGAGCACCGGCGTCGTGTCACGCCCGAAATTCACACCGAATTTCGCAGCTAATTTGTGCATTACATCCTCGTCCGAGAATCAGCCGAGGTACACAAATCGACGTTATTGATAATACAGAATCCTCGTCTTAGAAACAATATAAAAAGAGTTACATAAATGCAGCGGAAAAGAAAATAAAACGACTTAAGCTAAACTCGACACGAGCGAAGCGGAACACCAACTCCACGGCTAAACCTTGACGAGAACAAGCCTACACCTCCTCGGAGACCTCGACCTCGACCTCGGCACCGAAGGGGGAAAAGAAGCAAGACCGAGTACAACCACCGTACTCAACAAGTCACACCGGAAAAGGGGACATGATGCAAGATAAATAACAAGGAAAGGTCAAGGGCTCAATTTGCATAAACAGCGTTTGCGAATATGATATTAATATTTGAAGACCGTAAACAAATAGTAACATTTAAGCGGTATTAAATAAACGCTGTCCAACGCTCACCACGTTGCAACAGGCCCATCCATCCACCTGCACTAGTCATAATCCAACATTTCATTCGAATAAAATGAGACTAATCAAGGTGAATCGGACGATCGCCCGTAACCGTGGGCACGGCTATTCGAATAGTTTTTACTCGATCGAGGTGTACAAGCTGTACCCACAAGACACAATCCCACAACACATTACCGTGCGCCGGTGCACCACCACGGTGCCCCGGAAAGGAATTGTGACAGGACCCTTCACACAACCCCCTCTAATCAATCGTACCACACCAAGGTTTCGCCCCCATTCCCACGGCAATGGGCAGCCCCTCTAGTGCCGCGGTGAATCCGAAGCCGATCAACCCTTAAAACCGGGCCGACCCAACTCCATCACGCTCACCCTCTCGGGATACGTTAACTAGAGACAGCTATGCTACAGCCCACCATTACCCACGCCGGCTTGTGGTATGCACGGCCTTTCTTCCGTGGTTTCCGAGAACCGGTCCTTAATCGTCATGAGCACGCTAACCAAAGACCAACCATGTGCTCACGACCCACCCTTTTCATAATTCAATATCATTAAAACCCAAAGTCATATCTTAATATCATCGGAAGATCCACTTTAGAATTAAACTTGATTAGTGTGATCCCCTTAAGTGAGCTAGTTGCGCTAAGCATAGTTAAGCAACCCTAAGCTGACATCTAGTCATATTGAACCCCAAGTTATCAATGGTATAAGGTAAACAATCCTATGGTTGAGTACAATAGGTATAATCATCCCATAAAATGACATTCTAAAACATATGCGTATTTGAAAGTAAAGAGATATTTACATGAAATAGGTACAACATGGTCAATGTAAGGTATGACTTGCCTTGCTCGGAGATTGAGGAACCTCGGCGACTACTTGAAAAGAACGGGCTCGCGAAAACTCGGAATCTACACGACAAACAAAACACTCAACAAACACCCTAAAAGTCTACTGAAACAGCACTGAAAAGTATTTTTAATGGATTCTTGACATTTTTCTGGATTTAATGAAATTTGAATGGGCTAAAACGGAGCTCGGATTCAAAAGATATGAATTTTAGAAGTTTAATTGCGATTTTTAAACTAAACGAAAAGATTAAATTATTTATTGCGCAATTAAGTCCCCGGTGACGTCACCCTCGGCGGCACAGGGCTGACGCCGCATGACGTCGGCGGCCGGCGTCGCCCTAGGGTGACGCCGCACGGCGCAGCTGGGCGTGCGGGCGGGGCGGCGGCGGATTGCCGCCACGTGGCGCAATCCGAGCGGTCGGATTGGCGGCGACGTGGCGTGATCCGGCGGCCGGATGGTGACGATCGGACGGCTCAAATCCATCACGATCGGACGGCACGGGACGACGCTAGGTTAGGGTTAGGGTTAGGGTTAGGGTTAGGGTTAGGGCGCGGCGGCGCGCGCGGCGGCGACCGTGCTGGCGATGACCATTCGAGCGGCGGCGGTGGCGGCGACGACCCGACGGACGGCGGCGGACCGGCGGCGACTACTCCGCGACGGCGGGCGCGCGAAAGGAAAACGCAAACGAAACAAAATAAAACCCGAGGACGGCGGCGAGCTCACCGGCGGAGGAAGCGACGGAGAACGGCGGCGACACGGGCTAAAAACCGGCGATCAAAGGACACGAGGCGGAGCTCTGGGGATTTTATAGGGGAGAGGGAGACCGAAACGGGCACGAAACGATGGGGATAAGATCGCCGGAAAACTCGGACTCGGAGAGAGAGAGAGAAAAACGGCGGCCGTTTCGGGCGGCGGCGGCGTTGCGGTGCGCGAGAAGTGCGGCACGGGTGCGGCGGCGCGGCGGAGCCCGGCGTGGGGCCCACGCGGCGAGAGAGAGGCGAAACGGCCGGGCAAACGGGCAGGGCGCGCGGCTATGGCGGCGGCGGCTGCGGCGGGCGGGCGCGGGAAGCGGCCCAAGCAGGTGGGGCCCCCTTGCGGTGCCGCTGGCGCGAGGGACGCGATCCGGACTTGCGCGGCGGCGGGACCGTGGGCTTCGGCCCACGTCCGGGAGGAGGCGCGCGCGGGAGGCGGCCGACGGCCGTTAGGCGCCCGGGCGGGAAAAGGGGAGGCCGTGCGGCGTACGGAAAAGGAGAAAAAGAAAAAAAGGAAAAAGAAAAGGGAAAGGGACTTAATTAAATTCCTTTTTCTTATTTAATTGATTAAAAATACTTAGAGTGCTCTAAAAATTCCAAGAAAATCCTCGTTAGCGTATTTTGACATGAAGAACCCGAGAAAAATCCTATCATGTCGTTTCCATTTATTAATTGCATTTTAAAATTATAGGTTGATTCCAGTTAATTTCGAAATTCCGATTATTTCCGGGTAAATTATTTAAATGAATTAGGAAAAACTCGGGATGTGACAACCTACCCCCTTAAACGGAATCTCGACCCCGAGATTCGGAGGTACCGCGAAGAGGTGCGGGTGCGCGGCCTTTAGCTCATCTTCTCGTTCCCAAGTAGCTTCTTCCTCGAGTGATGAGTCCATTGAACTTTGCAAAACCTAATAACCTTGTTCCGAGTCCTTCTCTCACCGACCTCAAGAATACGTGATGGTCTCTCTACATAGGTTAAGTCCTCTTGGATTTCGATCGGTCCGGACTCGCCGCTCTTCCGGCACCCTTAAACACTTCTTCACTGGGACACATGAAACACGTCGTGAATACCAGTCATGTTGGAGGGAAGCTCCATGATATGCCACTTCTCCTCGACGTTCCCGAATCCGTATGGTCCCACGAAACGTGGTGCCAACTTACCTTTGGTTTGGAAACGGTGTACTCCCGGAGTGGTGTAACGCGAAGATACACAAAATCTCCCGCTTCAAAAGCGAGATCTCTTCGACGATTATCGGCATAGCTCTTCTCGGGGACTGCAGCAGTCTTCAACCTTTCCCGAATCACTCGGACCTTTTCCTCTCGCTTCGCTGATTACTTCCGTGCCAAACAACCGGCGCTCACCCGTCCGATCCCGAATAGGGGTGTGCGGCATTTCCGTCCATACAAGTGCTTCATACGGTGCCATTTGAATGCCGGCTCGGTAACCGTTGTTGTAAGAGAATTCTGCATAGGGCAAGCTCTTGTCCCATGCTTTTCCAAAATCGAGCGCGCATGCTCTCGGCATATCTTCCAAAATCTGATTCACTCTCTCGTTTGGCCGTCTGTTTGCGGATGATAGGCCGTGCTAAAATTCAAACGGGTACCGAGTTCTTCTTGCAACTTCTTCCGAATTTGGAAGTAACCGACTTCCCTATCGGACACGATCTTCTTAGGCACGCCATGCAAACACATGATCCTTGCGAGATAAAGCTCGCCAACTTCTTCCCCGAGTAGGTAGTATGTCCGGTGAAGTGGGCCACCTTGGTGAGTCGGTCCACCACGACCCAAATCGAGTCATATCCGACGTTGTGCGGGGTAAACCCGTGATGAAATCCATTCCAATTTCTTCCCATTTCCACGGAATCTGAAGTGGTTGCAACAGTCCGGCGGCCGTTGATGTTCGCCTTCACTCGCCGACAAACATCACAAAGTGCAACAAACTCGGCTATCTCCCTCCTCATGCCGACCCACCAAAACTTTTCTTTAAGGTCTTGATACATCTTTGTACTGCCAGGGTGAATTGAGTATTGAGTTTGGTGAACCTCCGTAAGGATCGCCTTTTTCAAATCCTTATCTTCCGCACACACAGCCTCTTTCCCATCCAGATTGTGCCATGTTCGTCTTCCGAAAAACCACGAGCTTTTCCGACTCTCATGTTCTTCTTGAGTTCGGCCATTTCGGGATCCGACGCCCGAGCAGCCCGAATTTGATCAATGAGAGTGGGTTGGGCTTCCAGAGCAGCCACAAAACCAAAATCCACCACTCGTAGATTTAGATTCTCGAATTCCGCTGCAACGGTCACACATTCTTTCGACACCGAGAGTGGTGCAAGAACTCTTTCGGCTTAGTGCGTCCGCAACCACATTAGCTTTGCCGGGATGGTAATGTATCCCTAAGTCATAATCTTTGATCGTTCCAACCATCTCCTCTCGTCGGAGGTTTAAATCAGTTGGGTGAAAATGTACTTAAGACTTTTGTGATCCGTATACACTTCACAACGATTACCAATTAGGTAGTGTCGCCAGATCTTCAATGCATGAACCACTGCGGATAACTCCAGATCATGAGTGGGGTAGTTGTTTTCATGTGGGCGCAATTGACGAGATGCATATGCGACCACTTTGCCTTCTTGCATCAACACACATCCCAACCCTTGGCGAGATGCATCACAATAGACTTGGAAGTCCTTTCTTGGGCCTGGGCAAGTATCAACACCGGTGCGTACACCAACTTCCTCTTGAGCTCTTCAAAACTCCTATTGCATTCTCGCCGACCATTTAAACTTCTCATCTTTCTTCAACAGTTGAGTCATTGGCTTGGCGATTTTGGAGAAGTTCTCAATGAAGCGGCGGTAGTAACCCGCAAGTCCAAGAAAACTTCGGATCTGCGTAACCGTCTTAGGCGGGGTCCACTTAGTAACCGATTCCACATTTGCTTGGATCCACGGCTACTCCTTGGGCATTCACAATGTGGCCGAGGAACCGTACCTCCTTTAACCGTAAAGCGCACTTGCTAAACTTGGCGTAGAGTTGATGGTCTCTCAACTTCTCGAGTACCGTCCGAAGATGTTGCTCATGATCCTCCTCGACTTAGAGTAGACCAAAATGTCGTCAATGAACACCACCACGAATTTATCCAAGAACTCCATAAACACCTTGTTCATCGATTCATAAAGAAAGCCGGTGCATTGGTTAAACCAAAAGACATGACCGTACACTCATACATCCATACCGGTGGTGAAGGCGGTCTTGGGAATGTCCTCTTCCCGAATCCTCAATCGATGATAGCCCGATCGCGAGATCTATCTTGGAAAATACCTTGGCCCCTTTGAGTTGATCGAATAAGTCATCAATCCGAGGTAGGGGATACTTGTTCTTGATAGTAACCTCATTGAGGGCTCGATAATCCACACACATTCTCTTGGTCTTGTCTTTCTTTTCCACAAAAATCACCGGAGCACCCCAAGGCGACGTGCTCGGGCGAATATACCCTTTTTGCAACTGTTCATCCACTTGCTTCTTTACTTCACCAACTCGTTGGCTCCCATCCTATATGGCCTCTTGTGTATTGGGGCGGTCCCGGTACTAGGTCAATCCGAATTCAATTTCCCTTTTTGGCGGCATCCGAGTTAAATCCTCGGGAAAAACTTGTGGTATTCTCGACGATGGGGGATATCCTCTAACTTCACAGGGGTCTTGGCCGCCATTTCGGACGATTCCCCGGTGGAAACATGATTCAAACTTGCTATGGACTTGACTTGCATGGGAGAGCGAAAAACAACTCTTTCTCCTTTCGTATTAATTAGAGTAATGGTGCGACTAGCGCAGTCGATTACTCCCTTATGTCTGGACAACCAATCCATCCCAAGAATGACTTCTATGCCTTTGGACTGAAGGAGGATAAGGTTGGCTAGAAACATAGATCCCTGGATTTCTATGGCTACTGAGGGACAATACTGAGTGGTCTCCAAATGATTTCCAGGGGTTTGAACCCTCATAGGTATCTTAAGTCCCACTACTGACAACCCATGTGCCCCAACAAATTGCTTTGAGATAAATGAATGTGTAGCGCCAGAATCAAATAATACTGTGGCAGGAGTATAGTTTACAGGAAACATACCCAGTATAACTTCAGGAGCGGTCTGTGCTTCCTCGGCGGACGCATGATTGACTCGAGCCTGGATGAACCTTGGCCCAGCGCGTCTTGGCCGGACACTTGTCCGCAAAATGCCCCGGTCACCACGGTTTGAAACAGACTCGGCTTTCCTCCCGAGTCCTTCCTTGGAGGTGGTGGTGTGATCTGGCCGGGATGGCGCTGTTGGAGGGCGCGGGCCGGAGTACGCTGTTGCCGACCATTGCCACCCACCGCGCTTGGAAATTCCCGGGTGATAAGGTCGATGCCGACGAACAATCATGGTGGTAGGTCCACTCGACTCCCGTGCATGAAACGCGGCCTCGCTGATTTCCCCGTGTTGAGGAGGTCGTGTCCGGAATGCTTTCCTCTTCTTGATCATCTTGTTGCGCCGATCTTCCTGTCGAATGGCCTTGTCAACCACTTCTCAAAGTTGGCATACTCTCCGGAGATAAGCTTGTCCGTGAGTTCATCATCCAAACCAGCCAAAAACTTTTCCCGCCTTTTCGCATCGGTGCGCACATCTTCTCGGGGCATAACGGGCAAGACGATTGAACTCGTGCGGATACTCGAATCGATCCGTTACCCGCTCAAGAGAACGGAACTCACGTTTTTACGTGCAACTATTCCCGCAGAATATGTGCGGTCCCGAAACTGCGACAAAACTCTTCCCGTGTAATCTCTGCCCCGGCGGTAACCAAATAATTGTCCCACCAGTAAGACGGGACCCCATGAATCGATGGGTGGCAAACGAGACCTTCTCTTGATCCGTGCACTGCAGCGAGATCCAACTTCTTCTCTATGGCATGAAGCCAATCATTAGCCTCCATGGGATTAGTGGTCTTGGAGAAGGTCGGCGGTCGGACACGAAGGAATTCGCGGCTTGACTGGGTGATGGGGCGGCAACCGATTGTTCTGCTGCCGTTCTTTGCATTTGTTGCAGCATCTCGCCGTTGCATCCGTGGTGTTGTTGTTCCATTTGCTGCATCATTGCAGCCATCATCTGTGTTCGTGAAGCGAGCACTTGAGCAATGGTGGGATTCTCGGGTGGCGGTGGAGGAGCATTGCCATTGGCGTCGTGAGCCTCGTGGTTGTCGGCACTGATCGCCCATTGTTGCTGTTCGCCCGCTGGTCCCGGTGTTCACCATCCGAAGGAGACGACCACCGAGAGAGAGAAAAGAAGAAAACAGACAGACTTAGCACTAATCTTTATTATTTGAATTCAAATGCATTGTTTCGATCTTGACTAAGAACAAGGAAAAACACCAAACATCCTTAATTGGTCAGTCATATCACACTTGATATCGATCGCCGCTATCCCACACACAAGACCTAACACACAGCAACTACCAAGGAGACAAACTAAGGAAAACGGTAAAACTAAGGAGGGCAACTAGAACGATCCACGGGACGAAGAGTCGAAGCGCTTCCTTCGAAGATCCCCATTCTTCCGAACGGCTCCCGGAGTCCTCGGCGTCACCTCGACTTGGAATCTTCGAATCGGTTGCCGTAGCCCAACCGATCCCGCCTCTTCCCTCCGAGGAATCTTGAGTCTCTTCGAGTCCATGTCTTCAGCCGAATTCTCGAGCTTGAGTCGGCCGGAGACGGAGATCCAACCATTACGCCACCTCCGCCTGGATTTGCGAAGGCCGGGCAAAGGTGAGGCAGAACCGCAGCAGGAGGAACCGGAACCGGCGCCGAACCGGAGCGGGTGGAGCTGGAGAAGGCGGGGGAATCCGAGGGGCTAGCTGGATATGGACAGGCGCGGTGGTGGTCTTCCGAGGCGTAGTGCGGAGCTCGACCCCAACCGGTGGCGGGAGTCCCTTCAACTCGGCTACCTCCTTCTTCGACGAACCACTTCGCCGTCCGCGTCGTGCGATCCTCGCAGCTTCTTGTCATTCGCTCCTTGGTCGCCTTGTGTAGGTCGAGTGCATCGATCCAGTCCTTTGAGCACAAGTGCACATGTGACCGAAGGTAGAGTCATTCTCCTCTGCCGTAGACTTGAATGCACCGACCTCGAGGAACTACCTCGACGGGGATGGTAGCGGTAGGAGGAGGTGCGAAGGTCGCATCATGCGGCTCCCTCATCCCGGCCAACATCGTAGGCGGCTTCTTGACAAGCGTGATTTGACGTGCCTCCGGAAGCCGTGACCTCCATGTTGGGAAGACACGTTCCCACAAACCCGTGAACCTCCAACCGAACACGGTATGGCAACTCGCCACCGAGGGCGCAACCGTCGTATACTCCGGTGCTTCGGGATATCCAACCGCAAGGGCCATACGTGCGTTCCGCCACGAAACCTCGTCATCCCTTTTCCGCAGTGCGTTTCGGGGAACCCGCCATCTATAGAAACAAAGGAGTGGGAAAAAAAATCAAAACATGCTCAAAACCCACGACCACATCCCATTTTCACAATTCCTAAACCCTAGACTCGACTCCACTTTTCAAAACACCCCTTTTCTTTCAAAACATATGCATATGAAAAGAATTAGAGGGCTCTTAAGGTTTCCAGTTGGCTTGTCCTACGAGTCAGGAAGGCTCGATACCAACTTGTCACGCCCGAAATTCACACCGAATTTCGCAGCCTAATTTGTGCATTACATCCTCGTCCAGAATCAGCCGAGGTACACAAATCGACGTTATTGATAATACAGAATCCTCGTCTTAGAAACAATATAAAAAGAGTTACATAAATGCAGCGGAAAAGAAAATAAAACTGACTTAAGCTAAACTCGACACGAGCGAAGCGGAACACCAACTCCACGGCTAAACCTTGACGAGAACAAGCCTACACCTCCTCGGAGACCTCGACCTCGACCTCGGCACCGAAGGGGGAAAAAGAAGCAAGACCGAGTACAACCACCGTACTCAACAAGTCACACCGGAAAAGGGGACATGATGCAAGATAAATAACAAGGAAAGGTCAAGGGCTCAATTTGCATAAACGGCGTTTGCGAATATGATATTAATATTTGAAGACCGTAAAACAGTAGTAACATTTAAGCAAGTATTAAATAAACGCTGTCCAACGCTCACCACGTTGCAACAGCCCATCCATCCACCCGCACTAGTCATAATCCAACATTTCATTCGAATAAAATGAGACTAATCAAGGTGAATCTCGGACGATCGCCCGTAACCGTGGGCACGGCTATTCGAATAGTTTTTACTCGATCGAGGTGTACAATCGTACCCACAAGACACAATCCCACAACACATTACCGTGCGCCGGTGCACCACCACGGTGCCCGGAAAGGAATTGTGACAGACCCTTCACACAACCCCCTCTAATCAATCGTACCACACCAAGGTTTCGCCCCCATTCCCACGGCAATGGGCAGCCCCCTCTAGTGCCGCGGTGAATCCGAAGCTGATCAACCCTTAAAACCGGGCCGACCCAACTCCATCACGCTCACCCTCTCTCGGGATACGTTAACTAGAGACAGCTATGCTCTGGCCCCCCATTACCCACGCCGGCTTGTGGTATGCACGGCCTTTCTTCCGTGGTTTCCGAGAACCGGTCCTTAATCGTCATGAGCACGCTAACCAAAGACCAACCATGTGCTCACGACCCACCCTTTTCATAATTCAATATCATTAAAACCCAAAGTCATATCTTAATATCATCGGAAGATCCACTTTAGAATTAAACTTGATTAGTGTGATCCCCTTAAGTGAGCTAGTTGCGCTAAGCATAGTTAAGCAACCCTAAGCTGACATCTAGTCATATTGAACCCCAAGTTATCAATGGTATAAGGTAAACAATCCTATGGTTGAGTACAATAGGTATAATCATCCCATAAAATGACATTCTAAAACATATGCGTATTTGAAAGTAAAGAGATATTTACATGAAATAGGTACAACATGGTCAATGTAAGGTATGACTTGCCTTGCTCGGAGATTGAGGAACCTCGGCGACTACTTCGAAAAGAACGGGCTCGCCGGAAAACTCGGAATCTACACGACAAACAAAACACTCAACAAACACCCTAAAAAGTCTACTGAAACAGCACTGAAAAGTATTTTTAATGGATTCTTGACATTTTTCTGGATTTAATGAAATTTGAATGGGCTAAAACGGAGCTCGGATTCAAAAGATATGAATTTTAGAAGTTTAATTGCGATTTTTAAACTAAACGAAAAGATTAAATTATTTATTGCGCAATTAAGTCCCCGGTGACGTCACCCTCGCGCGGCACGGTGGCTGACGTCAGCATGACGTCGCGGCCGGCGTCGGCCCTAGGGCCGACGTCGCCGCACGGCCGCAGCGGCGGCGGCGCGCGGCGGCGGCGGATTGCCGCCACGTGGCGCAATCCGAGCGGTCGGATTGGCGGCGACGTGGCGTGATCGGCGGCCGGATGGTGACGATCGGACGGCTCAAATCCATCACGATCGGACAGCACGGACGACGCTAGGGTTAGGTTAGGGTTAGGGTTAGGGTTAGGGTTAGGGTGCGGCGGCGGCGGCGGCGCGACCGTGGCGGCGATGACCATTCGAGCGGCGGCGGGTGGCGGCGACGACCGACTGACGGCGGCGGACCGGCGGCGACTACCGGCGCGACGGCGGGCGCGCGAAAGGAAAACGCAAACGAAACAAAATAAAACCCGAGGACGGCGGCGAGCTCACCGGCGGAGGAAGCGACGGAGAACGGCGGCGACACGGGCTAAAAACCGGCGATCAAAGGGGACACGAGGCGGAGCTCTGGGGATTTTATAGGGGGAGAGGGAGACCGAAACGGGCACGAAACGATGGGGATAAGATCGCCGGAAAACTCGGACTCGGAGAGAGAGAGGAAAAACGGCGGCCGTTTCGGGCGGCGGCGGCGTTGCGGTGCGCGAGAAGTGCGGCACGGGTGCGGCGCGCGGCGGAGCCCGGCGTGGGGCCCACGCGGCGAGAGAGAGGCGGAAACGCCCGGGCAAACAGCGGGCGGCGCGGCTATGGCGGCGGCGGCTGCGGCGGGCGGCGCGGGAAGGCGGCCCGACAGGGGGCCCACTGCCGGTGGCCGCGGCGCGAGGGACGCGATCCGGACTTGCGCGGCGCGGCGGTCCGTGGGCTTCGGCCCACGTCCGGGGAGGAGCGGCGCGCGGGGAGGCGGGCCGACGGCCCGTTAGGCGGCCGGCGGGAAAAGGGAGGCCGTACGGCGTACGGAAAAGGAGAAAAAGAAAAAAAAAGGAAAAAGAAAAGGGAAAGGGACTTAATTAAATTCCTTTTTCTTATTTAATTGATTAAAAATACTTAGAGTGCTCTAAAAATTCCAAGAAAAATCCTGTTAGCGTATTTTGACATGAAGAACCCGAGAAAAATCCTATCATGTCGTTTCCATTTATTAATTGCATTTTAAAATTATAGGTTGATTCCAGTTAATTTCGAAATTCCGATTATTTCCGGGTAAATTATTTAAATGAATTAGGGAAAACTCGGGATGTGACACGTCGGCTATGAACCCAATCATCAAGACTTGGCCGTTCGGAGGATGGGGCATTGATATGATCGGCAAGATCAATCCACCCTCAAGCAAAGGGCATAAATTTATTCGTGTGGCAACAGATTACTTCACAAAATGGGTGGAGGCGTCCTCAAGAAAGTGGATTCTAAGGACGCAATCAAGTTTGTTAAAGAGCACATTATCTACCGATTCGGCGTCCCGCAAACCATTGCAACCGACTGTGGATCGATATTCATATCGGATGAGTTTGTTCGGCTTTGCCGACGGCACGGGATCAAGTTACTCAATTCTTCACCGTATTATGCACAGACAACGGGAAAGCCATAGCTTCTAATAAAAGTTTGATTAAGTTAATTAAAAGAAAGATCTCTGAGTACCCCAAGCAATGGCACAACCGATTAGCCGAATCACTATGGGCATATCAGATGGCGTGCCATGGATCAATTCAAGTCCCTCCGTAAAAGTTGGTCTACGGGCATGAGGCGGTGCTACCATGGGAAAGCGTCATCGGCTCAAGGCGCATTCAACTACAGGATCAACTCACAGCTGATGATTGTTATCACTTGGTGGTGGATGAATCAGAAGACTTAGTTTTATCCAGGATGAGGGCCTTGGAAAAAGTTACAAGGGATAAAGAACGAGTAGCCGACATTATAATAAAAAGTAGTGCCTAAATCTTTTGAAGAGGGCGAGCTCGTTTGGAAATTAATATTGCCGATCGTATCCAGAGACAACAAATTTGGCAAGTGGTCACCAAATTGGGAAGGGCTTTTCAAGATCCACAAATGCGTCTCTAAAGGAGCTTACATGCTAGAAGGGTTAGACGGAGAAGTATTTGGAAGGGCTCTGGACCCCGTTTTGGAACGGGAATCTTTCGTGTTCTTAGTACCATTTCCCGGATCGAGTAGTTGGTACCCATGAATACGATCGAATAATCAGTGCGCATGCATGAATAGTCTTACAACGAAATTATTACAACCATAGGCCCGAAGGCAATGTTCAACACACACGTGACCTCATGGTCCGAATACAACACAAAAGCGAAATTAGATATGGCAGCAGAATAGAGGCGGCATGTCAATTGCCACGGCAACGACCGGAGCTAAGACCTAGTAAGCGCCATCGGTTCCTTCACCCTCCCGGTAGTAAGCGTAAGGATCCTCCAATTCTTCATTCCCACCATCTCGAAGGTTTGTGGGTATAGCAAGGGTGAGTACCAACCGTACTCGGCAAGCCAACACGGAATTGATGCATATGATAGGGTTATTCAAGGAATGGCTGGAGCTCTTTTGCATAAAGCCAATTTTCACAAATCTTTTCACAGGCCTAACAACTAGCCAAGTCAAGTTTTAGTTCCATAGTTTATTAATTCGGCGACGGTTCTGTCTACCATCCATCGTGATTCCAAGGATGGCTTCCGCCTCCGATACGTCATGGTTTTCTGGGAATCCACCCCTTCTCGCATCTCGAGAAGTTGATCCACCAGCGAATGAAATTATCATGCAAACCCATCCCAGCAGTTTTAAGTTTAAAGTCTAGCCAAGCGAAAGTCTTGTCACGATGCTCGATATCCGCGAGCACGGCTATTCGAATAGATTGATTCATTCACACTGCGGTGGATGTACACTTTACCCGTACTCCGCGACAGCCCAACGAATGAGCCTATGTCCCAACACATGAGACGGTCACGGCAAAGCCTTTCGATAACCTCACTTTGCGCACCCGCTCCATGAACTTGAGCCCTCATGCACTCTAGCCGTCATTTTCTAGCAGTGAGAGGAGTTCGCGCACCCGGGTAAGGGAAAACTTCCTCAATCTAGTTAGCTAGGTCTATACCCATTCGAGAAGTACGGTTGTACGGCTCGTTTCCGGCTATCTCATGGCTCGGTCCTTAATTGACTGTGGTCGGCACTTGCCTTTTTGGAATCCACCCAAATCATCCCGCCCAGCCTAAAACATTTGTATAGCATTTTCAATTTTCATCAAACTTAGTTCATCATTCTCATGGCCATGTGGCGCTCATGTCTCCACAGCCACATCTCAACTACCTTCCCTAAGGTAGTTGCCCAAGCACAAAGCTTCTTTGTAAAATCATGAGTATGCAGGATCTAGTATAAGGGGCTACGCATTTTTACCGGTTAGCCTCCGTCATATCACATCGAAGGTTACAAAGAATAATTCTAATGGTGATCAACATCAAAGCAGGGTATATCAAGCATAGGTACTCATTTGTGTATAGCATGCAATTTGTAATTTGAAATCAACATCATTTCACAAAGTAGGATCAATATGTTCAAAGAGTGTGATGACTTGCCTTGCTCGCACGTTTGTGGGGTGGTGTCTTCAACGGGGTCGATGCCGGTCTCTTCGTGCTACCCGTACGTGCGAAAAATCAATCGATTCCGATTGGAATCCCATATAACACCAAAAGGTCGAAAAGATCAAAAAAAGTCTCGAAACGATTCCAAGCGCTAAGCCCAAATTCCTACTTAAGTTTGTACCACAATTGCCCCAGAAAACTCCAAGTTTAGACATCGGATCGACGACTTAGGGTTTTCGCAAAACGACGATCGCGATCTGTTCGAGAAAACGGATTTGAAAATATCCGCGGAGGGATTGGTGCTAGAGGTTTTGAAGGTCCGAGCTCAAAAGAGAAACATTTTTAAATGGCGAGAAAGATCTAACCGAAATTCGGATTTGATTTCCAAATTTTCGCACCGAGAAAACATACAAAAATATACTTTAATTTTTCCCAAAATTTTACTCAAATCTTCCCAAAATGTTTTTCCAAATTTTCTAAAATTTTTTCCAAATTTTTCCTATTTTATTTTTTTCTTTTTTCTTTTCCAGCCACTGTTCATTGCACTCAATGTGCTCGACCGAGGTTCGGCCGAAACAGAGGCGGCGGCGCGCGAGCGCATGGGGGAAAAGAGAGCGGTGGCGGGGCTTACCGGCGACGGCGGACCTCGGGGAGGTGTGGTGGGGCACCGGGGGGCTTGGCGCACGGCGGCGACGGCGTTGGCGCTGGGGAAACGGAGGAGAGAGGCGGCGGCGGTGCGGCAAACGGGCGGGGTCGCTGCCCTTTTATAGGCGCGGCGGCGCGGGCGCGGAGAAGGGAGGGCCGGCGTGGCGCGCACGGTGGCGACACGCGGCGAGGCGCGGAACGGGCCGGTATGGGCGGGCGCGACGCGGCGGCGGAGCGCGCGGAGCGGCGGGGTCCGGCACGATGCGCGCATGGCGTGGGGGTCTGAGCACGGCGAGCGCGTGGCAGCGAGAGCGCGAGGCGCGGGCGGCCGGCACGGCGCGGGGCGCAAGGCGCGGTGGGGTCGCGCGCGCGGCGCGCGCGCGGGTAGGGCGGTGCAGCGCGCGGTGCGAGGGCGGGGCCGGCGCGGGTGAGAGCGGCGCGGCGCGTGTCGCGCGCGGGCGGGCGCGGATGCGGCGCGGTACGGCGTCGAACACCTGGCGTAATATGAATAGTGTTGTTTTCTATTTTCCCGATTTTCGATTTTTAATTCCTATTTCAATTTTCCTTTCTTCTAAAAATTCCAAAATAAATTCCTATATTTCAAAAATAATTTTTAATATAATATTTTCAACTTTTCTCCACTTTTATTTTCCCACATTATTTTTCATATTTATTTATTTAAATCCCTTTTTCCTAATTTCATAATTCACCTCTTTATTTTCCAAAATTTTCCGGATTTGAGTACGACTCCCAAATATTTTATTATTTATTTTGTGTCCTAATTTATCCTCCCCAACCACAATTACTATTCTATTTCTCCCGAATCGTATTTTCATAAATCCGCACTCTCTAGGTTTCTTTTTAAAAATCCCTAATACGGACTTTCGCATTTTTCATTCGACAAACTCCAAATCATCCAAAAACACCGAAAGAGAATTGATCATAACTAAATTTATGCAACGAGCGGCAAATAAGAAGCAACAAACCCGAGGAAGAAGGAACAAGCGAAGGTTTTTGAAAGTTTTGATTTTTACGTTTCAATTTTAGTTTCTTCGATTTTCGGGATGTTACGTGCTCTTAATGGAAAATACTTGAAGAAATACTACCCAAGTGTATGGATCAATTCATGATTTGGCTCGTTTGCTTAGCCGATATATGACACCGATGTCTTGTTTCAATTAGGCATCGCCTTTAGGCATTTTTATGCAACATTTTCCCTTAAGTTTTCTATGGTCGGCTAATGATTGGTTGATAGCAACAACAATGAGGTGCAAATGGCTTGATTCACAATTTTGTCGACACCAAAGCTATCAACAAAATTTGGGGGCATATACATACACAAAGACGATTACAGAAAAGATTTAAGCCAAAAAAATTCAGGCCTCGTAATCGGCGGTCAATCTAGAAGTGTGGGGGCTAGATGTCGGAATGTTTTCGGAATCTGCACAATGGCTAGGTTAAGTATGAGCTATAAGCCAATTTCGGGAAGTGAGAGATGTGGCCCTAAGTTCGTTTCGAGCGGTTGAGATTGGATGTCGTAATACCAGGTGTTGGGGTCATTAGCCGCGACGTGGTCTCGGAATCGGCAAACCTAGTGCAACACGCAAGGCCGAAGCCAACTTCAGCACAACTAATTTAGAATTGACAGTCGTATCAAGGTAGTACGTGCGGCCGGAGCCGATCTCGCTTACAAGCACAGTTACAAAAGTTGACAAGCTATTTTAAACAAGCCAAGGGCAGAAGCCGATTATAAAATTTGAGCAGTCGATTAAGTTCATTACAAAATTCGGTGAATGTGTTACAAGGGGCATCACCGATTTCATGATACTAAGATATTACAAGTGAATTTATTTCTTGGTAATCGGCTATAGCCGACAACGTCGTCCGCCGATCCGATCCACCTCCTCGATGGTCTTCGCGTCGTTGGCTTCGGACCCCCCACGCTGAATGCCTTTCACCAAGTCCCGGAGATACGCCACAGCCGCCTTGATACTTTGATGTTGGGCATCAATTTCGCGGGCACGCTGGCCATATACTCCTTATGGACGTCGATCTCGTTCATGACTTGAACGAGATCGGCCATCAGCTGGTCCTGGCGTGAAAGGAGCTGCTCAAGCTTTGCCGTCGGCTCAGTTTTTAGGCGGCCGAAGGTGGCTTTCTAACCCTCGATAGCCTCTTTGGTCGACTAGAGGGTTGCCGACCACGTTTAGTTTTCACGACGGTCGGCTATTCACTACCGGGCCCGCTCGTACTTGAGTTGATGCGCCTCCAAGAAGGTTGCCCACACAATGGCGTCGGCTATCGCCTCCGTAGTTGGCCTTGGATCTCTCGGAAGCGCACGCGGATCGAGCTGCTTGCGGCTATCAGCACGTCCAGCGAAGCCTCGCCGATTGCCGATGTTGGCTAGACTTGTAAGTGATATGCCCTAGAGGCAACATGGAGATGTTGGATATCATTGTCAATGTTTATGTATAAATGAATAAAGTGTTATTCAGTTCCATGAAATAGACATCTTGTATTGATCAATAAGTACGTGAGTTATTTATGAGACTCTTTATGCATGAATCTATTTCTAAATGATCCTCGATCACATGTCATATTATTGGAACAAATATGACTCTAAGATCGGCATGTTTATTGATTGATGATCATGTCTCATAGATCATGGGTATGGAGATACCAAATCAATAAACATGGACACATGTGTTAGAGAACACATTGTTGGATAGACCCACCATCAGACACTACAAGAATTAATGTGCCATTAGTTGGTCTCATGTAGTGTTGGTACAAAGTCCTTGGACCTCGAGATCATCATGGATTCCAACATGTGTAGTAGCCTACTTTGGGACTACCAAACGCTATTCCGTAATCGGGTAGTTATAAAAGTAGTCTTCGGATTTGCTATGAAACATGGAGTGGGATGTGAGTGATCAAGATGGAATTTGCCCCTCCTTTGGAGAGATATCCCCGGGCCCTCGAGGTAATGGATTATGGAAATGCATGGCCATGCTAAGTTGATTGAGGAGTCAATCAACAGACAGATAATCCAATACGGTTCGAGTGAATGGTTAAGCTATTGAAGGGACGGCACACATCTTGCCTATAGCCTAATTGGTATCTTGAGGCAAAGGGATTTGTGTACACATTACAGGTTCGAGTCGATATTATATTCTTGTATACTATGGTGTCAATATGTGCTGCTAGGCACCGCTGTTGTGAGATCGGCGAGTTGGACTCGAGCCAACGATCGGCTAAGTTAGAGTATAGTCAAAACCGAGTATACTCTGAACCTACAGGGTCGCATGCTTAAGGGGATAAGAATAGGCATTCGAGTTGGACTCGGATACGGCTCGATCGGATAGGGATCCGATCGGATAGAGTCATATGGGCTTACGAAGTCCGGCGGCCAACTCTATGAGATTTGGATAGGATCCGATTCAAAATAGAGTCCCGATGGGCCTCTAGGCCCAACCGGCAACTCTATATAAAGGGGCATGGGGAAGAGTTGTTGCATCGAATTAAACCAAATCAATCTGATTTGGCGCAAAGTCGGCGAGATCAATCTCCACGGAATCCCTCCCCACTTTCGAGCCAAACCCTAGCCTTGCATCCCGTGCTAGCACACGGGTGTTCGGCATTCCGTCCCCGGACGTGTGGATACCGTAGAGGCGCTGTTGATCGGCTATGAATCGGTGTGGAGGAATCGGCCGCGGATGAGCGCATCGGAGCAAGGCGCGAGAACATGGTCGGACGACTCGATCGGCTGCGGCATCGGCGAATCGGCTGATTGGTGAATTGGCTGTCCCGGAATCGGTTGTCGGCTTGCGGGAATCATGTCATCGGCCAGCACAGTTCCAGATCGGATAGTCCCGATTGGCTATTTCCGCGCATACTCCAATCGGTAACGCTCTATCGGCCCTTACTTGCAAGTGTTCCTGGTTTGCGCGGTAAAAAAGTTTTTGTTTTCGGCTAGTGTAGCCTCCGCGTAACCCTTCAAGACTGGCCCTCACGTCCTCGTCCGGCGTCACAAGCACCTCCTCGCCGATCTCGACGGACTCCTCGAACTCCAACAAATCGAAGCCGAGGAGGTCGGCTATGTTCTACAAAGGGAAGATGATGATTAGAAAAGAGTTGTTAAGTTGGCGAGCCGGCCATAAAATTCAGTTGTTTTACCTTGGGTACCGGGGTCGGAGCAACTTGTTCGGCTGGTTCGCCACCTGCAGCCGACGGGACCTCATCATCGGCGCCATTGCCGCCGCCCGCGGCAGTCACGGTGTGCTCACTTGGCGCCTGAGGTGCAGCCGACGGTGATCGAGGAGGTTGCAAAAGGTGTTAGCAGTCAAATCGGCTAAAATTTGTAAGCTAGAATGCAGGAGATGGTTACTGTTAGAACACGACGTGGGATATGGCCGGCCGGCTTCTTGATCTGGAAAGGGCATGATCGGCTGAGTGTATAGTGATGTCATACTAAGGTCGAATTTAGTAAGGTGAAAGCTTACGATGGTTTCTTCGTCGAGGGCTTGGTACCGGTGGCTCGTCGGCCGGGGATTGATGGAGTTGTGGCTCGAACGGTGGACTCGCCCGCTGCCCCAACAGCCATCGACATCTCTTCGTCGGCCACCGGTCGTCAAGGTATTGAGCGACACACGGATCTACTGGGGGAGGCGTCGGCCGGCGCGATCGGCTTCTTCTTCTTCGGCTTCTTGGGGGGGCGCGGCCGATGGCTATGCGGGAGGCACAACTCTTTCTCTTGAGCTATCGGCTCGCGCATCCGCCGCGAGTAGGGACGCTAGTTTCGGCGCATCACAACCGATGGCCGATGGAGCAAGGCCGCTCTATCCGAACACCTAGGTGGTATTCAATGGGGATACCGGAGTCACTCACCGTCGGTCGTTCCGTCTCGGTCTCCCGCAAATCAAAGATCTCCCGCAAATCAAAGAGGACAAATGTTAGTCGGCTACATCGGCGATGATAAGAAAAGAGGAATCATTTGGAGTTTAAAACTTAACGAGGGGATTTCTTCAGCAAGCAAATCGACATAATAAGATGACCGCCGATGGAAGATATGCCGCTTGATCTCGCCCACCATTGGTCGTAGGTGCGCTCTTCTTGAGCGCAGAACCATCTCGCCGATGCTGCGAGGGAGGGCCGGCTATGTTTAGCGCCGATGCATTATCATTTCTTGGCTCACAACTCCCTCGTCTCGATCTTGTCGGCATAGTAGAAGTCGACGGGCAGTTGCCCAAGACCAAACTGCCTCGCAGCCAACACCGGATAGTAAAATTCATAACCTTCGGCACCGATCGGCCCCGATGGATCCCGGTCGATAGAATGCGGGGTTAGGGCAGCGGTGAACAACTCTTTGCACTTAGGGTTGTCGGCTGAATTGATGTCTTCCCAGTTGAAATCGGTGGCGGCTCGAACAGTGCACGATCTCGGTAAAAGTACCAGTGTGGTTCTCACGCGACAACCCATCATACATGGCGATGAAACACTCGGCCAGCAGATTGGCCGATTGCTTTGAGCCTGCATGCACAGTCGCTGCCTCTCCGTAGCTCATGCACCTGGTGGTGGTGATCTCATTGCCGTCATCATGCCTCAGTGAGGGGTAGCCGACCGGCTATTTTATGAGTCATCGCACCCGCGATTTCGAGGAACCACCGGGGCCGCCGGTGTTGGAGTAGCATTGGAGGCTATCTTTGCGACGGCTTGGTGCAGCGTTTGATATAGGTAGCCGAGGAGGTACTTCCCTAGCGTGAGCTTATTCCCATCGGCTAGGGATTCGGCTATGACTGCCAGTTGGCGGTCGGCCCGCAGCTCGATCCACGAACAGGAAATTTTCTAGCCACATCTTAAGGAACGCGACGTGTTCCCGTGGCCGACCGATCCATCCTTCATGTTTTCAGCGATGTAGCCGCTCCACTCGCCGATGGCTTTGGTCTTAAATTGATGTTGCCCCTTTCGGCTCAGTTTCCGTGGTTAGCCGATGCCGGGATATCCAGTCCGGTCGTCATATATACATCGGCTAGAGTGAATGTCATTGGCCCCCGCTAGAACATGAAGGCATTGAAGTCGTTCCAAAAGTACGCCGCAGCCGACATCGCGGCTCATCCTTCTCCATGCTAGCGACGACAAGGCCAAGCATTGGGCTATCCCCAACTCTTCCCAGTAGTTCGCTTGGCCGATTGCACCCTCTTATACCACTCAATCCAAGAGGAGTCGTGGTCGGCCATGACTTAAAAGTCCCATTCCAGTGGGCTAGGGATGGCTTCCTAGCGTTGTAAGGGATTTTGTTGTTTCGGCTATGATTATATCACTGGGTCGTTGTTGCCGATAGGGCCAAGAAAGTATCTTTTTTCTTGAGTCAAACTTGGGATGACTACTTGATGTGACAAGTGCTACGTTTGGAAAAGAAAAATTTCTAATAAAGAGCAAATTAAGGCATGATGAACGCAACAATGCTAGGAGGCATGGCTGGAAAGGAAATCAAGAGGAAGAGTTTTGAACCGACGGGCGTACCTCGGGAACTTGGCAGCGGTGGTGGCCGGTCCGTGGCGGCGACCGTGCGGTGGCGGTGTTGGAGGCCATTGGGGTTGTCGGAGATGGATCTCGGTCATGGTTCACGAGGATCGCCGGATGTGATGAAGAGCGCCGTGAATCGCCGGAGATGAGAGAGGAAAAGAAGACTTGTTTGTGAATTCTTGAGTGCGGTTTGAAGGCGTGATCATTTCGTCGAGATAAAAGGGCTATTTAAAGGGCATTTGGGCCAGCCAAACGGTTTAGGTCGAAAAGAGCGGAAATTTTAACGTACAACAAGTCCGCAACACTTCGTATCATGGACTTGGGGGCATGTGTTAACGCCTAAATTTTGTGATCGAACCCCTAAGTTCTAGTGAACTTAAAACAGAATCGGATCGGCGGGCGAGAAGCGGAGGTGCGCGCGATATGCTCAAATCGGCCGAGTAACGAGTGGCTACGGGGTCAATCGGCCGAGGTTGGACCGGATGAGGATAGCCGATGCTGAGTCAGAGGAGAAGATAAAACCGTTTTTGATGAAAGTGCTTGGAGATAAAGTGAAGGATTCGGTTATCAGTTTGCGCGTTAAAAGATATTGCTATTTATGGATAGAGTCCTGTAACGGCAATTGTATCTGTAAATTAGGAATTTGTTTAAACTGTTTATTGTAATGCGGCGTGGGTCCTTCCCGAGATATCATCGTATTTTAAATAGTAGTTTAGGTAGAGTCCAGGGTCTATACGAGATAATGTTATTCTTGGGTATAAATAGGACCCGAGACCCCTTGTAAAAAGAACAATCAATTAAACAACTTTCGGTGCATCGCCAAACCTTTTCTTCGACGAGCAATCTATTTGGCTCCGGGTTGCATTGTTTTGATCCCCAAATCTAGGTAAATGCTTGTCATTAGTGGTATGTTCCACCGATTCTAATGCTTCAATCGTAATGACACATTAGATTCAGGAGTTTATACTTGTGCTATTTACCATATATCGCATATAACTGGAGCAATGTTTAGATCTATCCGCCATCGGCCGGTTCTATCAAGAACTGCAATCGATAGAGCTAGATCTAAAGGTTGAACTAGTTTATATGCAGTATCCACCGTCTCGAGAGGTATAAATCAGCTACAATAGATCAGGTTGTTCTTTTTATACTTGATGTTGCATCAACATTGAACTATTAAGTCATTTTTGAAACCTCCAATGATCCGTTTGGTTAGATTTATATGTTTAGAGACAATGCCGGGTTTCACCGGCCTTACCTCGCCCGATATATTTTTAGTATATTTATTACTAGAATTATGTTAGGACTACCACTTATATCAAGATCCCATTCTTGACGGACATCATAAGCCAAAATCGGCCTACTAGCAGCTAGACGGCCGATTTCCTAGGCTAAGTATATTTGGTTCAAGAATGATATCTTTTCATAAGAATCATCGGAGCACTAGCCGATCTAAAGTTAGTTTTCCAGTAGCCGATCCTTGCACTCTGATCCGCTACGAAGGAGAAGGATCTGCCTGGAGTTTGATCGGTAGATCACTCGCAGATCTTCTCCCCTGAGATGTCCTAGAGTTTGGCCGGAGCCTTCGGACCGTTGGTTCGTAGATGGCTTTGGTCACTCGATGTAAGCTATCCTAAGGTGATAGTCCCTCCCGAGTTTTGACCATTTCTCCCTCCAAACTTGGACTGTTGAAGAACAAGGTCGCTCGGACGATCTGTCGCATAGTCATGTGTTGGGTGTCCAAAAAAAAACTTTGGACATATTGTGAGTCGAAGACAACATACAAAGAAGACTAAAAAAGTTTTCTTCATTTCTCGTAGGATGATGATCATACATAGGGCCCGAGGTCCCCCTAACATACAAGCAACGTCGACGCGGCGACCTCCTTTACTACCGGCCCACTGCATCGGGTGGAGGTTGTGCACATGTGGAATGATTTGAACAACAAGGCCTAAGGTTTTTTATAACCTATAGGACCATGTTGCTCACAATCTTATCCGCCGCCGACTCTATGGAAGCGTAGATATAGTAGATGTCGCCCGAGTCGACGCCGGCATGCGACCCCTCAGTGAACGCATCGATGTCCGCCTGGGGGTATAGCTTCTGTACAACGCCAAGGACGTGTGTCACCGCCATCTTAGCTACGCCCTGAGCGTAGCATCGGAGAAGTTCCGGACCACTCGGTAGACGCGCTGAAGCACGCTGTCATTCGGGATGGGCGATGACGTGTCCAGATCGATCTCGGCGAGGAGTGTTCGGGCCACCTCGAACAGATTTCCCATCGCCCGTTGATCGTCTTTAGGCTGTCCCCAAGTCGACAATGCCATCGGCGGCTCCGCCGCGATTGGCCTTGTCACGAAACAGGTCGGCTAAGGCACACTCCTACTTCGACAACAAAGGAATTGAAGAATACAAGATTACGGATAGCCTTCGTCGGTTGGCTTGGTCCTCAGCCATTTTGGCCAAGGCTTTGTCCCAGCCACCTCGGCGGCCGCCGCTTCTTCTCTAGCTCGGCTACCGCCGCCTCCAACGCCGACGCCTTCGCCTCCGCATCATCGAGCGCCCCAATCAAGTCCCGGATGAGGGCTTGGGTCTGTTGTGAATTTGTCGCAGCCACTATAGCTCCGCCGGCAGATGACGACTCGTCAAGGCGAGGGTCGACCCCGACGGCTTCACGTCGGCAATGCCGTTAGCGTTGGTAGTGCCAATAAAACGCAACCATGGTGACCACCTGGTGGACGCCGTGAACTTCACAGACCCCGGCGTGCAATCTTGGTGGCAGAGTCCCGACGATTGCCCGCCCGCCTCCCCGTGGACGTACGGCCCTGCCTCTCGAAGCGTTAGCTTCCACGTTACAACGGGAAGGCGTATCTTCGCAATCTCCAGCTTTGGAATAACATCGAATTCCTACCATGGCATCAATACGCGAGGGAAGTTCTACTAGAGAAATGGAGAAAACATTCAGGCAAGGGAGTTTGGTTAAGCCTACCCGTCGCTGCCAATTCTCAAGGTGCCAATTAAACTCGAACCTTCACTTGAACTCGGAGACGAGGCCATGAGCCTAGACCGCTACGAAGAAGAAGGTTGCGAGTGGAGGCGGGAGAACGAGAAACTTTCTCTTCCTCAAAGTGGAGAAGTAAGATGGCGTAAGGAGAAGAGCCCGTTGTAATGGGGTTCAAATAGGAGATGGCGATGCATTTGTAGGCACTTGTTTTCGAAAAACATGTTGCGTCATTTATGAACAGCATGGAACATCCAAGCGCTTCTCACCCATCCAACTCCTTAGCTTGACACATCGACTTTGGGTAAAATATGAGTCGTCCGATCTTCGGAAGGGCAAGTGACAACTACACAACTTCCGTCGTCCACTTGAAGAACCCACCGTAAGGTCACACCACCTTTCCCATCTCAACTGTCAGTGCCGCCTGACACTTGGGAAAGGGTGGGATGCCAAAAGTTTGATGTGATGCGGCGACGCTCCCAATCCTCACACCATCAACAAGAAGTAGCAGAGAGTGTCGAGGACTTTGCTTTGACATTGCCAAAACCCCATTTCCCTTTGGGTCAGGTTCTTCTTGACTAGGAGCAAGCTTTCAAGCCTGCCCCCGGTCGAAGTCGGGACTATCATGTGCCCTCGGGCAGTAGTCTCGACCATAACCATGTTCTTCGTCGTCCCAGGGCGGTGACCTTGGTGACTCAAATGTGGGCTTCCGAGCTAGTCCACAGGTGAGGTTAGGGCTACCTCGAGCCCCAGGGCCTGTAGCCCTGAATGCCTCACCCGTCGTCACGCCCTCGGGCGGTGGACTTTCCGACTCGAGGGCTGAAGGCCAAATTGCCTACCCCTCGGTCGAAGCGGGGCGCCAAGAGACCCGGGCGGAGGACTTGTTTGTCTCGGCTAATCCTTTTTGGGAATACCTCGAGCATTGCTTGGATCATCGAGAGATTGATAAAACGCTCTTGATGATCGACCCTAGGCTCGGACGCATCGTCCAACCCTAGGCTCGGGGTCTACACACTGCCGGTGCACCTAGGCGGTGCACCTACAAAATCTCGATTCACAAAAACTGCTAGGGTTCAACACCTTGGAAGAAAGCTTGACCCTAAGGCCGAATGTTCCATTCGCCCTTAGGCTTGGTGGCTACACCTGGCAGGTGCACCTAGGCGGTGCACCTACCAAAACCTTGGCTCAAAGCTTCGAGGATCCATTGAAGACAACACTACAAAAGATCTCTGACCCTAAGGATGGATGCTTCATCCCTCCTTAGGCTCGGTGGCTGCTGTGGTAGGCGTCACCCCTGGGTGCCTCAAAAACCCAGATTGAACCCCAACAGAAGTCAAACCGAGTGTCCTCGGGATGTGACCCAGAGCCCGACCCCCCGGGGGTCGAGCATTCCGGCTTTCCCCTGAGTCCGACCTCGGCCCCTTCTCTCGACCCCGACTCATCGCCGACCTCGAGCATCCTCTGGAAGAAACTTGGCAGGCACGGAGGAAGAGCAAGGAGATAGCCCGACAACATCTGACACCACCTAGCAGCACAGAAGGTGGTCCTAGGGCGACAGGAGTACGAGATACCCATGGTGTATAGGACCTAGCAGACCAACTTGTACTTTGTCAGATATTATTTGTACCCCACCTTTTGTCTCTCTTAGTTTTAGCTTTCTTGGCCCCCAAGCTCATCTATACGTGCCCCCCTTGAGGTATAAAAGGGAGGGCAGGGCGACGGGGCCAAGGGATCCCGATCCGAAGAACGGGACACACTCCTTTGTAACTCTTATTCATTATCCACCCAACAAAGAACACCGCACATTGGACATAGGCTTATTATCCTTCGGAAGGGCTAAACCAGTATAACTCTCTGTGTCATGTTTCTTGGCTCGTCTTAGGACTCGAGTCAACCATCGGATCCGTCGGAGGGCAGCTTCTCCACCACTCTCTCTTCTACCTCCTCGGGGACCCACCTTGGAGGACTACCGATCCATCCGTTGACAAAATTGCTATAATCGCAGCTGATGATTGGAGGTATGATGTTTTTAATTATCTCAAGAATCCTTCTCAATCGGCTTCGAGGAAATTGTGTTACAAAGCCTTAAGATATGTTTTGCTGGACGACGAGCTGTATTATCGGACGATTGATGGGGTACTATTGAAATGTTTGAGTGCTGATCAAGCCAAAGTTGTGATGGGCGAAGTACATGAAGGCATATGCGGTACATGAAGGCATATGAAGGCAAAGTTGTGACGAGCTGGGTATTTTTGGGCGACGATGTTGGAAGATTGCTTCAGATATTATAAAGGTTGTCAAGATCGTCAGAAGTTTGGAGCAATTCAAAGAGCACCAGTGTCGGCTATGAATCCCATAATCAAGCCATGGCCATTCAGAAGATGGGGAATTGACATGATCGGCCATATTAATCAACCCTCCAGCAAAGGACATAATTTTATATTGGTGGCAACCGATTATTTCACAAAGTGGGTGGAGTCAATTCCGTTGAAGAAAGTTGATTATTTGGAGTTCCCCAGACCATTACAACCGATCAGGGATTTATCTTTGTATTCAATGAGTTTGTTCAATTTGCAAAAAACATGAGGATTAAATTGTTAAATTCTTCACCCTACTATGCACAGGCTAATGGACAAGCAGAAGTATCCAACAAGAGCTTGATCAAGTTGATGAAAAGAAAGATCTCTGAATTTTCAAAGCAATGGCATAGCTGATTGACCAAAGCATTGTGGTCCTATCGGATGGCTTGTCATGGATCGATCCAAGTTCCCCCCTACAAGCTAGTTTATGGGCATGAAGCCATGTTGCCATGGGAAAGTGTCATCGGCTCAAGAAGAATTGATTTACAAGATGAATTGGCAGCCGATGACTATCACAATCTCATGGTAGACGAATTGGAAGAATTGGATCAATCCAGGATGCGTGCTTTGGAAAAAGTGACAAGGGATACGGAAAGAATCTCTTGTCATTGCAACAAGAAGGTTGTGCCAAAGTATTTTTCAGAAGGCGAGTTCGTTTGGAAGTTGATCTTGCCGATTGGGACTCGTGATAATAAATTTGGCAAGTGGTTACCTAACTGGGAAGTGCCTTTTCGAATCTACAAGTCTGTTTTGAAAGGAACTTACATGTTGCAACGGCTTGATGGAGAAGTTTTTGGAAGGGCTCTCAATGGAAAATATTTGAAAAAATATTATCCAAGTGTTTGGATCAATACATGATTCGGATGTGTTTTGCCGATACATGGTAGCCGATGTGTTGACATCGCCTTTAGACGGGCGATATAAGTTATATCGCCCTTAGTCTTTCGATTTATCATAATCGGTCGTATTCGCCGATGTGTGATGGCCGATATGAGTTATATTGTCCTTAGTTTTTAAACTAATCATAATCGGGTAATGCTGCCAATGTGTGATTGCCGACATTGTGTGATGTTGTCCTTAGTTAAGCCATAATTTTATCAATGTTCGATATTATAAAATTAGGGGGGCATACATACATGCATACACGAAATATGTGGAATATGTGGACTTCATGCATACAAGAAATATGTGGACTTCACAAGAAATATGTGGACTTCAAAAAATTTTCAATGCGAGGTATTTACAAGAATCGGCGCAAGCAAGTTATGTCGAGAATTCATGGGAGTTCACAAGGATTACAAGAATCGGCATGAAAGTTCAATTTTTTACAAGTGTTTGCAATAGCCTCTAAGTCCTATTACAATCGGATTAGCCGGATAGCAGCTCATTGATTGTCGATATTTCCCTTCGCGGAATTTGATCGATGTCTTCAATGGCTTTCGTGTCGGCTGCATCGTTTCCAGGGATCACCTTTAGAGACTTCGTGAGATCTGATAAATTCCTCATCGAAGCCTTCAACTTGGAATTTTATTTTGCTATTGCCCTGGGGAGATCGGCAATCCTTTGCTCTTCCGATGCTATATCGGCATCGCACTTGGCAAGCTCAGCCAGCAGCTCCTCTCTCCGTTTCTGCAACCGATCAAGATTGGAAGTAGGCCTAGCTGTCATCTCATCGAGTTTAGCCTTGTCTTCAAAGATTGATTGCTGATTGGCTTCTATAGTGGCTTCAAGAGCCGTTCTCTCTCGCCGATCGGCTATCCGTTGTTTGGCCCTCTTAAACTTATGCCGATGTTGTTCAAGATATGCGGCTTGGGAGATGACGTCGGCTAGGTGATTTGGGAGCTGATCTTGAATTTCTTCGAATCTTGCTCTGATCGCTCCACAATCGGTAACCAAGAAGTCCAGGGAGTTTTCTAGCCGTTTAGCTATATCCAACATAGTAGCCTTCAAATCATCGGCGGTAGGGGCTAAGGCTTTGCTTGTGGTCTCTTCATTATGATCCGTGAATTCTTTGATGTCAAAAGGGAACATATCGGCGAGCTTGCATAGAGAATATTGAGACTGTTATACACTTAAAACTTTGAAAATAGCTGATTGGGGTCGAGAGAAGGGACTTACAGGGATGACGGGAGCGGTGCCGTTTCTGTTTCAACATTGTGGCTGCCTCTAGAGTCAGGGGGGCAGCTGATGGAGAACGAGAAGGCTTCACAAAATAAAAAGACAAGATTGGTTAAGCATCGGCTAGTTGAAAATTGAGAAAAGTTTGAGTATGAAGTTACCGATGGGTGGTGTTGGCTTCTTATTTTTCGCCAACTTCTTTTACGCAGAACAAGGGAGTTCATTCAAAATTGAGATTAGAAAATTTAAAGGAAGAAAGATTCCGAGAAAAGTGTGTACCGGTTGAGGGCGAGTTGGACGTCTTGGAGGGCTTGGAGTTTCTGAGGTATTGGGTCATCAGCTGGTGGCGTCGGCATGGTTCTTCTGGTATCACTAGTATTGGCCGCAGCTTCATCGACAGCTTCTTCCATTACAAGGGCGGCAGATCATCGGCTGGGGCTATTTTTTGTTTCTTGGAAGTTTTCTTCCCTACAGCCGATGGATCGGCAGCCGATGGTCTGGTCCAGACCTTCTTTCTTGTCTCAAAGGAGATCGCTTGATGGGTCTGGCCATGGAGCAAAGAGGTGACCTTGGGTGCGTTGAAGCCGATCATTGAGGGGGCAAGGCCACCACTGTTTGGAATTATCCCAGCAGCATAGCAGATGGTGGCTCCAGTGTTGCTAACATGAGGAGGAAAGGAATTGGTAGTTTGCAAACAAAGAGAGAAAAATGGTTAGATATTGAAAAATGGTAAGTGGTATGTAAAATTTGACAGAGAAGAAGGGTGCTTACTTCTGGAACCGATTCTGGGAATATGGTGGTCATGTACATCGAAGCCGATTGGTGAAAGAGGTGCTTTTTCCATTCAATCCACCATCGGTCGAAGGTTGTGCTCCTCGTCGTAGCTAGCTCTATATTGTCAATACTGCCGAGGGTGGGGCCTTCAATGTCTAATAGCTTCGCATCATAAGGGCTAAGCCAATTTCCCCCTGGTTTGGATTTTCTCGGTGAAGTATAAGCCAATCGGCAAGCTGTCCCATTCCCAATTGCCTTGTAGCGCTCACGGGATGATAGAACTCATATGATATTTTGATATTCCTGCCTTGGTGGATGCCGATTGGGAGGATGCAAGGAGAGATGGCAGCTATGAAGACTTCCCTAGACTTATCAAATCTCTCGGAGTTTATCTCATCGAATCGGAAGTCACCGGGAGCTCAAAATTATCGAATTTTCATAAGCGAACCAGATTCTTGTGTTCCTTGGGAATCCATCGTAGAAATTTCCAAACCAATCGGTAAACAAGTCACCGATAGCTTGGATCCAGTGTATGAGGATGCTTGCCTCTCCAAAAGACATGCATCGGCATGTGGTCACTTCTTCACCATCTTCATCCATAATCGGTTGAGATCTTGGGAATTCAGCTTCTACAAATGGTGATCTCTCAACAACCTTATATGTATGCAAATTTAGCCGAGTTGGAGAAACTACCGGGGCCACCGATCGATGATAGAATCGGCTGCTATTTTAACTGATGTAGCACTCAAAGTTTGGTAAAGATACCCTAGCAGATATTTCCCCAAAGGAATCTGCTTTTTCTCTACTAGGGCTTCGACTATGTGTTGCCAATTTGTTGTGGGGCCATAGCTTGAGCCACAGAAATACAAATTTCTCTAACCACATCAAAAGGAAGGTTGTGTTTTTCCTAGGGCCTATTGGGTCGGTTCCCATATTCTGGCTGGTAAATCTGTTCCAGCCACCAATAGCCCTAGTCTTGAAAGAGAATTGCCCTTTTGTTTTCAGGCTGATAGGGTTAGCCGATGTTGTGATGTCTAAGCCTATAATCATTATTATGTCCAAGAGGGTTGGCATCCGTCCTTGTCGAAACAAGAAGGCATTGATGGTGTTGGACCAAAAGTAGCTGGCAGCCGACAACAGGGGCTCATCCTTAGGAATATCGGCTATTGTTAGGGCTAGACACTGTGCTATCCCTAGTTCATTCCAGTGGGTTTGCTTACTAGCCGATATCCTGTTATACCATGCTGGCCAGGTTTTGTCCGTTGATGGCCAAGATTAGAAAGTACCAGTCCAATGTGCCAGGCTAGGGTTCATCAACCTAAAGGGGATTCTGTTGGTTTCGGCGATTATAAACTCTATGGGATCTATATTGCCGATTGGCCCTAGGAAGAATCGATTGGGGTGAACAAATGGGGATGGCGATTTGGTTCGAGAGGTGCTACAAAAACAAAGAAAGGGAAAGGCAAATCATGAAGGGTAAAAACCAAATTGTGGTAAAAGGAGTTAAAGCGATGGGGCTTACCTCGGCTTTGGGTAACTCTATATAAAGGGGCGAATGGTGGAGAGCTGCGAGATCACTTTTGAACGAATCAATCTGATTTGGCGCAATAGATTAAAGCACGCACAACATCGAAGTCGATGAGCTCGAGATCTCCATGAAAACCCTCCCGACCTCCGAGCCAAACCCTAGCCTTGCATCTTGTGCTAGCACACGGGTGTTAGGCATTCTATCCCTGGACGTGTGGATACCAGTAGAGGCATTGCTACATTGCGGTGCTATTCGGCGGCTACGAATCAACTGTGGTCGGGCGCATCGGAGGGAGGCAGGCGTAGTTGGGTGACTCGGCGAATCGGCGAATCGGCTATGGTCGCATCGGCTGTGGCATCGGCAAATCGGCTGTAGTTGGATTGGCTACGATCGGGTGACTCGAGAATCAGGTGTGGTCGAAATTCGCCGGTGATCGCCCGGTACTATTACGGATCGGATAGCTCCTCATTGGCTATATCCGCTGCACTCCACTCCAATCGGTAACGATCTATCGACCCTTACTTGCAAGGTTCCTGGTTTGTGCGGTAGATTATTTTGTTATTAGGTATCGTAGCCTCCGCACAACCCTTCAGAAAGCCAGGGCCGAGGCCGAGTCTACTAAGGCCGAGGCCGAGGTGGCCAAGGCCAAGGCCGAATTAGCTCGGGCCATGGCCGAGCAGACCAAAGCCTTGGCTGAGTCAGCTAAAGCGGAGGTGGAAGCCACGAAGGCTTAGGCGGAGGCGTCATTGGCCAATGTGGGGGAGGAGCTTTACGCCACGGAGAGTAAGATGACCTATCGGCCAAAGAGTGAAGGACACCAAGGCCTCCTTGGAAGGTAAGCGTCAACTCCTATGTTCATCCCCAACTCTTGGTTTTTCTTTCTCACCTCAATCTTCACCTTTTGTCCTCGTCTCTGCATAGAGCGTGCGGGGATTTCCCATCAGTAGATTGGTCACCTCAAGGGCTCCTGGAAGTGGTGAAGCTCGGCTATCCGAGGTTCAAGACGGTGCCCTCGCCATTCTGAACCGGACCGACAACGACCATTCTCCCGCCGGGAAACCCACGAGAAGTTCCTCAACCGCTGCGGGATGGTCCTCACCGCCTCAACGTCTTTGTGAAGGATGTGGTGAAGGTCGCGGTGGGAGTGGCCCTTGGCATCCTCAGCCGTCGATTCCCAAATGTGTCGGTCGCCGACATCGGCATGGGGCGGCCGAAGGCCTCGAGGCGACGAGCCCGGGGCCATCATCGCTGAATCGACGAGCGCCAACCGGGTGGTCGATCTTATAGATTTTTGATCAATCTCTGTTGTAAGGTTCCTAAGTCTGTTGTAAGGTTCCTAAGTTGGAAGGACAAAATATTTTTATGTCAATATTAGGGTTTCACGCCTATCCTCTTGCATTGCCGTGCCGAAGGGTGTTCGACTGAGGCATGCAAGGGTTCAACTTCGCCTACTCATATCGTTCTCGATGTTTTGGCCTTAGAAAATGATCTTAGCCTGGAATTGCCGAGAGGATTCTCTAACCGGGTTTACGAACCGGTGAAGTGAAGGGTCTCGGAAGACCGAATTTCCCGAGTAGCTTGATCATACGACAAGCCATTCTCGCGTTTCGACTTCAACCCAAGGTTCGACTCGGGAGGAAAGTCCAGCTCTAACCGGAGGGATGGGATTGAAGTCAACGCATCGGCAAAGTCTTATTGCTCCGATACTCGGGACAAGAGCCGGATTTGCAAGTAGTCACTGAATCAAACGATAACATTCTGTCCTGAGAGCCCGGAGCACATGGGTTGGGGCCGTGAAACTCAGAGCTGGTCATGAGCACTCGCACAGAAGTTATCAAATCGTTTGGTCGTTACCTGGCAACCGGGAAGCATCACTGAGCCCCTGAGCGGCAAAGGCAAGCTCGACAAGCAACCTACCGAAGAACACCAACCAGGGCAGTTCGGGGCCATGTAGCTCAGGGCTAGCCATAAGCTGTGCGCGGGAGCTGTCGAGGGCGTGCTGCTAGCTCGGCGGTTGAGCGGCACTAAGATAGAAAATACAGGAACATGCAAGGATTAAGATTTTTGGAAATTGAAAGATAAAGGGAACAAATCATATATGTTCGAAGGCTTCACCGAAAAGGCGGATCTTCATCGGACCACCTCGGACGAAGAACAACGCCCTACCTCGGCATGCCAACCTGTCAATGGGTGGGTCGGCGAGTCCTCCAAGGAGGGTCCCCGAAGAGGTAGAAGAGAGTTTGGTAGAGAAGCTGTCCTCCGATGGATCTGATGGTCGACTCGAATCCTAAGATGAACCAAGAAACGACACACGAGGAGTTATACTTGTTCGGCCCTCCCGAAGGATAATAGGCCTACGTCCGGTATGTGGTGTTCTTTCTCAAGGGTGGATAATGAACAAGAGTTACGAGCTTGAGAGGGAATGGAGGAGTTTTTCTCTCCTCGGCCCCCTGTCCTCCCTTTTATACCTCAAGGGGGCAGAAATGATGAACTTGGGGGCCAAGAAAGCTAAGACTAAGAGAGAGACAAAAAGTGGGGTGCAAAGAATATATGATAAAGTACATAATATCGCTAGGTCCTATACACCGTGGGTGTCTTGTGCTCCTACCAGCCACAGGACCTTGCTCTGTGTCGCCAGTGGAGTCGATGCCGGGCTATTATTGGTGAGAAAAGTTTCCTACGCGTTGGCCTGAGAGATTTGCTTAGCTCTAGTGCAGATCCAAGTTGGTCACCTTTGGTGCTTTGAAGGGCGTGCCAGTCTGTTTGATCCTGTAACCAACAAGAAACAAAGAATAGGCGATTAAGTTAATATTACATCCTACTCGATCGGCTATAGATATCCATGTTACGTAATTACCATTCCAAAGTGCATTTAGACTAAGTGATTGGGATAGATCGATAGTATGCCGAGACAGTATAAACCATTTATATCTAAAAACATACCAGAATACTAATTACATATATTTATAGCTTAGCCGATGTCGGAGATCTAATGTAAATCGGCTAGTACTCCGATATATTTTATACGAAGATATTAACCTGAGTTAAATACACTAAACCAAGATCAATCCACTGTTAATACGACTTAACATATTGATATCGGGCTTAGCATATTTAGGTAGATTAAGATCTTAATATAAAAGACGGTTCTAAAACATCTGAATAGTAATCATACATAAAAGATGGCTACAATAGGTAAGGCGCTGAAACCCGGTGCTATCTCTAATAATAATCATTGAGCCGAATAGATATATATGATTCTAAGAGCGACTTACTAGGTCGATTTGATGCAGCATTAAGTACCCAAAGAAACATGAGATCTATTCGACTAATGAGAATTCCTCGAGATGGTGTATACGCCATAGAACCTAAATCAACCTCGGATCTAGCTCTATCGGCTGCTATCTTCACGAACACACTAGCCGATTGAGAGATAGATCTAGACATTGATCTAGATTATATGCCGCATATGTTAGATTAAGCAATTTGTAACATCAATATCGAGTGTCATGATGATGAAAGCACTAACCCCGATAACACAAACCACTTGTAACAAGAGATTACCTTGTCCGGAGATCGAAACCCGATGTAGCCCAAGAACGAGGCAAGAACTCGTAGAAAGAGTAAAAACGAAAAGGGCGACAATGCGCCGAAGTTATATTGATATGTTGTGTGTGTTTACAACAAGCCCTTGGGTCTTATTTATACCCGGTTACAACAACATCCGTGTTGATCATGGTTTCAATCTTATCTACTATTTACAATACGACAATATGTCGGGATGGAGTCCCATGCCGCGTTACAAAAGGAAGTTACACAAGATATTGTATTTTATAGATACAATTGTCATTATAGGACTTTATCCGTACATGGCAATGTCTTTGAAGCACTTTGGAAACCAAATCCAATCATTATCTCTAAGCTTTCCTTCCGGGATTGGCTCCACCTTTTGTCTCCAATCGCATCGGCTATCGCCTATCCCGGTCCGACTCAAACTCACCGACCGGCTCCGTAGCCGATTTGGACTTAGCCGATGTGGCCTCTGCTTCCAAGAATCGCGCATTTCCTCCGACTCCGCTTCAATCCTTGCTTCCAACTCGAAGATTTGCTTACCAAATTTGGTCATTAACACATGCCCCGAAGTCCGCAATATTGATTGTGGAGATTACGACAATCGGACATCCTCATGGCAAGCTTGTCCGACTAGTAATAGGGATAGGTTATGCTTATGGATTGTGTAAACCGGCTATGACTTGGGTGTTACGTTGCCGATCAGATAAGGCAACGGCTTATAGTCATGACTTGGTAAGATTGAGGAAATCGACTTAGAGTATGATAGGGTTTCCGACTTGTAAGCCCGCCCTCCAAGACTATATAAGGAGGGTAGAGGCGTCCCTTGAGCGATATCTGATTTGTGTGAAACACATACGAGCAACTAGACACACAAGATCGTGAGATCAATAAACATTTGGTGGATCGAATCCCCAAAATAGGAGTAGGGTATTACCTCACGAGAGGGCCTGAACTTGTCTAAATCCTTTTTCCACTTAACCCATTGTGCTTGGCGGTCTTGACTGCACCCCCAAATTTCTATTGCCAAACCAAGTTTTGACAGTTGACGCGCCAAGTAGGGGACCGCGCGTCAAGACTTCTTCTTCAATCTCGTCGGCAAGCGCGATGGGATCTTCATCAGGCATCGATGACTTCGCCGCCAAAAGATTCGACAAGATCTCCCTCCTCGACTCGGATTCGGACAAGTCGGGAGGGGGAACCCGCTCGGCGCCGTTCGGGCTACCAAACAACGCTGAGATCTACTACAACGTTCTGAATTCTGAGTTGGAATCTATCCACATGGAAGGAGGAATCCGCTCGGCGCCGTTTGGATTACCAAACGCCGGCGAGACCTATAGCCACCTTCCGATCCCCAAGTCGAATCCATCCACTTGGGAGGAGAAATCCTCTCGGCGCCGTTCGAGTTATTGCAATCTCCTTTCTCCCAAGTCGAAATCAACTCACTCGGGAGAACCATCGGCATCTAGCTACGACCGGATGGAATGATCCAGATTCAAGCAACTGGGCTCAAGGGAAATCGTCGTCATCCTTCAACCGTTTTAGATCATGCTCATCCACGGAGCTCGATGAGTACCTCGCTCTTCGATTTCGATGACCTCTACGGCATCTCCACGGACGAGGCCAACGACTCCGACTTCGACAAGGATTATGATCCAAGGTGCTTCAACGTTCTATGGCCGAGGTGGCCGAGACCGACTTGGCCATGGCCCGCATAATCGCGAGAAGAAGAACAAGTCGCTTGAGCGGAGCGCAAGCTAGCGAAGTAAGAGAATAGGCGCAGAGAAGACGCCAACAGGAGGAAGCGAGACCTAAGGGCAACTGGGCGATCCGCCCGAGAGGCGATACTTCAGACACGAGTCGACAACACCAACATCTTCCAGACGCCTCAGCAGAACATCGTCGCCGCCCTCACCCTCCTCGACACCGTTATCGAAGCAAGCACCCACTACGGTAACACCAGTGGACAAGATCAAGACCATCGTCACGGCTACTGCCAACGCTCTCCCTCCACCTCGGCACGAAGATCGACGAGTCGATCGCTGAAACACGACGAAGCCGACTTCCGCCGCTACGGTCAAAGGACTATAGGAAGCCCGAGCAGACCAAGACGGCCGCTAGGTCAAGAGACCCCGCCATCGGAACAATCGGCCCACTCTCACAAGAAAGGACATGGATGACCACCCGTTCACGACCGGATCTGTCGCAGCTACAACTTCGACTACCGTAGCAGCCTACAAAGAACCCCGCCGAGTGAACTGCGGGAAGTCCTTGATCGGCGCCATCAAGAGCGTGAACAGCGCTCCTACGAAGACCGAAGGAGATCGCCCAACTCCAACGACGACGGAGTGCTGCGTTCACTCGGGACTGCGTCGAGTGCATTGGCCGAGTGGTTTTAAGCCCACGGGACTCGAGAAGTACGACGAAAGACCGACCCGAGTCGTGGCTGACCGTGTACACCCTCGCCATCCGCGCAGCGGAGGAGACAGCAAGGCCATGGCCAATTACACGCCTGTCGCCCTCGCCAACTCAGCCAGGAACTGGCTAACGAGCTTGCCAAGAGGTTCAATCAGCTCGTGGAGCAAACTCCGGGACCACTTCATCGCCAATTTCTAGGGTACTTTCGAAAGACCGGGACCCACTTTGATCTCTACAACGTGATCCGAAGCCGACGAGCCGAAGGACTACATCGGTGCTTCTCGAAAAAGCGCAACAAGATCCCCAACATCACCGATGACATCATAATTGCGCCTTCCGGAAGGGAGTCCGTGATGAGTTGCCGATCGGGAAGTTCGGCGTAAGCCACCAAAGACAGTAAAACAAATGTTCGAGATAGCGAACTCCTATGCAAAATCCAATGACGCGATCGGGGTAGGATCGACACAATAAGAGGGACGACAAGCGTCGGGAGGCCGACCTCCTAAGAAGGACAATGGCAACAACAATCAGGGCCAGAAAGAACGCCAAGCACCGGCTGAGGACCTGGTTGCCACAACGCCCAACTCTCAACGCCGTCCCCGGGTCGCGGCCTACGACACAATCATGAACGCTCAGTGCATGCATCATCCACATCACAAGCATGCGGCCAAGGATTGCTTCATCTACAAGCAGTTTGCTGAACAATACGCGGCACAACTAAACAAGAAGCCGACTGACGAAGCTGGCCCATCGGGAACCAAGAAGAACAACCTGACTGGCAACTCAGAGACTTTTTCAAGACCCCGTGGGCGAGCTGAATCACATTTTTGGGGGACCGCAGGCTTATGAGTCCAAGAGGAAGCAAAAGCTGACTGACCGCGAGGTCAACGCGGCACAACCCGAAGTCCCACAATACCTATGGTGGTCGGAGGTGGCCATCACGTTCAACCGCTCGGATCACCCTGACCGAGTGGTTCACCTGGGGCGGTATCCCCTGGTACTAGACCCGGTGGTCCGAAACATAAAGCTGAAGCGCGTCCTCATTGATGGGGGCAGCGCCCTCAATATTCTATTCGCCAAGACCCGGACGAGATGCGATTCCAATATCCGAGTTGAAAACAAGGTCAGCCCCCTTCCACGGAGTTATCCTGGGGCTGTCATCTACGCCACTCGGGCACATCGCCCTTCCAGTCACCTTCAGAGTTTGCGAGAACTTTCGGACGGAGAACATCACCTTCGAGGTGGCCGACTTCGAAACAGCCTACCACGCAATCATTGGAAGGCCCGCGTTCACGAAGTTCATGGCGATACCATACTACACCTACCTCTGCATGAAGATGCCCGGCCCCAACGGTGTCATCACCCTACGTAGCGACGTGAAACAAGCCTTCACCTGCGACAAAGAAATCTGCGATATGGCCCAATCTCGTGAGAGATCATGTGGCAAGGAAGAAATCCGACTGGCTGCATCAACCTCTGAAGAGGATGAAATCCCCACGAAGAAGATAGCCAAGTCGGGGCAGGGTGACGCCAAAACGAAGAAAATATCCCTTGATCCATCGGATCCTTCCAAAACCGCTGTAATCGGCGCGAGCTAGATCCTAAATAGGAAAGCGCGCTTGTCACCTTCCTCCAAAATAATAAAGATGTTTTTGCTTGGAAACCATCGATATGCCCGGTATTCCTAGGGAGGTGATCGAGCACTCTTTACACGTCAAAGATGACACGAAACCTATCAAACAATGATTACACCGTTTTGCTCAAGACCGAAAAGATGCTATCAAGGAAGAACTCACAAAACTCTTAGCGCCGGATTTATCAAAGAGGTCCTCCATCCCCCGGGTGGCTAACCCGGTCTGGTCCGGAAAAGACAGGCAATGGCGCATGTGCGTTGACTACACCAATCTCAAGAAAGCATGCCCTAAAGATCCATTCGGATTGCCTCGCATCGACCAAGTCATAGATTCAACGGCCGGCAGACGGCTCTTGAGTTTTCGGATTGTTACTCGGGCTACCATCGGATCGGTGTCGACGAGAAATCTCTCTCACGCGCTGGCCCGGGAGATCCGCTTGACTCCAGTGCAGGTCCTTCTTAGCCGCCTACAATGTGTAGAGCGTGCGATTGATTTGATCGCCAATCAACAAGAGAAAATACAAGAAAATATTCGTTAAGCGTTAGGTCAAACCCCGCGGGATCGCCAAGGAACTCCATGAACGTATATATGCTATTCCAAGCCATATTTGGGCCAAGCGACCAAAGCGCATCGACTATGCCAAGACGATCATCGTCATCGATCCAAATATAACGAAGAATAATAAATATACAGATCAATAGACCAACCGATGTTGGGAAACTAACATCAAATCGGCTGATATTCCAATGAATCTCGTGCGGCGCAACATTCCTAGATTAAAGATGTAAGCAAGCACAATCTAGACACGAAATACAGCCCTACGCAAATCTAATAACAATTATATTAAAAGAAACACATTAAGATAAATAAGGTCGGCTGAAACCCCGACGCTATCCCCGAATAATGTAAATCCAAAAGAATAGATTGCCAACGATTCTAAAGACGACTCAATAGTTCAGCCTTGATGCGGCATCAAGTATCAAAAGAAGCATTCAATCTATTATGTTCGACTTACACTCCGTAAGATGGTAGATACTGCATACGAATCAACCAGCCCTCAAACCTAGCCTTGTCGACCACATACCCCCGAAAAGATGAGTCAACCACAAGATAGATCTAAGCACCAACTTGGTTCATATGCATTATATGATACATATCGTAGTAAAACTATTGAACCCAATGTGTCATTGCGATGGAAGCATCAGAAACAAGTAGTCTCACCACTGACGACAAACATTTACCTGAGTTTGGGGATCGAGACGATGCAGCCCAAAGCCAAACAGGGTGTTCGTCCAAAAGGAAAAGGATGGCGATGCGCCGAAGATTAGATTGATTGAATCGTCCTTATACATAGGGTCACGGGTCTTATTTATACCAAGATACAAATATTTGTAACAACCTCGGACTCTATCTAAACTACTTTGTAAAACATCATATCATCCCTAGCGAGATCCATTACAACTAACAATTTAACAAACTCCTAAATTACAGATACAACTGCCATTACAGGACTCTATCCATAGGTGGCAACATCTTTAAACGCGCAATTAACATCCGAATCCCCACTTATCTTCAAGTTTCTGCATTGGACACGGTTTTATCTCTTCTGAACTCGGAATCGGCTGTCGGCTGTTCCATTCAACCCATTCTCAGCCGACCAGCCCTGCAGCCGATTACTCTTTTAGCCGATACGGCTTCTGACCTCAGCCGATCCGATTCCACCTTGCCTTCTTAGGACTTAGGAACCTCATTACCAAATTCCAGTGTTAACACATGCCCCCCAAGTCCGTAACATAAAGTGTTGCGGATTTGTTTACCTATTCAAACTCCCACTCCCTTCTTGGCCCGAATCGTCTCGGCTTCTCCCAAGGGCTCTTTAAATATCCACTTTCCTCGGTCTAGCCACCCACGCTCCCATCGTGCGCTCGGCTTCCTTCTCAAACAAACTTCTTGCCCTTCTCTCTCTCCTCCGGCGACTCCATCGGCGTTCGACAGCTTCCACACTCTTCGAACCCCATCTTCGTCACCGACCTTCCCGATGGCCTCCGCTGCGACCTCAAGCACCTCCAACTCGCCGGCCACCATGGCGCTCGCCGCGACCGCAACACCGACTGCCGCCGTCACTGGAACTGCCCCAGCCGCTACCACGAACGAATTCCCTCAGGTATTCCCTTTTTTTTACTTTATAATCTTACCCTCAACTCGTTCCTCCAAACACCCCTATACCCATAGTTCGTTTGGTAATTTTCAATAGTACTTCATCCCGCATTCTTACTAATTCATACTTTTCTCATTCCAAACTATAAAACACCATCACCTCGATCAGTACTTTTTCCCCTTCTTCAAATTGCAGCACCTCTCTCACCAAGTGCTCATCCCCAATTTAACACAAGAGGGAAAATACTTCCTTGGGCCTATCGGCGATACAGACCCAACTGACGTGATCATAGCCGAAACCAACCGCATGCCCTTCAACAGTGCCAAACCATCTCTTTCCCACTGGAACCGGACGTTCAAGGCTTGGCCATCTACCGACACGCTGGACCGAATGGTACAAGAGGATACAATCGGCTAAGTACACCCAATGGGAAGAAAGAAAGCTTGCCCAATGCTTGGAAGCTGTCCATCGCCGGCATGGAAAAGACGACCCACTCCTATCGGCGGCATGCTACTTTTGGAACAACAGTTTCAATGCCTTCCTCTTCAGGCAAGGGCCGATGAACATCACACTAGCCGATGTGCATATGACAACTGGGCTGGACATCGAATCATCGGCTAATCCATGTGTCTTGAACCGAAAAGGTCAACACCAGTTTAAAACCAAAGCCATCGGTGGATGGAGTGGTTTTATTGCCCAAAACATGAGAGATGGAACAGTCAGCCACCGGGAATACACCGCCTTCCTCATGATGTGGCTGGAAAAATTTGTGTTCTGCGGATCGAGCTGCGGGCCGACCGCTAATTGGCAAATAATGGCCGAAATCTTAGCCGACGAAACAGAGTTCGCAATGGGAAAATACCTCCTCGGCTACACATATCAAATGTTGCATCAAGCCACCACAAAAATAGCCGCCAACGCCATAGTCAACACTGGTGGCCCCTGGTGGTTTCTCCAAATCTGGCTGGTGTTGGCCACTCAAAATGTGGCCGGTCGGCCCCGCCTGGCAGACGCCGGATTCCCAAGGCTAGAGCCAATCGAAGATGAAGAAGGCGGCCGAATCACCACCAGGCGATGCACCAACTACGGAGAAGCAGCCGCCGCCCATACAGGTTCAAGGCAATCGGCTGAGCTGTTGGCCGATTGGTTCGTAGCTTTCTACGATGGGTTATCCCGCGACAACCGTACCTGGTATTTCTACCCCGACCAAGGATCTTTCGAGCTGCCGATCGATTTCAAATGGGACGACATCAACTCAGCCGACAGTCCAAGGTGTAGAAAATTGTTCTTCGCCTCTTTATCTCCCCGCATTCCGCCGGGGTTCACCAAGGCCGATCGACGGCTCGGAGTGATGAATTCTACTACCCGGCATCGGCGGCGAGACAATTCGGCCTCGGGCAACTTCCCATCGGCTTCTTTTACGCCGATAAGATCGAGACCGAGGAGCGGTTAGCCAAGATCGATGATGAATCGCCATGCTGAACATAGCCGGTCCTACCTTCGGTGATGCCGACGAGAATCACCCGTCGACAAGGAGAAGCGCCGCTTATGACCGTCTTGCTATATTGACTTGCTCCTACCGGACGAGATCCCCTCGGTACATTTCTACTCACAGCCGATTATTCCTTTCATACGATTCATTCATCGACCGCGTCAGCCAATTTAACATTAGTGCTTTGGCTTCGCAGAAAGCAAAACGGAGCGGCCGACGGTAAGCGACTCGGGCGCCCCATCGAATACAAACTAGGCATTTTGGACACGGGGGCCTTGCTCCGTCGGCCATCGGTGGGGGCGCCAAACTTTCATCTTTATTGTGAGGGCGGGTGCGCCATCCGATCGCACCAAAAAGGAAGACGGCGCCACCGCCGCGTTCATCGGCTGCACCTGTCCCAAAAAGGGCGAGAAAGATAGAACTGATCGCCTGGGCCGACAGCCCTCCTCCTCTAGATTCGGCCGTCGAGCGGTTCCTCAACACTGCTGTCGACGAAGAGGTGCCAGTAGCCATCCAGGCGACGGTCGAGACCGGGGCTTCGAGTCCTGAATCGGTAAATGCCCCAACTGACGCTCCGCCAGCCCCAAGCCCGCCGATGAGACGTCCTCCCATAAGTTTTTACTTCGTTGTTCCTGGTTTTGCGATGTTCACCCGTATCTAATTTGTCTGTTCCTCGTAGTTCAAGAAACGGCCGGTCGCGCCCCTCGCCTCGCTCTGCCGTAATTGGCTCTTACCCCTTTGCTCGTGACAATCAATTAGTTCGTCTCGCTAATCCCGTTTGCCTTTTGCAGCTTCCGCGATCTCCGCTGGCCGCTCCCCAGGCGTTGAGCAAATGTACCATGCCTGTTGGGGGTGGCGACGATGACACGGGCAGGGAAAGCCAGACGGCCGCGGGGAATGATCCAGCCGAACCGGTAATCCCGACGACGGCGTCGACGGTAAGCTGACCGGCCCCGACCATTGGTTTTGCCATGCCCCTGACCCTTTCTTTCTTCTGCAGCGCGTGGCCGATCTCCTCAACTTCGACTTGTCGGAGTTCGAGGAGCCCGGCAATGCTGGCGAGGAAACGCTTGCAGCGTCGGCTGAGAACCTGAAGGCCACCCTGGCTGATATCGGCAACCGACTGGACGCCTCATTAGATGCGTTGGTGGTCGACTGCGGCTCCATACGCGCACGGTTCAGGGATATCCAAGACCAGCTGCCGGATGCTGTAGCTGAAGCCATCGCGCCGGCGACCTTCATGGAAGCCTACCAGCTAAAATACGAACGAGCCCGGCAGCGAGTCATTGATCGGCGTGAGAGTCAGGCGCGGTCGGCTGCCATCCAATCGACCAAAGACGCCATTGAAGCCCGAAAAACCACCTTTGACCGCCTAAAAACTAAGCCGGCAGCAAAGCTTGAACAACTTCGTGCCCGCCGGGACCAACTGGTAGCCGATCTCGTTCAGATTACCAACGAGATCGATGTCCATGAAGAATACATGGCCGATTTGCCAGCCAGGGTTGAAGCTGAGCGTAGAAGTATCGGGGCGGCCGTTGCGAATTTACGGGGCTTGGTGCAGAGTGCTCGATCGATGGCGGGGTTCGAGGCCGACGACCTCAGGGCAATCGGCGAGGTCGACCAGGTTAGGCTGACAGCTCTATCGGCGATAGCCGATTTTCTAAAGAAATGAAGATTGTAAAATGTCCGACCCTGCGAGGTCGGCTTGTGTTTCTCTGACATGTGCTTTGTGATGTAACCGGACAGCCTGTATCAATCGTGCTTGTATCGTTTAGTTCGAAATCGCTCAGAAGTGACGCCCCAACGTTCAACGTCCATCTCTCGGTTATTCGATTCTCTAGTCATCGGCTGATAATATCCGATTATGTCATTGCCTTGTTTTCGTATGCTGACCCCTCGAATCTGTACTCCGGGATCCCGTGAGCCCAGGGCGACAGGTATCCATACCTGCGCAATCACTGGCTTTCGACGATTCCCGACGCCCTTAATAATGATCTCTTTGACTTCCGGGTTGGCAGCGACCTTTCACATCTAAGAATCGTATCTTTTCTTTCTATAAATGGGCTTCCGGCTCCTCCCAATAGTGAAACACCTAGTCCTTTGATTCGCGGCCGGGCTTCTCACGGCGTCTTCTAGTTCGTCGGTGAACCGGTGGTTTCTCAACTCCTCTACTCTCACCGATTTCTATTTTCGAAAACTCGGGACGGAATCCATTGCAGCCACCGCACCCGCTTCGGGTGATCCAGGGAATCATGGAGACGTCGTACGAGTGTCGGTCGGCCCCAGACCGACGGGTGAGGGCACACCTAAAGCACTTTAGGGAGTTGGAGGCTCGCCACCCGGCGGCCAGGCCGCCTTTCCTCCTCGGTGGCATTCCGCCTGCTGCCCCCATGGCGTACCCGACGCTCGCACGCCTCGACCGGCTGGAGGGGAGGCAGGCCCAACTCGCCAACGAGTTGTTGATCACCACCAGCGACATAAGGGTCACTCGTTTGGAGCATCTGATCCTGGATGCTCTGGAAATGGAAACTGCGGAGCCCTTTGAACGAGCCTTGGCGGCCATTAGGGAGTACCTGGCAAACATGTAATCCAAGACGGCCTCGCGCCGACTCTGAATAAAACGCGGTTTAATGTTCCTGGGTTCCTTCTGACTTGAGGTTTCTTCAACTCCCTGGCTTGATTAGTCAAAAGTTGGCTTTTCCGACCATGCGTATTGTCTGATTGTCTCATGCATGTGTAGCGTATGTGTATGCCCCCCAAGTTTTGGTGATAGCTTCGATGTCGAGGAAACTTGTTGATAGTAGTCATGTTGATCGCTGCCGGGGGTCCTGAGCCGATAATGGGGCGTGGGAGGGGAAAGCGAATGCCTAAAGGCGATGCCCCATAAGGCATCGGCTGTCGTGGGTCGGCCTATTATGGCGATAGCCGACTCACGCATTGATCCACACACTCGGGTAGTATTTCTTTAGATATTCTGTTGAGGGCCATTCTGAATACCTCCCCATCTAGTCCTTTCAGCATGTAGGCTCCTTTGGATACACATTTGTGGTCCTTGAAAGGCCCCTCCCAATTCGGCGACCATTTGCCGAATTTGTTATCTCTGATCCGATTGGGAGTATGAGCTTCCAAACGAGCTCGCCTTCCTCAAATGATTTAGGGACGACCTTTTTATTGTAATGTCTCGGCTACCCGTTCCTTATCTCTTGTTACTTTTTCTAAAGCTCTCATTCTGGATAAGGCAAGATCCTCTGACTCGTCTATCATGAGATTGTAATAGTCGTCGGCTGTGAGTTGGTCTTGCAACTGAATGCATCTTGAGCCGATTACGCTCTCCCATGGAAGTACTGCTTCGTGCCCATAGACCAGTTTGTATGGGGGAACTTGGATGGACCCATGACATGCCATCCGATAGGCCCACAATGCATCCGCCAATCGGGTGTGCCATTGTTTGGGATGCTCAGATATCTTTCTTTTGATCAGCTTAATTAAGCTTTTGTTTGACGCTTCGGCCTGACCGTTGGCTTGTGCGTAATACGGCGAAGAGTTAAGCGGCTTGATCCCCATGCCGTCGGCGAACTGGATGAATTCGTCCGAAACAAAGATGGACCCTTGGTCGGTCGTTATCGTTTGCGGAATGCCGAATCTATAGATGATGTGTTCTTTGACGAACTCGATTGTGTCTTTAGAATCCACTTTTCGGAGGGGAATCGCTTCTACCCATTTTGTGAAATAATCTGTGGCCACTAGTATAAACTTGTGCCCGTTGCTTGAAGGTGGATTGATTTGGCCGATCATGTCCATGCCCCACCCTCTGAAAGGCCATGGTTTAATGATCGGGTTCATGGCCGACGCCGGGCTCGTTGCACCGTGCAGAATTTTTGGCAGTCTTGGCATCCTTTATAGTATTTAAAACAATCTTCTAGCATTGTCGGCCAGAAATACCCGGCTCGGCGAAGTAGCCACTTCATTTTGTGTGCCGACTGATGTGTGCCGCAGATTCCTTCGTGTACCTCCCCGATAACCACTGTGGCTTGATCGGCGCCCAAGCATTTGAGCAGTATGCCATCGATTGTCCGATAGTATAAATCTTCATCAAGCAATACGTACCGTAGTGCCTTGTACTGTAGCTTCCTTGTGGCCGATTGAGAAGGGTTTTTGAGGTAATTGTAGACGTCGAATCTCCAATCGTCGGTTGTGATGGTGGCGACGCCTATGTCGATGTCTCTTAGCATCGGCCGGTAGCCTGATGCCCTTTGAGCCAAGTCATTGGCCTCCGTGTTCTGCTCCCTGGGAATATGCTTCAAAGTGACTAGCCGAAAACCTTCAATTAACTCCCGGCACCATTGATGATAGATCATCAGTGCGTCGTTTTTGCACTCATATTATCCTGACAATTGACTAATGAAGAGCAACGAGTCTCCCATTATCTCGACCGCGTCAGCCTCCATCTCCCTGACTAGGAGTAGCCCCTTGAGAACAGCTTCATACTCGGCTTGGTTATTCGTAACGTGGGGGTCGATGGCGAAGGCGAACTCGAAGCTTGCCCCTTTGGGTGAGATAAGAACTAAGCCGATTCCACAGCCGTTGGTGCATCGAGCCATCGAAAGTCAAGGTCCAAGGCGTGATTTCTACGGAGCCGATTGAGTCGTTTGTATGTTCCACGATGAGATCGGCCGGGCTGTCCTTTTCGCCCTTGGAGCTCGATACCTCAGGTCGAACTCGGTCGCGCGAATATCCACTTTCCGATCCTCCCTTTGAGCACTGGAGCCGGTACCATGTACTTGACTACGTCGGCTTTGCAAGTTACAGTGCATTCATTGGACAGCAGATAGTGCCTTAACTTTGTGCATGAGAAATAGAGGCAAAGACATAACTTTTCGACGGGTGAATATCTAGTCTCTGCATCTAGTAGCCGCCGGCTAAGATAGAAAATGGCCCTTTCCTTGCCATCGATTTCTTGGATCAGAACGGAGCCGATTGACTTGTCGTCGGCAGACAGGTACAGCTTGAATGGCATTCCTTTTTGCGGGGGCATTAGAACTGGAGGAGAGCTTAGATAATTTTTTATGTCATCTAACACCTTCTGTTGCTCTGCCTCCCATGTGAATATCTGATCGGCCTTAAGCCGAAGCAATGGTGTGAACGGCTCCATTTTCTCTGAGAGGTTAGCTATGAACCGTCTAATGAAGTTTATCTTTTCGATCAATGACTGGAGTTGTCTTTTATCATTAGGGGGTTGAATTGTCTTAATGGCATCAATGCTCCTTGGTGTTACTTCAATTCCTCTTTCATGAACGAGGAACCCTAAGAACTGCCCGCCGACACGCCGAACGCACATTTGAGCGGATTCATCTTCAATCCATATTTCCTCGTCCGCTCAAGCACCTGCCTCAGATCTGCAATGTGGCTTTCTATCTCTCTCGATTTGACGATGACATCGTTGATGTATATCTCTACTAGTGCATCGATCATGTCATGAAAAATGTAATTCATCGCTCTTTGATATGTTGCCCCGGCATTCTTTAGGCCGAACATCATCACCACCCACTCGTAGAGGCCGATCGCACTGGGCATCGAAAAGCGTCTTATGGACGTCCTCTTCGGCCATGAATATCTGGTTGTACCCTGCATTGCCGTCCATGAAGCCGATGATTTTGTGGCTCGAGGCGACGTCGACAAGCGGGTCGGCTATTGGCATTGGATATTCATCTTTTGGGGTTGCCTTGTTTAGGTCTCGAAGTCGATGCATACTCGAAGTTTGTCGTTCTTCTTCAATTCGGGACGATATTAGAGACCAATTCGGCATATCGGCAAGGCCGAATGAACCCTGCGTCGTATAGCCGAGTGATTTCGGCTTTAATTGCGTCGTACATGTCGGCTTTGAACCTCCTGGAAGGTTGTTTGAATGGCCGATATCCTGCCTTGATTGGCACTGATGGACCACTATCGATCGGCTTAGACCGGGCATTTCAAGTATTCCCAAGTGAAGCAATCTTTATATTCTTTTAATAATTCAATAAGTTGGGATCTACAAAGAGGAGATAAATTTTTACTAATGTACGTTGGCCTTGGCTTGTCGCCGATCCGATGCCGATCTCTTCTAACTCGTCGGCCGACGTGAAGCCTTGTCCTAACTTGCCATCGTCTTCGTCCGCGGTGGCTACGCCGAGCACGCGGGATCCCTCCACCATGTCTTGTTCAAAGTAGCAGCTGCGGCTCGTCGCTTCCGATGGGCTGTATTGTTGAATTGGACACGTTTAGAAAATCGGCTTGCCAGACTTTCCCGATAAACATTCGATGCCTTTGATTTCCCAAAGCGGCAAATCGGCACGACGATACTAACCGACTGTCGGCGGCACGATCTCGATCTTATCGCCGTCCCCTGGATGAGGCTCGTGCATTGTAGAAGGGATGCGGCAGTTAGCGTGGATCCAGTCCCTTCGAGCGGCGAGTCGTAAGACCCCTTCCCATCGATGACAAAAACGTTGTGGGCATAGTTTTGTTGCCGATGGTCGGTTCGACGTTGAGAACGCCTTTGGTCTCCGATGGTGTAACATCCTAAAAATCGTAGAATCAAAATCGGAACGTAAAATCGGAACTTTCAAAACCATGGCCTATTGCTTCTTCTCGGGTTGTTGCTTCTTATTTGCCGCTCGGTTGCATAAATTTAGTCGTGGTCAATTCCTTTTTGGTGTATTTGGAGGTTTCGGAATTGTCAAAACGGTAATGCGAAAGCCGCATCAGGATTTTAAAAAGGAATTTGAGGGAAGGTGCGGATTTGCGAAAACGCGTTTGGGAAATATAAAATAAAATTTTGGTTGGGGGAAGGTAAATTAAAACACAAAATAAATAATAAAATTCTCGGCGAAGTTCTCGAAATTTGGGAAATTTTTGAAAATAAAATGGGTGAATTATGAAAATTTGGAAAAAGAAATTTAAATAAATATGAAAAATAATTATGGAAAATAAAAGTCAAGAAAAAGTTTAAAATATAATGTTAAAAATTATTTTTGGGATATTAGGATTTATTTTGGAATTTTTAGAAGGAAAGAAAATAGAAAAGGAGAAAAGAAAATGGAAAATCGGGAAAAAAGTGAAAATGCACTGTTCATTAGCCGCCAAGTGTTCGACGCCGTACCGGCCCGCGCGCGCGCGCACGCCACGCGCCGCGCCGCGCTCGCGCGCGCGACGGCCCCACACCGCGCGCGCGCCCGCGCGCGCGCCGCCGCGCCGCGCGGACCCGCACCACTCGCGCGCTCGCGCGCGCCGCCCGCCGCCGCGCCGCGCTTGCGCCACGCGGCCCGCCGCCGCACCGGCCCCGCACCCGCGCGCGCGCTTGCGCCACGCGCCCGCCGCCGCGCGGCCCCGCCCGCTCGCTCGCACCTCGCGCGCCGCGCCGTCGGGACCCCGCTCGCGTCCCGCTCGCCGCTCCACGTCGCAAACGCCGCGCCCGGCCCGGCCTTCCGCGCCGCCGCGTGGAGACCGCCGTACCGGCCTCCCGAGCTGCGCCGCGTGTCACGCCGCGCCGCGCACGCCCGAGCCGGCCCCTCCCTCTCCACTCGCGCTCGCGCCGCGCCGCGCCTATAAAAGGGGCCGCGCCCGCCTCTTTCGCCACACCGCCGCCGCTCCTCTCCCGTTCCCGAGCGCCGCCGTCAAGAGCCGCCGCCGCAAGTCGAGCGCCGCCGTGCGCAAGGCCTCCCGCGCCCTCCGCACCTCCCGAGGCCGCCGTCGCCGGTGAGCCCCTCCTTGTGCCGCCCTTTTCCTTCGCTGCCACCGCCCTGTTTTAGGGCGCCCGGCCGAACACCTTGTGGCAAATGAATAGTGCCGCGCAGAGAAAAAAAAAAAAAAAAAGAAAAATAGGGAAAAATTTTGGAAAATTTGGAAAATATTTTGGGATAACTTGAGTAAAATTTTGGGCAAAAATAAATTATTTTCTCGCATGTTTTCTCAGTGCAATGTTTGAAAATCGGAATCGGACGTTTTCCGAAATTTCCATTCGCATCGTTTTTCAATCCGGATTCCGTTTAATTCTTTCCCGCCATCGAAATAGGTTTCGCCTTTGTGCTCAAACCCTCAAATTTCGAGCACAAATTTTCTTCGCTAATATTTTCAAACGTAACTCCCAAATTTAATTGCGATCGCCGACTTTGCGAAAACCCTAAGTCATCAGCTCGATTCCAAAAACCCGGATTTTCCTCGCAACCCTTGTCCTAACTCGAGTAGAATTTTCGGCAAAGCTTTTGGAGTTGTTTTCATGGCTTTTGTGGTTCTTTTCGATCTCTCGGTGTTCTGTTGAATTCTAACTGAATTCAATTGATCTTCCGCACGTACGGGTAGCGCCTGAAGAAACCAGCATCGACACCGCGGAAGATCCCACCCCTCAAGTGTGCGAGCAAGGCAAGTCTTCACACCCTTTGAACATATCGAACCCAGTTGTGAAATGATGTTATTTTAAACTCTAAACATGCATGCTTTACGAGTACCTATACTTGTTATGCCATTCCTTGCTTGTTGATTACCTTTAGAATTACTCCTTGTAACTCGCGATGTGATACAAACAACCGAAGAATAACTTCGGTAAACTGCTTAGCCATGCTATACTTAGATCTATGCATACTCATGATTTTATGAAAAAGCCTTGTGCTTGGGCAACTATCTTAGGGAAGGTAGTTGAGATTCGGCATGTGGAGACATGAGCGCCACATGGCCAGAGAATGATGAACTAAGTTTGATGAAAATTGAAAGTACTATACAAATGTTTTAGACTGGGCGGCCGGATGATTTGGGTGGATTCCGAAAAGGCAAGTGCCGACCCTGGTCAATTAAGGACCGAGCCATGAGATAGCCGGAAACGAGCCGTACAACCGTACTTCTCGAATGGGTATAGACCTAGCTGATTAGATAGCCGAGCGGAGGCAGTATCCTTGCATAGATGGTTCTCTATGATGTGGTTATGGGATGAGGATGAGGCTGTGGCCTTTGTTATAAATGGTGGAATTAAACTACCGTTAATTAAACTTAAAGATTGGAAATGTCTTCCCTTACCCCGGGTGCGCTGAACTCCTCTCACTGCTAGAAAAGGACGGCTAGAGTGCATGAGGGCATAAGTTCATGGAGCGGGTACTGCCAAAGTAAGGTTATCGAAAGGCTTTGCCGTGACCGTCTCATGTGTTGAGGCGTAGGCTCATTTGTTGGGCTGTTGCGGAGTACGGGTAAAGTGTACATCCACTGCAGTGTGAGTGAATCAATCTATTCGAATAGCCGTGCTCGCGGATATTGAGCATCGTGACAAGACTTTCGCTTGGCTAGATTTTTTTAAACTTAAAACTGCTGGGATGGGTATGCATGATGGTTTCATTCGCTGGCGGATCAACTTCTCGAGAAGCGAGAAGGGGTAGATTCCCCAGAAAATCATGACGAACCGGAGGCGGGAAGCCATCCTTGGAATCACGATGGATGGTAGACAGAACCGTCGCCGGGATAATGAACTATGAGATTAAAACTTGATTTGGCTAGACGATAGGCTTGTGAAAAGAATTGTGAAAAGCGGCTTTACGCAAAAATAACCCTAGCCATGTTCTTTGAATAACCCTATCATATGCATCAATTTCGTGTTGACTTGCCGAGTACGGTTGGTACTCACCCTTGCTATACGCACAAACCTCCAGTGATGGAAATGAAGAGCCGAAGACCCGTACGCGTACTACCGGAGGGCGAAGGAACCGACGGCGCATACTAGACCTTAGCCCCGTCGTTGCTGTGGCAATTGACGAGCCGCCGCCTCTTTCCGCTGCCTTATCTAAACTCTGTTTTTATATTGTAATCGGACCATAAGGTCCTTGGGACGAACAAATGCCTTCGGGCCTATTTATGTAATAATGGTATTGTAAGACTATTCGTGCATGCGCACTTGATTATCCGATCGCAATCGTGGGTACCAACTACTTGATCCAGGGAAATGGTACTATGAACACGAAAGATTCCCGACTCAAAATCGGGGTCCACAGAGCTGGTATCGAGCCATGCGACCGTAGGCTAAGACCAAATGGCGCCCTACCCCTAACTAGATGGCTAAAGGGAAATATCCCTACGGTAGGATCAGTTTTAAACTATTACTTCCGAAAATGCAAATATATCTTTTCTACATCTGTATTTCTTTTTACCAAATGATTATGATAGCTCTCTCCCACTAACCCTAAGTTGCCTATACAAGCGGATGTCAAACCACGACGGAACGGGAAGTCACTATCCCGCGAGACGAGGGGTTCGTGGTACAACTTCGTCTCTACTATGGTGTTTGAGGTACCCGGAACCACCCACTTATCACACCAAAAGACATGGCTCCGAGATGTATCCAGCCTGGGAGGGCCGTATCCATAGAAGCCCGCATGGGGAGTGAGACATCCTACGCTTCCACACTCGTTACCACCGGGATCTAGCGAGCGGCTATTCGGGATGCCGCTCGCGAGGCCTTCCTTCGCCTTAATGCGGAACACCGTGCCGAACTCACAATGACGAGTTCGTGCATCATCCTTACCGCGAAGAGGGCAACCCGGTCGCACCGTGGAGGCTACCCCCGCTGCTACAACCCGATGGTCACGCGTTTATCGCGTTGGGGAGAGCGACGACGCTATTACGAGGAGGCCCGCTCGAGATCAACGATCGCAGCCACGCCTCAATGATCCGGTCGACACCACCAAGGCTGTGGGGACCAGATAAGTATGCTTCTGCAGACTCACTGCAGGCCAATGGTGCTCAGTATGAGCAACTCTCGGACCGCTACATGGCCCGAGGGGAGGCTCTGTAGAGCTGGAAGAGCAGCTCGGGAAGAGCAAGCGGCAGATCAACCGGCTAGAGGAACAGTGCGCACTCGTCCCGTCTACGCTGCAGTACTTCCACCGAGCCGTACCATCACCTCCGCCCCGTGCCCGACCATTATCACCTTATGACTCCGGCATGCTTGGATACTTTTCAAGCTATGATGGAGCAAGCTTTCATGTTGAGCACGAGCCGCACCGCACGGTAGACCCCACTGCCGCCACCCCGAGCTCCATACCGGCACCCTCCGAGCCGGATCGGAGAGGGCAACCCCATCAGATCTACACCGATACGGAGTCCGAGGCGAGCCCATGGAGATCAAATGGGAGTCTAGCGACACCGACTCAATGGAGGAGGAAGTTCCCCCTCGTCGCCCGACTCACACGGGAGGCCCCCTCACCCGCCAGACTGCTCGCAAGAGTACGCGGCCACCGAGTCGGAAGATTCGGCGTGACTCCGAGGCCACCACCTCCGAGCCGTGGGGACTTCGGTTTGCTTCACGGCAGACCACCCACTTCCGGCGCCGGCTCTTGCGGATGGATGGAGGACTAGGCGGGAGGACCTTCCCGGCTCGGCAAGCACTTCCTATTTACCCTTAATTAGTTGATGTAGTTGAACGATATAGTTATTGTTGCTATCCTGGCATGGAGGACTGTGTGTGTACAGTCCGTGTACCCCTTATGTAATATTATGAACCCGAGCACCGCTTTGCTTGTGTCTTAATTCGTAAGCTTATTATTAGTTCACCCTGTCTCTTGTTTAAAGATCATTCAAAAGAACTTGAGGAAAAAATTTCCCTGGGAACTATAACCTAAACTAGTCCGATCTCTTAATTCATCTACCTTCTTCAGATGGCACATCGCCGCAGAGCCGCAGCAACCAACGAGAACCCGCCAGAACCCAACCCCTCCACCCTGGCGGAGGTCATGGCTTTGCACCCAGCTACTCCAAGCGATTGCTAATAATCAAGGAGGTCGAGGAGGATCGAGTCCGGGCGAATTCATGAGAGCTAAGCCACCCACTTTTTCCACGGCCGAAGAACCTATGGACGCCGAAGATTGGCTAAGAGTGATAGAGAAGAAGCTAACCCTCGTCGAGTCCGAGAAGCGATAGGGTTGTCTTCGCTACTAACCACTGGAGGGTCCCGCAAGTGACGGTGGGATACCTACAAGGAAACACGAGCCGAAGACGCCGGCGAACCAACATGGGAGGAATTCACGGCTGCGTTCCGTGAGAATTTTGTGCCATGCAGTTATGAGGATGAAGAAAAACGAGTTCCGTAGGCTGCGTCAAGGGAACACCTCAGTACAAGAATATTTGAATAAGTTCACCCAGCTTGCCCGTTACGCCACCGGTGACGCGACGAAGAAGAAAAAGATAGACAAGTTCATTGAGGGGCTAAATGACGAGTGAGGGGACCAATGATCGGGCAGGATCACACCAGCTTCCAAAGCCTCATCAACAAGGTCGTTCGGCTTGAGCATGACCAAAAGGTGGTAGTCAATAACCGCAAAAGGAGGCTCGCTATGGCTCGCCCATTTCGGGGAACGCCACAACGCCCCAAGGGAGCCACCGCGTCGGATGGAAGCCAAACGTCCCGGCAAGCGGACGTTCTCTCGCTTCCGACCATGTCAACAGTCGCTACACCACGGCTTCGTACACCCACACCAACCCTAGCCGCTCCGGAAGAAGGAATGTGAGTCATTTCAAGCTGCGGAGAATTCGGGCACTACTCCAATAGCTGCCCAAAACCACGCAACACCCCCGTGCGCACGGCGCCAATGCAACACCCGTCCGAGGAACCCCCACCCCGCGGCGGGACGAGGTCTTGGGACCCCGCTACCCAACGAGGCGCCACCGGGTTTCGACGTGGCCGGGTGAATCATGTGCGGGCGAAGAAGCACGGAGGACCAGAGCGTATTGATGGGTATGTTCTCTATCAACTCTACACCGCTTAAAGTTTTATTCGATTCTGGAGCCTCGCATTCATTCATATCTTCCCAAGTAAGCAAACAACACCACCTACACCAAGTAGCACTTAAGAGGCCTATGTTGGTACACTCACCTGGGGGAGACATAACCGTACCCCATGCCTGCATTAATGTGCCCATACGGATTAGAGACGTGGTGTTTCTCTCAAACCTTATGGTGCTATCGCCCCAAACCATAGATGTCATACTCGGGATGGATTGGTTGACCAAAAATAATGGGATTATAGACTGCAGTCGAAGGGAAGTCACGGTATCCACCCCGTGGGGATCACCGATGAGCATAACTATGGATCAAAACCCAAGGCTATGCGAACAAGCTGCGGGAGTGTTTACCATGCTACCTCTAGGCGGAATGCCAGTAGTACAAGAATACCCGGACGTGTTTCCCGAGGAATTGCCCGGAATGCCCCCGGATCGCGACATAGAGTTTATCATCGATCTAATGCCTGGTACTGCCCCCATATCCAAGAGGCCTTATCGAATGCCGGTCAACGAGTTGGAGGAACTCAAGAAGCAAATAAGAGAACTACAAGAGAAGGGATTTGTACGCCCCAGCCTTCTTCCGGGAGCCCCAGTACTCTTCGTCAAAAGAAGGATGGGAGTATGAGAATGTGTGTGGACTACCGATCGCTGAATGAAGTAACTATCAAGAACAAGTACCCGCTGCCCCGGATCGATGACCTATTCGATCAACTTAAGGGTGCACAGGTGTTCTCAAAGATTGATCTACGGTCAGGATACCATCAGTTGAAGATTAGAGCCGGAGATATTCCTAAGACGGCGTTCTCTACACGTTACGGCCTATACGAGTTCACAAAGTGATGTCCTTTGGATTGACCAATGCCCCGGCATATTTTATGAACCTGATGAACAAGGTATTCATGGAGTACCTGGACAAATTCGTAGTGGTATTCATCGACGATATACTTATCTACTCCAAGAACGATGAGGAACACGCGGAGCATCTACGACTAGTACGGGAAAAGCTACGAGAGCACCAGCTGTATGCAAAGTTCAGCAAATGCGAGTTCGGCTCAAGGAAGTCGCTTTTCTCGGCCACGTGGTTTCAGCCGGAGGAGTAGCAGAGACCCCGCCAAGGTCGAAGCCGTTACGGAATGGAAGGCACCCAAATCGTGACGGAAGTTCGAAGTTTCTTGGGCTTGGCCGGTTATTACCGACGGTTTATCGAAGGGTTTTCCACCGTAGCCCGACCTATGACTCAACTTCGAAGAAGGAAAAGAAGTTTGAATGGAATGAGAAGTGCCAAAAAGCCTTCGACCAATTAAAAGAAAAGTTAACCACTGCCCCAATCTTGACCTTACCCGACAACCGGAAGGACTTCGTGATGTACTGTGATGCATCCCGGCAAGGATTGGGAGGAGTATTGATGCAGGATGGGAAGGTCGTAGCGTATGCCTCTCGGCAGTTACGACCCCACGAAGAGAATTATCCCACACACGACCTGGAATTAGCCGCGGTTGTACACGCATTGAAGATCTGGAGACACTATCTGATCGGAAACCATTGTGATGTGTATACCGATCACAAGAGCCTAAAATATTTCTTTACTCAGCCTGATCTCAATCTACGACAGAGGCGATGGCTGGAGTTGATCAAGGATTACAGTCTAGGAATCCATTATCATCCCGGCAAGGCAAATGTAGTGGCCGATGCACCGAGCCGCAAAGCCCAATGCAACCCCATGGGATTGGGAGGTATGGCCGCGAACTTCAAGAAGAAATGGCGGACTCAATCCGCACCCGATTCCTCACGGAGAGGTGAACTCACTGGAAATCCAACCCCTACTGAGAACTCAAATAGAGGAAGCCCAAAAAGGGAATGGGGAAACCCAGGAAATCAAGGAACGCATGGCCGCTGGACGCGCTAAGGAGTTTTCAGTAGATGACAAGGGAATCTTGTGGTACAAGAAAAGAATCTGTGTGCCTGAACGAGGCGGTTTGAGAGGATTGATTTTAAAGGAAGCCCACGAATCGGCATATTCGTTACACCCCGGAAGCACGAAAATGTACCAGGATTTGAAAGGAGAATACTGGTGGCCCAATATGAAGAGAGATGTAGCCGAATACGTAGCCATGTGCGATGTGTGCCAAAGGGTGAAGGCTGAGCATCAACGCCCCGGGCTTGCTGCAGCCACTCAAGATTCCCGAATGGAAATGGGACGAGATAGGCATGGATTTCATAGTAGGACTACCTAAGACCGTGATCGGTTACGATTCCATTTGGGTAATAGTGGATCGGCTCGCCAAGACCGCGATTTATACCGGTGAAAACTAACTACAACAGCGCCAAGCTAGCCGAACTATATATGAGTAGGATTGTATGTCTTCACGGTGTACCAAAGAGGATCATATCGGATCGTGGTACCCAATTCACATCTCATTTTTGGAGCAAGGTCCACGAGGCACTCGCGTCACCTCGCCTTGCACCGCTTACCACCCGCAGACGGCGGACGCGAGAGGACGAATCAAGTGCTAGAAGACATGCCGAGAGCTCGTGCGTTGGATTTCACCAAGGATTGGGAGAAATGTCTGCCGTACGCCGAGTTCTCCTACAACAATAGCTATCAAGCCGTCCGAATATGTCGCCAAACGAAGCTTTATTTGGTCGCCGATGTCGAACCCCATTAATGTGGTCGAAACCGGTGAACGAACCGTATTCGGGCCGACATAATCAAGGAGGCCGAGGAAAAGGTTCGCCTGATCCGGGACCGACTACAAGCTGCTCAATCACGACAAAAGAGCTACGCGGACACTCGTCGAAGAGAATTGGAATTCAAAAAAGGTGACTACGTGTATCTAAAGGTCTCACCACTACGGGGAACTCGAGATTCAAGGTCAAAGGAAAGCGGCACCACGATACGTGGGCCCATTCTTGATAAACGCTAGGAGAGGAGAAGTGGCTTACCAATTGGAACCGCCCGAGAATCTCTCGGATGTCCACCCAGTGTTCCACGTGTCACAATTGAAGAAATGTTTGCGGGTACCGAAGAGCAAGCTCCTTTAGAAGCCATCCATGTCCACAGTGATCTTACCTACCCGGAACATCCAATCAAGATACTAGACGAGGCGGAAAAGAAGACACGGACCAAGTCATGGCGCATGTACAAGGTACAATGGAGCAATCACACGGAAGAAGAGGCTACCTGGGAAAGCGAAGAGTTCCCGAGGACGAATACCCACACCTACTCAAGAACCGGTAAGAAATCTTGGGGACGAGATTTATTGTTAGGGGGTAGGTTTGTAACATCCTAAAAATCGTAGAATCAAAATCGGAACGTAAAAATCGGAACTTTCAAAACCATGGCCTATTGCTTCTTCTCGGGTTGTTGCTTCTTATTTGCCGCTCGTTGCATAAATTTAGTCGTGGTCAATTCCTTTTGGTGTATTTGGAGGTTTCGGAGTTGTCAAAACGGTAATGCGAAAGCCGCATCGGGATTTTAAAAAGGAATTTGAGGAAGGTGCGGATTTACGAAAACGCGTTTGGGAAATATAAAATAAAATTTTGGTTGGGGAAGGTAAATTAAAACACAAAATAAATAATAAAATTCTCGGCGAAGTTCTCGAAATTTGGGAAATTTTTGAAAATAAAATGGGTGAATTATGAAAATTTGGAAAAAGAAATTTAAATAAATATGAAAAATAATTATGGAAAATAAAAGTCAAGAAAAAGTTTAAAATATAATGTTAAAAATTATTTTTGGGATATTAGGATTTATTTTGGAATTTTTAGAAGGAAAGAAAATAGAAAAGGAGAAAAGAAAATGGAAAATCGGGAAAAAGTGAAAATGCACTATTCATTAGCCGCTAAGTGTTCGACGCCGTACCGGCCGCGCGCGCACGCCACGCGCCGCGCGCGCTCGCGCGCGACGGCCCCTACACCCACGCGCGCCACGCGCGCGCGCGCCCGCCGCGCCGGACCTCGACCGCGCGCTCGCCCGCGCGCCGCGCGCCCGCCCGCCGCGCGCCGCGCTGCGCCACGCGGCCCGCCGCCGACCGGCCCCGCACCGCGCGCCGCGCGCTTGCGCCACGCGCGCCGCCGCCGGCGCCCGCCCGCCGCTCGCACCCCGCGCGCGCGCGCCGTCCGACCCCGCCGCGTCCCGCTCGCCGCTCCACGTCGCAAACGCCGCGCCCGGCCCGGCCTTCGCGCCGCCGCGTGGAGACCGCCGTACGGCCCTCCCGAGCTGCGCCGCGTGTCACGCCACGCCGCGCACGCCCGAGCCGGCCCCTCCTCTCCACTCGCGCTCGCGCGCCGCGCCTATAAAAGGGCCGCGCCCGCCTCTTCGCCACACCGCCGCCGCTCCTCTCCCCGTTCCCGAGCGCCGCCCAAGAGCCGCCGCCGCAAGTCGAGCGCCGCCGTGCGCAAGGCCTCCCCGCGCCCTCCGCACCTCCCGAGGCCGCCGTCGCCGGTGAGCCCCTCCTTGTGCCGCCCTTTTCCTTCGCCGCCACCGCCCTGTTTTAGGGCGCCCTGGCCGAACACCTTGTGGCAAATGAATAGTGCCGGCCAGAGAAAAAAAAAAGAAAAAGAAAAATAGGGAAAAATTTTGGAAAATTTGGAAAATATTTTGGGATAACTTGAGTAAAATTTTGGGCAAAAATAAATTATTTTCTCGCATGTTTTCTCAGTGCAATGTTTGAAAATCGGAATCGGACGTTTTCCGAAATTTCCATTCGCATCGTTTTTCAATCCGGATTCCGTTTAATTCTTTCCCGCCATCGAAATAGGTTTCGCCTTTGTGCTCAAACCCTCAAATTTCGAGCACAAATTTTCTTCGCTAATATTTTCAAACGTAACTCCCAAATTTAATTGCGATCGCCGACTTTGCGAAAACCCTAAGTCATCGCTCGATTCCAAAACCCGGATTTTCCTCGCAACCCTTGTCCTAACTCGAGTAGAATTTTCGGCAAAGCTTTTGGAGTTGTTTTCATGGCTTTTGTGGTTCTTTTCGATCTCTCGGTGTTCGTTGAATTCTAACTGAATTCAATTGATCTTCCGCACGTACGGGTAGCGCCCGAAGAAACCAAGCATCGACACCGCGGAAGATCCCACCCCTCAAGTGTGCGAGCAAGGCAAGTCTTCACACCCTTTGAACATATCGAACCCAGTTGTGAAATGATGTTATTTTAAACTCTAAACATGCATGCTTTGAGTACCTATACTTGTTATGCCATTCCTTGCTGTTGATTACCTTTAGAATTACTCCTTGTAACTCGCGATGTGATACAAACAACCGAAGAATAACTTCGGTAAACTGCTTAGCCATGCTATACTTAGATCTATGCATACTCATGATTTTATGAAAAAGCCTTGTGCTTGGGCAACTATCTTAGGGAAGGTAGTTGAGATTCGGCATGTGGAGACATGAGCGCCACATGGCCGGAGAATGATGAACTAAGTTTGATGAAAATTGAAAGTACTATACAAATGTTTTAGGCGGCCGGATGATTTGGGTGGATTCCGGAAAAGGCAAGTGCCGACCCTGGTCAATTAAGGACCGAGCCATGAGATAGCCGGGAAACGAGCCAGTACAACCGTACTTCTCGAATGGGTATAGACCTAGCTGATTAGATAGCCGAGCGGAGGCAGTATCCTTGCATAGATGGTTCTCTATGATGTGGTTATGGGATGAGGATGAGGCTGTGGCCTTTGTTATAAATGGTGGAATTAAACTACCGTTAATTAAACTTAAAGATTGGAAATGTCTTCCCTTACCCGGGTGCGCTAACTCCTCTCACCGCTAGAAAAGGACGGCTAGAGTGCATGAGGGCATAAGTTCATGGAGCGGGTACGCCAAAGTGAGGTTATCGAAAGGTTTTGCCGTGACCGTCTCATGTGTTGAGGCGTAGGCTCATTTGTTGGGCTGTTGCGGAGTACGGGTAAAGTGTACATCCACTGCAGTGTGAGTGAATCAATCTATTCGAATAGCCGTGCTCGCGGATATTGAGCATCGTGACAAGACTTTCGCTTGGCTAGATTTTAAACTTAAAACCGCTGGGACGGGTATGCATGATGGTTTCATACGCGGTGGGTCAACTTCTCGAGAAGCGAGAAGGGTAGATTCCCGGAAAATCATGACGAACCGGAGGCGGGAAGCCATCCTTGGAATCACGATGGATGGTAGACGAACCGTCGCCGGATAATGAACTATGAGATTAAAACTTGATTTGGCTAGACGATAGGCTTGTGAAAAGAATTGTGAAAACTGGCTTTACGCAAAAATAACCCTAGCCATGTTCTTTGAATAACCCTATCATATGCATCAATTCTGTGTTGACTTGCTGAGTACGGTTGGTACTCACCCTTGCTATACGCACAAACCTCCAGCTGATGGAAATGAAGAGCCAGAAGACCCGTACGCGTACTACCCGGAGGGCGAAGGAACTGACGGCGCATACTAGACCTTAGCCCCGGTCGTTGCCTGTGGCAATTGACGAGCCGCTGCCTCTTTCCGCTGCCTTATCTAAACTCTGTTTTTATATTGTAATCGGACCATAAGGTCCTTGGGACGAACAAATGCCTTCGGGCCTATTTATGTAATAATGGTATTGTAAGACTATTCGTGCATGCGCACTTGATTATCCAGTACTGCAATCGTGGGTACCAACTACTTGATCCAGGAAATGGTACTATGAACACGAAAGATTCCCGACTCAAAATCGGGGTCCACGGATGGGTTGCCGCCGAAGTCCTTGAGTACCATGTTGGTTTTGATCAGGTCGTCGACCCCTTTTCCAAGCTTTTTGAAATTTGCGTAAGGCATGAGGTTGATCGCCGCTCCCCCATCGACCAGCATTTTGGAAATTGGCTTGCCGTTGACGAACCCTTTAACGTATAACGGTTTTAGATGCCGATTTTGGTCCCTTCCGCTTGTCGAAGATTGCCCGGTCCGGCGAGATCATTAGTTTTGCCGGGTCATCTTCGATAGTATGCGTCGCTCGGGGGGCATCAATTCGGCGGGCAACACGAAGACCATGTTGACCGATGCGGTAGCTTTACTCTTCCCCTTGGCTGCCCTTTCGGCTTGGTCGGCGGGGCTTTCTTCGCCTTGCTCTTCGGTAGCCGTAGCGTTCTCCGCTTGGGTACCCACCGTCTCTTAATCTTGCCCAGCCGACGGCGTTGTTCGTATATCATTTGTGCCACCTCGTCCTCTCTCGCTTCACGCTTAAGCCACCGAATTCTCCTCTTCGGGTCTTCGTAAATAGATCGGATGAGCACCATTGGGGGTTGGCTGATCCCTCCTCATCGGCCTCCTTGTTACCGCGATCGTGCCCTTCCCGATTCTCGTCGATGAAAAAGTCTTGATGAATCGGACCGAGCCGATCGTGGACCGGTCGCCGTCTCTGGTTTCGTTGGACGGCTCTGGGGATGAACCGGACTGGGCTTGCGGACGACGAGCTCCTGTGTTCGTCATGGTTGTGATGATCGTTACATGCCGGAGTCTTCCAAGTGTTGGTAGTCTCATGCCGATTCCCAAGCAATGCCCGAAGAAGCCGCAATGCCAATGTGGATCATCATGGCTAGCTATGTTCCGCCGGCTTTGGACTCTTGGCTCATGCCGGCGAGGTGCTTTGTCGTAAATTTCTTCGCGCCGAGATTGACATTGATGGTGGTATCGGCTTCATTCGTGGATCGGCCGTCGACCGGCCAACCTGATGACTGGGCGTACCATGTTGATCTGTGCGATGGGGTTTCCAATCTGGCCCTCTCCTATTTCGGCCTCGATCACCGTATTGGCTAAGCCGTACGCCATTCGTCCCGCCGATCAGCTCGCCCGAGGTTGGCATGGATCGTGTTGACCGGGAACGGATTGCCGTCTACTTTCATGGGTCGACTTGAATCAGCAAACGTCAACTTCCCGGCCTCGATGGCCGATTGGATTTGCTGCTCAAGACTTTGCAATCGTTCGTGGTGTGAGATGTGGAGTTGTGCCACTTGCGTATTTCTTCTTTTCGTTCTTTGGCCGACGGGATCACATGATTTTCGGCAACGAATCTGTTTCTCTTGTCGGCTTTAGTGATGTCAAAATCGTATTTTTTTCTTTAGCCGTCTTCGCGAGACGCGACGATGGCCTTCTTGTTCTTAGCCCATTCGGCTGTCGCTACTTTCGTTTTATCGTCATCGGATCCGTAATCTGAATCGACGATGACTTGCGTTATGGTCTTGACGGCCTTCCGGTTTCTTGGAAAAGTTGTTCATGGGTCGTTACCTTCGCGCCAGTGGGCTAGACTTTTGAAGTCCCGCGCGAAAATCTTTCCCCGATTGGCGCGATCGTACCATGGAAGGCTAAATCGGCCGGTGGGCGTCCGATAGCACCAGTCGTAGCATCGGTTTCTCATTTCTCCAAGCGCTGAATGTAGTCCCGAACCAATTCATTATGTTTTTGCTCGACGCTGGTGAGGTCCGACAACTTCATTTCATGGTTGCCGAATAAAAATAGCTATGAAACTGTTTCTCAAGATCGGCCCAACTCGAATTGAGTTGTAAGGCAACGAGGAGAACCAAGTGAAGGCCGATCAGAATGAAAGGGAAATAGCCGAACTCTCAAGGGTCGTAGCCGATGCTTCACCACATTGTGCCAAGAATCGGCTGATATGCTCATAGGTAGAGACGTTGTCCGTCACCGACAATGGAACTCAATTCACCGGAGGCATCTTCAAGGAATTCGGTGAAGATTTCGGCATCAAAATCTCGCTACGCATCGGCCGTGCATCCCAAAAGCAACGGACAGGTTGAGCACGCCAATGGCATGGTTCTCTCTCGGCGGTCTGGAGAAAGCAGCAATCAATAGGACTTCCCTAATCCTCCCTTCCCAAGGCATCAAGGCCCGAGTGTTTGACAGGCTCAAACCTTACGCCAGCAGATGGGTTCAAGAATTACCTTCGGTCCTATGGTCACTGCGGACTACACCCAGTCGGGCTACCGGCCAAACTCCTTTCTTCCTGGTTTACGTGGTAGAAGCCATGTTGCCGATTGAAATGGAGTATGAATCTCTTCGAGTCCATAGTTTTAATGACGAGCGCTATGATCAAGACTGAGTGGATGACCTGACCCGACTAGAAGAGGCCCGTGAGGCAGCCTTGATCCAGTCGGCAAGATATCTTCAAGGACTTAGATGATATCATAGTCACAATGTTCGGGCACGAGCTTTCATTGTCGGTGATTTGGTTCTACGCAAGATCCAAACCACCAAAGACCGTGACAAATTATCTCCACTTTGGAAAGGACCATACATAATCGCTGAGGTGACTCGGCCAGAGCATATCGACTAAAGCATGAAGATGGATCCATGGTGGAAAACTCATGGAATATCGAACATCTTCGACGATACTATGCTTAAATTGCTTTAAATTTCTTGTTATTCTCGACAGCCAACCTCAAGCAAGATGACTTCTTGAGTTGACAGTCGGGGGCTGCACATGTGTTAATAAAGCATGGTTTTCTTCGACAACTTGTGTATATTATGTTTATCATTGTTTAATGTTTTGATTCGAGTTCAATAGATAAGGACTCGAGAATTTTTGATGACCTAATCAAGCTTAGGCTTGGTGACATCGGACGAAAATTACTTAAGAAATTTGACATAAAGACTCGGATCAAGGCATTAACATAAATAAGCTAAATATTTACAAGTTCACACCGAAGTTACATACAAAGTCTTCAAAATAATCGGGATCGAAAGTTGTTAACTACATCGCAGCCTACCTTTTGGCCGACTCGTGCTTCACTAATCAACTCTAAGGCCTGCTCATCCAAAGTACCGTCGGCGAAGCCTTCCCCGACCGAGTCAACATCTATTCGAGGATAGAGTGACTTGGCTCGCGCAAGAGCGAAGCCGCTCCCATGGTGGCCGCTTCGAGATATTTGCTATGTATTGTTCCGGGCTCTCCCGAGCTTGTCAAAGACCTCGACGACATCCAGTGAGCTAGTCCCGAGCTCGTGCTGGAACAAGCGACAAGAGGATCGGCGTGGCCGCATTGACAATATCGTCCCTTACGCTTTCGGCTCTTCGAACCCTTTCGACGAAGACATTGAATTGCGCTCGGGTCTTGACTTCATAAGCTACAAGGGACATATGATTACACGTACACTCAAAGATGAAGCAAAATGAAGAATGCTATCTTAAGAGAATTTACCTTCGAACTCATGTTCCAGCTCGGCTTTGTTTGCGTTAACTTCTTCCAACTGGGTCTGGAGTATATGGACTTCTGATGAGTTCTCTGCAACAGGAAAATTTGTGGACGTCAAGATCAAGACAGACTACAAATAGAGGCATAAAGAGACTGAGAGGATTAAACTTACTCCCGACTGAACCCCGGAGGTCAAGGTTCTCTTCTCGGAGCACGGCGATCTCTCTCCGCAAGGTAGCCTCTCTCGACGCAGCCCCTTCCCGGGTGGCCTTAAGCTCCTACTGGATGTTCTCCAGTGAATTCAAGTGGGGGACCAGCTTCTCGAGGGCATCAGACTTGGCCATTGATCGGCAATATACTCTCTGCACACAAGTTCAGAGTTAGCTAACTAAAGGAAACTGTAGGGTTATGACAAAGAAGAGCAACGCTTACATTTAGCAGTAGGGTAGCTTCATTAAGGCTGTCCACAAGCATATCCTGTTCCTCGTTTTCCATTTGGCTGTTGAGGATGATGCCTTGCTTCAAGCCCTCGGAGTCGCGCCACTCTATTTTGATCGGAGGGATCCATGTCTCTGAAGAACGCAGCCTGGGGATCTCCTCCTCTTTGGCTGACCGATTTGAAGAAGACAAATGAAGACAAAGGAGAGACACATTGAAGGCTAAAATCAAAAGATTGCTTTCGAGCTTACCAAAGACGGTGGCCGAGTCCTCGACGGTACCCCGGCTGCCTTTTCTTCTTGGTTCACACCCGACCGGCTCTCGCCGAGGTGCCTTGAGCGGCAGTTGGGATCTCCTCTTCGGCCGACTAGTTTCAGCAGGGCTTCCTGGTTGCGCTGGGGCTCCTTCATTGGGGTATCTTCACTAGGAGGTGGGGGCTTCTCGCTCGGAGCGCTCTCACTCGGGAGAGGGCCCCGAGATTCTTATTCTGCAGGCTTTGTCGCTTCAACCACTGCAGATGGCTTTGGGCCCTCACTCGCCCACTAGGTCTATGTTCCGAGGCTTCCTACAAGGAAAAAGATCGGAACAATCGGGTGAAAGGTGGAAAGATTTTCAACAAGGACATGATTTCAATTATGAGGCATACCGGTGGATCGACGAATTTTAGGAGTGGATTTGGTGGATGGCCTTGGAGGGGTTACTTCAGCTTGAGGAGCTAGGACATCATCGTCCGAGTCATCAATCACCAACCTCCTTTTGCTCGCTCGCTTGCCGACATCCTCACGCAGCAGCCCTTTTGCCGATTAGATCACTTCGATCTTGACGCAGCTAGGGCTTCTTGGCCGGACGAGCGGCTTAGAGATGATGAAAGCATTTTCCTACAAGGGAGATTTTTATACACTAAGAGATGCAGATTAAGATTGAAAGACATTAAAGAAGTTAAGTCACTACGGAGGAGGAGGACGGTACAAGCTGAATGGGAGAACAGCAACATGAGGCTGCGCTCGACGGCGATCCTAAGAAAAGATTTTGTACATACGAGTCTTCGTGGTCTCGTAGCTCAAGGAATCGCGGTCTTCCCGATTGGGGTCCCTTTCACCCTCATACTGGAATGCGGGCTTGGATCTTTCTTTAATGGGCGCCAGTCGGTTCTTGATGAAGTGCCGAGTGATTTGTTCTCCCCGAAGGCCCTTTTTCTTCATCTCCGTGATATTGGCCAAGAGCTTGTTGGCATCATCCAGCCTTGGGCCACCGGCACGGTGCTCAGCTTAGGCCTTGGAACAGTGGAAGGCCGACAAAGTTAGGCATGCAGTGGTTCAAGATTTGAGATATAGAACCGGTTCGCGTGCCGCCTTTGTTGGAAGATTTCAAGGGAGAGAGAAATAATCTTTGCGGAGAGTCCCGCGGAGTTGAAAGCCGGCCCCACCCACGACGCAGGGCTCATCCTTGTTTGGATGTGGTTTAAGATAAAACATGCGCCGGAAAAGCTGGAAGTGGGGAAGGATGCCAAGGAAGGCTTCACAGACGTGAATAAAGATTGCAATGTGAAGCATGGAGTTGGGATTCAAATGATAGAATTGAAGACCGTAATAGTCAAGAAGGCCTTGAAAGAAATCAGAGGTGGGAAGGCCGAAACCACAGTAGAAAAAAGAAGTAAAAACGACGATCTCACCGGTGTTCAGAGTGGGGAAATCCTCACCGGCCACCGGGCGCCAGCCGATGATTTCCTTGGGAGGAAGAACTCCGTTCTTCACCATCTGCCGAAGGGGCGATTCCTTGACGTCTGAGGTTGCCCATTGCTCGAAGGGGATTTCTTTCTCTCCCGCCATGGATGCGATTTAGGGGAAGCAGATCTAGCACGGGAAATGGGGATTTGTCAAGGGAATCATGGAGGTGGTTGCGGAAGATGGCTTTTGGTGGAACAAGAGTTTCTAAATCGATGGATTTGGGCGCCCGCGAGTTTAGGGTTTTTCGCGGAGAGCTTGTGAACAAGTGCTACGAAAGAGGAAATTTTTGGGGAAGACGAAGTGGCGGGGATGACCTCGAGGCTTCATAAAACGACTTGAGGGCTTTCGTTAAGTCATCTCGCGATTGGGCCGAGCCCATGAGAGACTTACATGCCCCGCTAAGGTGTGGCTCGACGCGTATCCTTAGGGATTTAAGTGGATGGACTTAAGTAGATTTGCCCGGCAATATGCATGTGTCTAATTGCCCAATACCTTTAAAATCCTTTCATACCGCGGTTTGCGTAACTTCATGAGAAGTTGGCACGATGCAATTTGAAAGGTGACAAATAGTTAAGCTTTTCATGGCTATCCCGATGACGGGGACTATTTGGTTTTTAAGCATTTGATTAAATGATTATATCAATGTTATTTTCCCACCTTGGTGAAGATCTTTTAGATTAAGACTAAAATTATGACAAGAGCTATTTAATATTTTGGTCATATTTTTCGTAGACGACTGAAAAATTTGTTTACCGATGAGGGTCGATTAAATTATTTGTTCCTAGATGACTCGGGCAAGTTAACTCGGATAAGCATGAGCTTGCCGAGTGAATTGATTTCTTACCCATGAGGGCTAATTAAATTATTTGTTCGAGACGACTGGACAAATTTACTCGGATAAGCATGATCTTGCCGAGTGATGTGGTTTTTATGATTGCTTTAGCTTGAGCTAAGCATTTATATAAGTATGATTTTTATAGTTCTTGACTATATGCTTAGTCCGTTTTTGACTAACCACATAGTCGGGGCTACACCTAATTAGGTGCACCTAGATATTTATTTTTTGAGAATTTTGGGATGTTTTCTAGCCTTTCACAGTCTTTGGAACCACTCGGGAGATTCAGGCAGGGATGACGGAAGCACTCGGCAACAAAAGCACTCGGCCAGGGAGTCATTTGACTGTGTGTTGCTTTGGTTCAAGGCAAAGTTATCTCGTCGACTGCGAAGGTCTCGCGGCCTACTGTGGAGATTACGGCAATTGGACATCCTAATGGCAAGCTTGTCCGACTAGTAATGGGGATAGGTTATGCTTATGGATTGTGTAAACCGGCTATGACTTGGGTGTTACGTTGCTGATCAGATAAGGCAACGACTTATAGTCATGACTTGGTAAGATTGAGGAAACCGACTTAGAGTATGATAGGGTTTCCGACTTGTAAGCCCGCCCTCAAAGACTATATAAGGAGGGTAGAGGCGTCCCTTGAGGGATATCTGATTTGTGCGAAACACATACGAGCAACTAGACACACAAGATCGTGATATCAATAAACACTCGGTAGATCGAATCCCCGAAACAGGAGTAGGGTATTACCTCACGAGAGGGCCTGAACCTGTCTAAATCTTTTTTTCCACTTAACCCATTGTGCTTGGTGATCTTGAGTGCACCCCAATTTCTATTGCCGAAACCATGTTTCGACATTGATAATGTTGCGGATTTTGTGCAATCTTATCCTTGGAGAAACCCTAGGTCAAGTCTGTTTCGCCGTTACAAAACTCTTTAAATAACGCCTCTTCGCGTAGAACAAACTCACGCCGCCAACACAATCCACAAAACCAACAACAACTCTCGAGCTCTCCGGCGACTTCTTCGGCTTCCTCGAGCTCACCGTAGCGATCCCCTTTCTCCGACGACAAGAACTAAAGCGATGGTGGCCCCCGCTGCTCCATCTGGCACCACTCCCACTGAGTTCCCCGAGGTACGCCCCATCGGCTGAATCCTTTTTGTTTTTCCGATTGTAGCATCTTGCGCATCAGATAGTGATTCCCAGCCTTATCAATGACAAAAGATATTCCCTAGGGCCTATTAGCAACACAGACCGCACTGAGTTCATCATAGATGAAACCGATAGAGTGCCCTATAGGACGAAGAACCCCAATTTAGGCCATTGGAATGGCACCTTCAAGTCCCGGCCTTCAACCGATAAGTCCCGCCCACATGGTACGAAGGATGCAACCTAGCAAACAAACCCAATGGGAAGAAGTAGGCATAGCTCAATGCTCGGCCTTGTCTCGTAGCCGATATGTCCAAAGACGAACCACTAGTATCGGCTGCCACCTACTTCTGGAACAACACCCTTAATACCTTCCTCTTCCAGCAAGGCCCAATGAACCCCACGTTAGCCGACGTCTGCATGATCATGGGACTGGATGTACTGTCGTCGGCTAACCCTAACCAACTGGACAATAAGGGTCAATTCTCCTTCAAGACCAAAGCTATCGGAGGCTAGAACGGCTATATTTCTATGAACATGGGCACCGGACCAATTACTCCCAGAGAGCACGCCGCCTTCTTGATGATGTGGCTGGAGAAATTTATGTTTTGCGGATCTAGCTGCGGTCCCACAGCCAACTGGCAAGCAGTAGTTGAAGCCCTGGTCGACAGGAAGAAAATTTCTTTGGGCAAATTCTTGCTGGGTATCTCTATCAGACACTGAGCCAGGCATCGGCTAAGATAGCCGTGGATGCATCAATCGGCACTGGAGGCCTTGGTGGTTTTTGCAGCTGTGGCTTGTACTACTGACCCAAAAGATTGCTGGACAGCCACGGCTAGCTGACGTGCGCTTCCCCCTATTGGAGTCGATCGAAGATGATGAGGGGAACGAAATAACCACCAGGAGGTGTCTGTCCTATGGGGAGGCCGCAGCCACTCACGCTGGATCGAAGTAATCAAGCAAGCTTCTAGACGATTGGTTTATATCTTTCTATGATGGCCTTGCGAAGAGCAATCAGACTTGATTTTTCTATGAAGACCGAGCAGAGTTCGAGTTGCCAATCGAGCTGAACTTGAACGAAATAAACTCAGAAGAATACCCCAAGTGCAGAGAGATTTTCACCACGGTGCTCACCCCTGCATACTATCGACTAGGATACACCAAGGCCGAAATGTGCTGAAGACTTACGAATTTTACTATCCCGCATCGGCTGAAGGCAACTTGGTCTTGGGCAGCTGCCGATCGATTGTTATTATGCCAAAAAGATTGAGACCCGAGGCGTGATTGATTCAAAGCTGATGGAGATAGAGAGCCCACCCCTCGGCAAAGCATTGGGATCCCGGAGCCGCCCACAAAAGGAGTGCAGCCTATGACAAGTGGTAGGTGGAGATCAAGCAACACATCTTCCATCAACGCGCCTCCATGTACCTCACCACGCTTCTACCGAACGAAATCCCTTCTGTAAGTATTTTCATCCTTAAATATTTTTCTTTGAGGAATCAGCTGTCATTATCTTCTAACACTTTAACACCTTTTTCCTTTGCAGACAACAGACTTAGATCCCCCCATGGTCAGCAACTATGGCATTGCCATTGAGTACCGCTTGGGCGTCCTCCCAAACGGGTGCGGTTATGCGGCATCGGCCATCGACTCCAACGCGCCGAAGGTGAGGACACTGCTATATGGCCAAACTTGCGAGGCCGTGGCGAGGAAGAAAAGAACTACCCCATCGGCCGCGGGTCCATCGGCTACACCTGCAAAGAAAAAGAAGAAACCGAAGCCCGCTGTACCAGCCGATAGCCCGCCTCTCTTTACCCCAAAGATAGACGAAGCACTCAACCAAGAGGTCATGGATGAAGAGATCTCCCAAGCCGGTTAAGAGACGACGACATCAAGCGGCTCGACCCAAAGCGCAACTACACGCCACCGATGAACAAATTCAAAAGACCCCTTCACCCCAAAGCGACTGGTATGTACCTTTGCCTTTTCAATTTAATCTTCAAATTATAATCATTCTATACCTGACCAAACTCTTTCTTGTAGTTCAAAAGACTAGTCAGCCGGCCTCCTCGTTCGGCTTCTTCAGTAATCTCTAAACTTGTCTTTTTCTCTTGCTCATTTTTACTTAGCCAACTTGCACTGACACTTGTCTTTTTTTGTAGCCTGCTCGGTCTTCATCGGCTGCCCCCCATGTTTCAAGCGAGAGAACTCCGTTGGCTATGGGCAGCCACCACGCCGAAGAAGAGCCTACACCAGCTCTCGCCGTCCGGTAAGCATACTTCTCTTTTCAAGAAGTTATATCGGCTATCCATGTTACATTTTAATCACCTTGATCTTTTTGCGACTCTCGCCAATCTTGTCCCGTTCGATATCCAAGAGTTCATCAAAGAAGAAGAAGCCACCAGCCAGGATCAGCCGCCGCATCTCAAGGAAAAGCTTCAAGATATCCATCGTCGGCTAGATATTAACGTGGACCAATTGGTCATGGAGTGCGGGCTGATCCGAGCACGCTTCAATGATATTCAAAATCAGCTTCCCGAAGACTTGCCCGAAATAATTTCCCAAGCCGCATTCATCAACCTTCACCGTCAAGCCGGAGCGGGCCCCGCAGAGGATGATCGATCGGCAAGCTCAAGTCGACTTGGCGGCCACAATTGATGCTACCGTGAAGAACCTTGTAACCGAAAAGGCCAAGTTGGATGAGCTGTTGGCCGAGTCATCGACTACACAAACGAAAATCACCCAGCTTGAAGCGGAGGAAGCTGAATTACAAGTGAAGCTAGAGTAATGTCGGGCCAAGATCGCCGAAGAGAAGCAAATATTAGCCGATCTCCCCAAGGCCACCAAAGAACAAAGAGCGAAGGTGACTTCTACCATCAAGTACTTAGGAGATCTAAACAAATTGGCTAAGGCCATCCGGGCACCGAGGAGGAAGACCTCACACAGCGATCGATTAAAGCTATCAAGGACAAAGCGATGTCGGCCATCCAAAATTTAGACTCTAAAAACCTATGGCGATAGCTTGTACACATAACTTTTGTAATCGGCCTAGTGTGCTTCAAATATTAATCATGTATCCTTTGTCGATTTACTCGCCTTCATACCTTGAATGTCTTAAAAGTTTCCAATGCCCAAAAACTTTGCAATCCTCTAATTCTGGTTTCGACTTTGTAAGATATATGCCCCCTAATTTTCTCAATGTTGCCTTCAGCATTGATAAAATTATAAGGAAAAATCATTTAACACCTATCGGCTAAACTCAGCCGATTTGAAAATCAAAGGGGAAAACTTGAGTAAAAATGTCCTAAAGGCGATGTGTATAATCTCACAACACATCGGCTATCTTGGATCGGCAAGGACTTAGCCGAATCATGAATTGATCCAAATATTGGGGTAATATTTTTCAAGTACTTGCCTTTAAGAGCCCTTCCAAACACCTCTTTGTCCAATCCTTCTAGCATGTAGGCTCCCTTAGAGACGCATTTGTGGATCTTGAAAGACCCTTCCCAGTTAGGTGACCACTTGCTGAATTTGCTATCTCTAGAACCGATCGACAATATCAGCTTCCAAACGAGCTCGCCTTCTTCAAAAGACTTAGGCACAACCTTCTTGTTATAATGACGAGCCACCTGTTCTTTATCTCTAGTCACTTTTTCCAAGGCGCGCATCCTTAACAAACCTAGGTCTTCAGATTCATCCACCATCAGATTATAATAGTCATCGGCTGTTAACTCGTCCTGCAACTGAATCCTTCTTGAGCCGATGATATTCTCTCATGGCAAAACTGCTTCATGTCCATAGACCAACTTGTACGGAGGAACCTAGATTGATCCATGACAGGCCATCCAATAAGCCCATAGTGACTCGGCTAATCGGCTATGCCATTGTTTTCGGTACTCAATGATCTTCCTCTTTATCAGCTTGATTAAACTTTTATTCGAAGCCTCAGCTTGTCCATTAGCCTGAGCATAATATGGTAAAGAATTTAACAACTTAGTCCCCATGCCGGCAAAATGAACAAACTCATCGGAGACAAAGATATATCCCCGATCCATAGTGATAGTCCGAGGGACGCCAAATCGTATATGATATGTTCCTTAACAAACTCTATTGCATCCCTGGAGTCAACCTTTTTCAAAGGAATTGCTTCCACCCACTTGGTAAAATAATCGGTTACCACCAATATAAACTTGTGTCCTTTACTTGAGGGTGGATTGATCTAGTCGATCATGTAGATTCCCCAACCTCTAAATGGCCAAGGCTTAATGATAGGGTTCATAGCTGATGCTGGTGCCCTTTGGATAGCTCCAAACTTTTGACAATCCTGGCAGCCCTTATAATACTTGAAGCAATCTTCCAGTATAGTCGGCCAAAAGTAGCCCGCTCTCCGAAGTAACAACTTCATTTTGTGGGCAGATTGATGAGTGCCACAAATTCCTTTGTGCACCTCTATTTTAGCTTGATCAGTACTTAGGCACTTGAGTAGCATGCCGTCAATCGTCCGATAGTATAAGTCATCGTCGAGCAAAACATATCGTAAAGCCTTGTAGCGCAATTTCCTTGAAGTTTTGTAGATAATTGTAGACGTCGACCTCCAGTCATCGGCTGAGATGGTTGCAATTTCCACTTCAACTTCTTTTGTCATCGGCTTGTAGCCCGATGCCCCTTGAGCGATCATTTGCTTTCGAATTCTCGCTCTCTAGGGATGAGCTTCAAAGTTACTAGCCAAAACTCCGTCCATCAACTCTCGACATTTTTGATAGTAGACCATCGCGCGTCATTTTTGCATTCATATTCTCCCGATAACGGCCGATGAACAACAAGAATCGCCCATTATCTCGATGGCATCGGCTTCAACTTCCTTCAGTAGCTGCAAACCTTTGAGAACTCCTTCGTATTCGGCTTGATTTTTGTGGAAAAAGCAAACTCGAAGCTTGCCCCCTAGGAGAGATTATCACTAAGCCGATGTCGCATCCGTTTGTGCAAACCGATCCATCAAAAGTTAATGTCCAAGGCATGATATCAACCGATCCGATTGAGTCATGTCTATGCTCCACGATAAAATCGGCTATGGCTTGCCCTTTTACTGCCTTGGGTGCTTGATACCTCAGATCAAACTCTGTTAAGGCAAATATCAACTTCCCAACTCGTCCTTTCAAAACTGGAGCCGATAGCATATATTTTACTACATCAACTTTGCAACCTATGGTGCACTCGTTGGATAACAAATAATGCCTTAACTTTGTACATGAGAAATATAGGCACAAACACAACGTCTCCACGGGAGAGTACCTTGTTTCTGCATCCGGAAGTCTTCTGCTAAGATATAAAATTGCCTTCTCCTTTCCTTCGAGCTCCTGAATCAAAACTGAGCCGATAGATTTCTCATCGGCTAATAGATATAGCTTGAACGACACTCCCTTTTGTGGAGGAATCAACACTGGAGGGGAGCTTAGATAGTCCTTAATGTTGTCCAAAGCCCTCTGCTGTTCTGCCCCCCAAGTAAACGCTTGATCGGCTTTCAGCCGTAGTAAAGGTGTGAACAGATCCATCTTTTCATATGGATTGGCTATGAAGCATCCGATGAAGTTAATTTTGCCGATCAAAGACTCGCAATTGCTTCTTGTCCCGCGGAGGTTGAATAGTTTTGATAGCATTGATACTTTCTCGTGTCACCTCGATCCCCCTCTCGTGAACAAGAAACACCAAGAATTGGCCAGCCAATACACCAAATGTGCACTTTGTGGATTCATCTTTAGGCCATATTTTCTCATCCTCTCCAAGACCTTCCTTAAATCGGCTATGTGGTCTTCCACTTCCTTGGATTTGATAACAGCATCATCAATATAGATTTCTACCAAGAAGCCGATTAGGTCATGAAAAATGATTCATGGCCCTTTGATATGTAGCTCTAGCATTCTTCAGCCCAAAAGTCATGACAACCCATTCGTATAAGTCGATTGGTCCTGGACACCTGAAAGCTGTCTTATGGATATCCTCCTCGGCCATAAAGATCTGATTATAACCAACATTGCCATCCAAAAAACTTATGATTTTGTGGCCGGAGGCTGCATCTACCAGCATGTCGGCTATAGGCATAGGGTACTCGTCCCTAGGGATAGCCTTATTTAAATCTATGAAATCAATGCACACCCTAAGCTTGCCATTTTCTTGATTATCGGAACTATGTTTGAAACCCATTTTGCATATCGGTAGGGCCAAATGAAACCGGCATCATACACCCGAGTGATTTTGGCCTTAATCGCATCATACATATTGGCTTAAAACCTCCTAGGAGGCTATTTGTATTGCCGATATCCAGGCTTAATGGGGAGCCGATGTTCAACAACCGATCGGCTAAGACCAGGCATCTCAAAATACTCCCAAGCAAAGCAATCTTTATATTCCCTCAATAAATCAATAAGCTTGGTCCTAAAATAAGAAGACAAATTCTTGCTAATATATGTCGGCCTAGGCCTATCTCCTGGACCTATGTCAACTTCCTCGAGCTTGTCGGCCGACATAAAACCTTGCCCAAGTTTGCCATCGATGTCGTCCACGGTGTCCTTGGTGTAGACGCTTAAGCGCTCCATGATGCCCTCAAAGTAATAGTTGAGGCTCTTCGTCTCCAATTGGCTGTATATTAGAATTGGACACCTTTAGAAAATCGGCTCGCCACACTTTGCCGACAGCAATCAATGCCGTCGACTTCCCATAATGTTAAGTCGGCGTTTGCTACGTTAACCGGCACAATTTCTATCTTGTCGCCTTGCCACTAGATTAAGCTTTGATGCATTGTAGAAGGGATGCAGTAGTTGGTGTGGATCCAATCCCTTCCGAGCAAGCAGTATAAGATCCCTTCCCGTCGATGACAAAAAATGTTGTGGGCACGATTTTGCCGCCGATAGTTAGCTCGACATTGAGAACTCCCTTGGCCTCCGATGGATTCCCGCTGAAGTCCTTGAGCACCATGTTGGTTTTGATCAAGTCATCGGCTCCCTTGCCCAGCTTCCTAAACGTAGCATAAGTCATGAGATTGATGGCGGCCCCTTTATCGACTAGCATCTTTGACATCGGCTTCCCGTTTACAAATCCTTTAACGTATAGGGGCTTTAGGTATCGATTTTCGCCCCTCGGGTTTTTCGAATATGGCCTGTTCTAGGGACAAGCACTAGCTTGGCCAAGGTCTCTTCGACGGTGTCCGCATCGGACTCAACATCCTCAAATTTGGCTAGTAATATGAACACCATATTGACCGATGCGAAGCTATTCCTTTACCTTTTGCTGCCCTTTGGCCTCGCTCGGCTGGACTCTCATCGGTGGGCAGCATCTTTCTTTACGCGCCATTGTCTCCTTGGGCGGTTTTGTTCCTTTTCTTCTTCCCGATAGTCGATCTTGGCCTCGGACTTCTTTCACCCGACCCTCGCTCTTTAGCCTTGCACCTTCCGCTTTTGTGTTTTGTTGAAGACGTCGAAAGGGAACCATTGAGGGTTGGTGATCTCTTCTTCTTCGTCCTCTTCTTCATACTCGCCCGGAAGAAGTCCTGGTGAATCGGGCCGAGCCGTTCATGGACGGAGCGTTCGCCGGTTGAGCCGGACGGCTTGGGGGATGAATCGGCCGGGCTCGCAATCGGCTCTTGCCTGAATTCGTCTTCCCAAATTCGCCGTAGGCTGGGCAATTTATTAAGGTGGGAAGCCGCATCCCTTGCTCCCAAGCAGTAACCTAAAACTCGCACCGCCAATGGGGTCGCACTGTCATGGCGATGGATGTAGGCCGTTCCGAGCCGATTAGTCATTCTCTCGATAAGGTTTGTCGTGGCCGGGCTTCTCTCTTGAACCCCGAGTTGAAACCGGAGTCGCTGTCCATGTATCGGGCCGACGATTGGCCGATCGGCCACCGGTGTAGACCATATTGATGGGCGTCCGGTTGGCTCCGTCGGCCTCTTGTGTTTTCCCGGCAGTCCATGTTGGTCGCGCTTCCTTGTTGGGCCTCAACTAAGCCGTGCGCTATTCTCGTGCTACCGATCAGCTCGCCTTGGGCTCGCATGGACTAAATTAACAGGGAAGGGGTCACCGTCGACTTTCATCGCTTGGCCGATTCTTCGAACTTGATCTTCCCTCTTCTATTGCCGACTGAATTTGTGCGAAAGACTATGCGTCATTGGTGCTGTGGGAGGTGGTGTTGTGGCCACTTACAATATTTATTTTTCTTGAGCTCCTCGGCTGATGGGATGACATGATTGGCCAAAAGCTGTATTTGCTTCTCCCCAGCAGCAGCAGATCAAAGATTGCTCGGCTTTGGTGATGTTGAAGTCATATCTCTCCTCCTTAGCTGATTTCTTCAGCCACCGACATGTTATTGCCTTCTTGTTTCTCGGTCCCACACGGCTGCCACCACCTCTGCGTCGCTATCACTTGAGTCGGAGTCCGATACGTAAGCGACGTGGCTAACTTTCTTGAAGGCCTTCTTGGATTCTTGGAAACGTTACTCGTGGGCTGTCTCCTTTGGGGCCAAGTGGGCCAAGCTCTCAAAGTCCCGAGCCGAAAACCTTTCCTTGATGGGGGCCAAGAGGCCATGGAAGGCTAAATCGGCTAGTTGCGAGTCCGATACCACTGTGCTATAACATCGGTTCCTCATATCCCCGAAGCGCTGGATGTAATCCCGAACCAATTCTTCATGCCTTTGTCTCGATGCCGTGAGGTTCGATGCCTTCATCTCGTGCGTGCGGAGTAAAAGTAGTTGTGAAACTGCTTCTCGAGATCAGCCCAGCTCTGTACCGAGTTGTAGGGCAGTGATGAAAACCATGTAAAGGCCGATCCCGAGAGAGATAGTGGGAACAAACACACTTTGAGCGCGTCCGTAGCCGATGCTTCGCCGCATTGAGCCAGGAATCGGCTGACGTGTTCGTAGGTCGACACATTATCTTGCCTATCGAACTTTGAAAAATCTGGCACCTTGTACCGGTTTGGCAGGGCACTCTCTCAAAGTATTCCGCATACGGGTAGCGGTACATGTTGCCGGAGTCCTTCGGCTTGAGACCGAACTAGTCACGCATGACATCTACGATCAGATCGGCCCAAGGCTTGTTTTCTTGAGCTTGTACTTGTGGTATCGGCTCGTATTGCTCATATTGCATGGGAGCCTGCCGATACTGCATCTGCGGTGAAGGAGGTTGGTAGTACTGCTCGTAGCTGCCTCCTAGGTACTGATGTTGGACTTGATTCACGGCAGGAGGCGGCTATGCTATCAACGGAGGCTTCTTGCTCATGGGGAGGTCGAGCACCGCTAGAGTTGTGAGGTGGGTCTGGCGTGTAATCTTTAACTGGCACTTTGTGTATGAGAGGTTGCCGATTGGTGTTAAACACGTTCTCCACCTACTCCTGAGTTAGTACTGGGATCACGTGGCCCTGATGCTGAGGTTGTTGCCTGGTCAGAAGCTTGGGCGTTGGTTTTGCTACCGATGATTGTACATTCGGCTGAATAGGGGCTCCCCGGAGGAATCTCTGCCCCAGGAGGAATTGAGTACCCATGCGTCAACAGAGTCTTGTAAGGTGGGAATCGGCCATCGGGAAATAGGTCGGGCCCCTTGGGAGTTGCTCGGCTATCTTTGAGTCAACCACGGTGATATCATGTTGTTAAATGTATTCACCAAGATCCCCGATCGGTTGACGAGCATGTGGTGGACAGCCGAGTCGATACAATCTTGGAGCGTGTGCAGCCCGAGTCATCCCCGCTCCCGCTTGATGTCTTCAACCTTCCTTTCCCCTTGTCTTCGCTGGAGGTCGCTCCAGAGTAAAAGTCTTCGGGAATCACAAATTTGTACTTTTGAACGATTGTCCCCGATCTGGTTTTGGTAAAGGATTGCAAATAGTGAGGCTGCAATCGTTCAACCATCTACTAATAGTTGGCCTCGTTGCTCACCCGACAACTTGTCCATGGTCACGTGGATGATGTTCTCCGGTCCACTGGGTCTTGATGTTCACCATTGTACTAGACTTGGACGTGGCAATGGTCCCACCAGGCGTGCCAAAAGCGTGTTGATGAGAAAAGTTTCCCATGCGCTGGCCTGAGAGATTTGCTTAGCTTTAGTGCAGGTCCAAGTTGGTCGCCTTTGGTGATTTGAAGGGCGTGCCAGTTGGTTTGATCCTGTAACCAACAAGAAACAAAGAATAGGCGATTAAGTTAATATTAGATCCTACTCAATGGGCTATAGATATCCATGATACGTAATTACCATTCCAAAGTGCACTTAGACTAATTGATTGGCATAGATCGGTAGTATACCGAGAAAGTATAAATCACTTATATCTAAAAACACACCAGAATATTGATTACGTATATTTATAGCTTAGCCGATGTCACGATCTAATGTAAATCGGTTAGTACTCCGATATATTTTATACGAAGATATTAACCTAACATAAATATGCTAAACCAAGAGCAATCGACTCTTAATATGACTTAACAGATTGATATCGGGCTTAGCATATTTAAGTAGATTAAGATCTTAATATAAAAGACGGTTCTAACACATCTCGAATAGTAATCATACATAAAAGATGGCTAAAATAGGTAAGGCCGCTGAAACTCCCGTGCTATCTCTAATAATAATCATTGGGCCGAATAGATATATATGATTCTAAGAGCGACTTAATAGGTCGATTTGATGCAGCATTAAGTACCCAAAGAAACATGAGATCTATTCAGACTAATGAGGATTCCTCGAGATGGTGGATACGCCATATAACCTAAATCAACCTCTGGATCTAGCTCCATCGGCTGCTATCTTCAGGAACACACTAGCCGATTGAGAAATAGATCTAGACATTGATCTAGATTATATGCCGCATATGTTAGATTAAGCAATTTGTAACATCAAGATCAGAGTGTCATGATGATGGAAGCACTAACCCCGATAACACAAATCGCTTGTACAAAGAGATTACCTTGTCTGGAGATCGAAACCTGATACAGCCCGAGAACGAGGCAGGAACTCGTAGAAAGAGTAAAAACGAAAAGGGTGGCGATGCACCGAAGTTATATTGATATGTTGTGTGTGTTTACAACAAGCCCTTGGGTCTTATTTATACCCGGTTACAACAACATCCATGTAGATCATGGTTTCTATCTTATCCACTATTTACAAGTACAACAATATCCCGTGATGGAGTCCCATGCCGCGTTACAAAAGAAAGTTACACAAGATATTCTTTTTTACATATGCAATTGCCATTATAGGACTTTATCCGTAGATGGCAATATCTTTGAAGCACTTTGGAAACTGAATCCAATGATTATCTCTAAGCTTTCCTTCCAGGATTGGCTCCACCTTTGTCTCCAATCGGAATCGGCTATCGCCTATCCCGGTCCGACTCGGACTCACCGACCGGCTCCGTAGCGATTCGGACTTAGCCGATGCGGCCTCGCTTCTAAGAATCGTGCATTTCCTCCGATTCAGCTTCAATCCTTGCTTCAAACTCGGGATTTGCTTACCAAATTTGGTCGTTAATAGCTCTCTCCTCTCTCTTCCTCCTTGCCCGCCAAGTTTCCTCCGTAAGATTCTTGAAGTCGGGCGACGAGTCGGAGGCGAGAGAAGGGGCCGAGGTCGACTCGGGAAGGATGGCATGCCCGACCCCGGGATCGGGCTCTCGGCCTCATCTCGAGGACACTTCGTTTGACTTCGTTGGGTTCCAATATGGGTTTTTGAGACACCCCGCGGTGACACCTCCCATAGGCCAACTATCTCCCCGGTCATGTTGGCGCCAATGGCCATCAACTAGCTTGCGTGTCTACCCAAGGACTCCATCGACTCGTGGGATGAGCCTTGCGATGCCTTCGTCGCCAACTACCATGGCAGGTGGCAATGCCCGGCCACCGCTACGACCTGACGAGTCCGACAAGGCCCCACCGAGTCCATTCAGACTACATCCGGCGTTTCTTGGAGCGCCGCAACTCGTTGCGAGCATTTCCGACAATGACGTCATGCGACCTTCTTCCGAGGGCCTTCGAAGACCCTCCAAGCCGTTCCGCTTTCTTGCTTGGATGAAGCCAACCACCCCGGCCCAGGTGTTTACCATCCCCGAGGGCTTCATCAACGCCGAGGACGCCGAGAACAAGCTCATGGTGCCCGCTCGGTTCCCTCCTCCCGAGGGAGTCGAAAAGAAAGGAGCAGCCAACACCGAGCGCCGCCGCCGAGGAGACCGACTTGGCCATTGCCCGTAGAATCACGAAGAAGAACAAGCTAGGCTTGAGCAGGAGCGCAAGCTAGCAGAGGAGGAGAATAGGTGCAAGGAAGAAGCCGCGAAGGAAGCGAGATCCGAGGGCGACCGGGCGATCCGCTCGAGAGGCCATGCTTCGGACACGAGTTGACAATACCAACATCTTCCGACGCCTCAACGTAATGCCGTTGCCGCCTTCACTCTCCTCAACACCGTTATCGAAGCGGCACCCGCTACGGTAACACCAATCCCGGACAAGATTAAGACCATCGTCGCGGCAATAGCCAATTGCTCTCCCTCCACCTCGGCATGAAGGCCGACCGAGTCCGTCGCTGAAACACCCGACGGAAGCCGACTTCCGCCGCTACGGTCGAAGGACTACCGGAGGCCCGACAAGCCAAGACGGCCACTAGGTCAAGAGACCCACGCCTTGAGACAACATGGAGGCATCAAGAACAATCGGCCGACTCCCGTGAAAAAGGACATGGACGACCACCCGTCCATGACCGGATCCGTCGTAGCTACAACTCCGACTACCGCAGCAGCCTACAAAGAACCCCGCCGAGTGATCGCGGCAAGTCCTTGACCGACACCATCAAGAGCATGAATAGTGCTCCTAAGAAGACCGAAGAAGGCCACCCGCCTACAACGACAACAGAGTGCTCGCGTTCACTGGGACTGCGTCGAGTGCATTGGCCGAGTGGTTTTAAGCCCACAGAATCGAGAAGTACGACGGAAAGACCGACCCCAAGTCATGGCTGACCGTGTACACCCTTGCCATCCGCGCAGCAGAGGAGACAACAAAGCCATGGCTAATACTTGCCTGTCGCCCGCAAACTCGGCCAGAACCGGCTCACGAGCTTGCCAAGAGGCTCAATTAGCTCGTGGAGCGAACTCGGGACCACTTCGTCGCCAATTTCCAGTGGCACTTTTGAAAGACCTGGGACCCACTTCGATCTCTACAACATCATCCAAACCGACGATCTCTACAACGTCATCCCCGATCGGTTGACGAGTGTGTGGTGGAGCCGAGTCGATACAATCTTGGAGCGTGTGCAGCCCCGAGTCATCCCGCTCCCGCTTGATGTCTTCAACCTTCCTTTTCCCCTTGTCTTCGCCGGAGGTCGCTCCGAGAGTAAAAGTCTTCGGGAATCACAAATTTGTACTTTTGAACGATTGTCCCCGATCTGGTTTTGGTAAAGGATTGCAAATAGTGAGGCTGCAATCGTTCAACCATCTCGCTAATAGTTGGCTGTTGCTCACGCAACTTGTCCATGGTCACAGGGATGATGTTCTCCTCGGTCCAGCTTCGGGTCTTGATGTTCACCATTGTACTAGACTTGGACGTGGCAATGGTCCCACCAGCGTGCCAAAAGCGTGTTGATGAGAAAAGTTTCCCATGCGCTGGCTCGAGAGATTTGCTTAGCTTTAGTGCAGTCCAAGTTGGTCGCCTTTGGTGATTTGAAGGGTGTGCCGCTGGTTTGATCCCGTAACCAACAAGAAACAAAGAATAGGCGATTAAGTTAATATTAGATCCTACTCAATGGGCTATAGATATCCATGATACGTAATTACCATTCCAAAGTGCACTTAGACTAATTGATTGGGATAGATCGGTAGTATACCGAGACAAGATAAATCACTTATATCTAAAAACACACTAGAATATTGATTACGTATATTTATAGCTTAGCCGATGTCACGTATCTAATGTAAATCGGTTAGTACTCCGATATATTTTATACGAAGATATTAACCTAACATAAATATGCTAAACCAAGACCAATCGACTCTTAATATGACTTAACAGATTGATATCGGGCTTAGCCTATTTAAGTAGATTAAGATCTTAATATAAAAGACGGTTCTAACACATCCGAATAGTAATCATACATAAAAGATGGCTAAATAGGTAAGGCCGGCTGAAACCCCCTGCTATCTCTAATAATAATCATTGAGCCGAATAGATATATATGATTCTAAGAGCGACTTAATAGGTCGATTTGATGCAGCATTAAGTACCCAAAGAAACATGAGATCTATTCAGACTAATGAGGATTCCTCGAGATGGTGGATACACCATATAACCTAAATCAACCTCTGGATCTAGCTCCATCTCGCGCTATCTTCAGAACACACTAGCCGATTGAGAAATAGATCTAGACATTGATCTAGATTATATGCCGCATATGTTAGATTAAGCAATTTGTAACATCAAGATCAGAGTGTCATGATGATGGAAGCACTAACCCCGATAACACAAATCGCTTGTAACAAGAGATTACCTTCTCTGGAGATCGAAACCTGATACAGCCCGAGAACGAGGAAAGAACTCGTAGAAAGAGTAAAAAAAAAGGGTGGCGATGCACCGAAGTTATATTGATATGTTGTGTGTGTTTACAACAAGCCCTTGGGTCTTATTTATACCCGGTTAGAACAACATCCGTGTAGATCATGGTTTCTATCTTATCCACTATTTACAAGATAACAATATTCCGGATGGAGTCCCATGCCGCGTTACAAAAGAAAGTTACACAAGATATTCTATTTTACATATGCAATTGCCATTATAGGACTTTATCCGTAGATGGCAATATCTTTGAAGCACTTTGGAAACCGAATCCAATGATTATCTCTAAGCTTTCCTTCCGGATTGGCTCCACCTTTGTCTCCAATCGGAATCGGCTATCGCTATCCCGGTCCGACTCGGACTCACCGACCGGCTCCGTAGCTGATTCGGACTTAGCCGATGCGGCCTCTACTTCTAAGAATCGTGCATTTCCTCCGATTCAGCTTCAATCCTTGCTTCAAACTCGTGGATTTGCTTACCAAATTTGGTCGTTAATAGCTCTCTCCTCTCTCTTCCTCCTTGCCTCGCCAAGTTTCCTCCGTAAGATTCTTGAAGTCGGGCGACGAGTCGGAGGCGAGAGAAGGGGCCGAGGTCGACTCGGGGAAGGCCGGCATGCCCGACCCCGGGATCGGGCTCTCGGTCTCATCTCGAGGACACTTCGTTTGACTTCGTTGGGTTCCAATATGGGTTTTTGAGACACCCCGCGGTGACACCCGCCATAGGCCAACTATCTCCCGGTCATGTTGGCGCCAATGGCCATCAACTGGCTTGCAGGTCTACCCAAGGACTCCATCGACTCGTGGGATGAGCCTTGCGATGCCTTCGTCGCCAACTACCATGGCAGTGGCAATGCCCGGCCACTGCTACGACCTCGGACGAGTCCGACAAGGCCCCACCGAGTCCATTCAGACTACATCCGCGTTTTGGAGCGCCGCAACTCGTTGCGAGCATTTCCGACAATGACGTCATGCGACCTCTCCGAGGGCCTTCGAAGACCCTCCAAGTTGTTCCGATTTCTCGCTTGGATGAAGCCAACCACCCCGGCCGTGTGTTTACCATCCCCGAGGGCTTCATCGACGCTGAGGATGCCGAGAACAAGCTCATGGTGCCCGCTGGTTCCCGCCTCCCGAGGAAGTCGAAAAGAAAGGAGCAGGCCAACACCGAGCGCCGCTCGCCGAGGAGACCGACTCGGCCATTGCCCGTAGAATCGCAGCAGAAGAACAAGCTAGGCTTGAGCAGGAGCGCAAGCTAGCAGAGGAGGAGAATAGGTGCAAGGAAGATGCCGCAGAAGGAAGCGAGATCTGAGGGTGACTGGGCGATCCGCTCGAGAGGCCATGCTTCAGACACGAGTTGACAATACCAACATCTTCCAGACGCCTCAACAGAACGCCATTGCTGCCCTCACTCTCCTCAACACTGTTATCGAAGCGGCACCCGCTACGGTAACACCAATCCTGGACAAGATTAAGACCATCGTCGCGGCAATAGCCAATTGCTCTCCCTCCACCTCGGCATGAAGGCCGACTGAGTCCGTCGCTGAAACACCCGACGGAAGCCGACTTCCGCCGCTACGGTCGAAGGACTACTGGAGGCCCGAACAAGCCAAGATGGCCACTAGGTCAAGAGACCCACGCCTTGAGACAACATGGAGGCATCAAGAACAATCGGCAGACTCCCGCGAAAAAGGACATGGACGACCACCCGTCCATGACCGGATCTGTCGCAGCTACAACTCTGACTACCGCAGCAGCCTACAAAGAACCCCGCCGAGTGATCTGCGGCAAGTCCTTGACCGACGCCATCAAGAGCATGAATAGTGCTCCTAAGAAGACCGAAGGAGGCCACCCGACTACAACGACAACGGAGTGCCTGCGTTCACTCAGGACCTGCATCGAGTGCATTGGCCGAGTGGTTTTAAGCCCACAGGAATCGAGAAGTACGACGGAAAGACCGACCCCGAGTCATGGCTGACCGTGTACACCCTTGCCATCCGCGTAGTAGGAGGAGACAACAAGGCCATGGCAATTACTTGCCTGTCGCCCTCGCAAACTCAGCCAGGAACTGGCTCACGAGCTTGCCAAGAGGCTCAATTAGCTCGTGGAGCGAACTCTGGGACCACTTCATCGCCAATTTCCAGGGCACTTTTGAAAGACCTGGGACCCACTTCGATCTCTACAACGTCATCCAGAAACCAGACGAGCCGCTAAAGGACTACATCAGCGCTTCTGAGAAGCGCAACAAGATCCCCAACATCACTGCATTTACATCATAATAGCCGCATTCTAGAAGGGTGTCTGTGACGAGTTGCTGATCAGAAAATTTGCGTGTAAGCCACCAAAGACAGTGAAGCAAATGTTCGAGACAGCAAACTCTTACGCGAAATCCAATGACACGATCAAGGCGGCATGATAGGATCGGCACGACAAAAGGGATGACAAGCCGGGAGGCAGCCGATATCCTAAGAAGGATAATGGCAACAACAATCAGGGCCAGAAAGATCGCAAGCGCTGACCCGAGGACCTGGTTGCCACAACGTCCAACTCTCAACGCCGTCCCCGGGTCGCGACCTACGACACAATCATGAACGCCGGTGCACGCATCATCCACATCACAAGCATGCGGCCAAGGATTGCTTCATCTACAAGCGCTTGCCGAACAATACGCAGCACAACTAAACAAGAAGCCGACTGACGAAGCTGGCCCATCGGGAACCAAGAAGAACAACCCGACTGGCAACTCAGGGTCTTTTCAAGACCCCGTGGGCGAGCTGAATCACATTTTCGTGGGGCCGCAGGCTTATGAGTCCAAGAGGAAGCAAAAGCTGACTGACCGTGACGTCAACGTGGCACAACCCGAAGTCCCACAATACCTTCGATGGTCAGAGGTGGCCATCACGTTCAACCGCTCGGATCACCCTGACCGAGTGGTTCATCCGGGGCGGTATCCATTGGTACTAGACCCGGTGGTCCGAAACATAAAGCTGAAGCGCGTCCTCATTGATGGGGGCAGCGCCCTCAATATTCTATTCGCCAAGACCCTAGACGAGATGCAGATTCCAAGATCCGAGTTGCAGTCATGCTCAACCCCCTTCCACGGAGTTATCCTGGGGCTGTCATCTATGCCACTCGGGCACGTCACCCTCCGCCACCTTCGAAGTTCGGGAGAACTTTCGAACGGAGAACATCACCTTTGAGGTGGCCGACTTCAAACGGCCTACCACGCAATCATTGGAAGGCCCGTGCTCGCGAAGTTCATGGCGATACCACACTACACCTACCTCTCGCATGAAGATGCCCGGCCCCAACGGTGTCATCACCCGCAGCCGACGTCAAACAAGCCTTCACCTACGACAAAGAAAGCTGCGATATGGCCCAATCTCGTGAGAGATCACGTGGCCAAGAGGAAATCCGACTAGCTGCATCAACATCTGAAGAGGGTGAAATCCCCATGAAGAAGATAGCGAAGTCGGGACAACGCGACGCCAAAACTAAGAAAATCTCCCTTGATCCATCTGATCCTTCCATAACCGCTGTAATCGGCGCTGAGCTAGACCGTAAATAGGAAAGCACGATCGTCACCTTCCTCCAAAATAATAAAGATGTTTTTGCTTGGAAACCATCTGATATGCCTGGTATTCCTAGGGAGGTGATCGAGCACTCTTTACACATCAAAGATGATGCGAAACCTATCAAACAACGCTTACACCGTTTTGCTCAGACCGAAAAGATGCTATCAAGGAAGAACTCACAAAACTCTTAGCCGCCGGATTTATCAAAGAGGTTTTCCATCCCGACTGGCTGGATAACCCGGTCTTGGACCAGAAAAAGACAGGGCAATGGCGCATGTGCGTTGACTACACTGATCTCAACAAAGCCTGTGCTAAAGATCCGTTTGGATTGCCTCGCATCGACCAAGTCGTAGATTCAAACATGCCGCGCCTCTAGAGTTTTTCGATCGTACTCGGCTACCATCGATCATCTTGAAGGAATCCGACCGCCCGAAAACATCGTTTATCACGCCGCTTGGAGCTATGCTACATCACGATGCCCTTCGGTCGAAGAATACCGAAGCCACGTACTAGCACATGGTCCGTAGATGCTTTCGACGCAGATCGGGAAAACGTGGAAACTTACATCGACGATGTCGTCATCAAGACCAAGCAGAAGGAAGACCTGATTGCCGACTTAGAAGAAACCTTCGCAAACATTCGGGCCTTCAGAATGAAGTTGAACCCGGAGAAATGCACATTCGGCGTGGCATCGTGCAAACCGCTTGGCTTCATGGTGTCCCATCGCGGCATCGAAGCTAACCCGAGAAAATCAACGCTATTTTGAATATGAAACTCCCGAGTAACCGAAAGATGTCCGTAAACTCACCGGTTGCATGACGGTGCTAAGCCGATTCATCTCCCGACTCGGCGAGTGAGGCATGCCTTTTTCACGTTATCGAAGAAAACCGATGACTTCCAATGGACCACGAAAGCCCACAAAGCCTTTGAAGATTTCAAAGAGTTTCTCACGACGCCGCCCGTCCTAGCCTCACCTCAACCTCGGAACCCCGCTATTGTATGTCTCAAAGAACTCACCGTGTGGTCGACACTCTCGTCGTTGAGCATGAGGAAGAAGGACGAGTCCGTAAGATTCAAAGGCCAATTTACTTTGTTAGCGAAGTGCCGACAGAGCCAAAATTCGCTACCCCTGTGTACAAAAATTGCTATATGGAGTTCGATAACCGCGAGGAAATTGGCGCACTATTTTCGTGGTCACTCGTCACCATTGTCACTTCCTTTCCACTTGGCGATGTCATCCATAACCGGGAGGCGACCGGGCGCACGCAAAGTGGGCTCGGAACCGATGCCACCGGACTTAACTTTCAAAGCGAGGACGTCTATAAAGTCGCAAGCCCGGCAGATTTCCTAGCCGAGTGGACCGAACAACAAGAAGACGTACCTAGGGAAGACCTACAATATCGGACCATGCACTTTGACGGATCCAAGAGGATCACCGGCTTGGGAGCGGAGTCGTGCCGATCTCCCGACCGGAGAAAGGCCGTGATATGTTCTTCATATTCATTTCCCGCCTCACACAACGTCGCGGAGTACGAAGCCCCGCTGCATGGCCTACGACTTGTTGTTTCACTTGGGATTCGGCGGTTGGCCATGAAAGGAGATTTCCAGCTGGTTGTCAACCAAGTGATGGAAGACTGGTCCTGTCTAAACGGCACCATGGAAGCCTATCGGCAAGAGGTTCGCAAACTTGAAGACAGGTTTGATGGAATGGAGCTATCCCATGTCTTGAGACATAACAATGAGGTAGCCGACGAGTTGGCTCGCTCGGGTCCAAGCGAGAAGCCGCCCCAATGACATTTTTGTAGAGTATATCTATGAGCCGACCGTTGTAGCAAAACCAACTCCTAAGGAACAAGCCGCAAACCAAGTCACCATGCTCGACGCCGACCGCAGGACACCGCCATCAAATTTGTAACTCAAGCAAGAGCCGCCAAAAGACCGAGATGAGGCGAAACGAGTCCGATGCCGTTGTTAGGGCTATGTCATGGTCGACTCCGAATTATACAAGAGAAGCCCTTCTGGAGTCCTAATGAGATGTATCACGCCTAAGGAAGGACGACAACTACTCCAAAATATCCACTCGGGTGTATGTGGAAGTCATGCGGCGGCACGCACCTTGTAGGCAAAGCCTATAGACAAGGCTTCTTCTAGCTTACGACGGTCTCTCGACGCCGACAAAGTGGTTCGCACGTGTGACGGCCGCGCTCTTTGCTCGTCAAAGCCATGTTCCAGCCCAAGAGCTGCAACGATCCCACTATCATGGCCGTTCGCGGTTTGGGGCCTAGATATGGTCGGTCCTTTCAAAAGGCTCCAAGATGATTCACACATCCGTTCGTCGCGATTGACAAGTTTTCCAAGTGGATCGAGGCTAAACCGGTTACTACGATCACGCCGACAAGGCACGAGACTTCATCCTCAACATCGTGCACCGGTTTGGCGTCCCAAACATAATTATAACCGACAATGGGGCATAATTCATTGGAGGCGTTTTCAAGGAATTCCGTGAAGATTTTGGTATCAAAATCTGCTACGCATCGCTCACGCACCCCAAAAGCAACGGACAAAGTTGAGCGCGCCAATGGCATGGTTCTCCAAGGCATCAAGGCCCGAGCGTTTGACAGGCTTAAACCTTATGCCGGCAGATGGGTTCAAGAATTACCTTCAGTCCTATGGTCACTACGGACTACCCCCAGTCGGGCTATCGGCCAAACTCCCTTCTTCTTGGTTTACGGGAAGCCATGTTGCCAAATGAAATGGAGTATGAATCTCTTCGAATCCGGAGTTTCAACAACGAGTGCTATGATCAAGACCGAGTGGATGACCTAACCCGACTAGAAGAGGCCCGTGAGGCAACCTTGATCCAATCGGCAAGATATCTTCAAGGACATAGACGATACCATAGTCGTAATGTTCAGCGAAGCCATTGTCGGCGATTTGGTTCTACGCAAGATCCAAACCACCAAAGACCATCACAAATTATCTCCACTATGGGAAGGACCATACATAATCGCTGAGGTGACTCCGCAAGGAGCATATCGACTAAAGCGTGAAGATGGTTCCATGGTGGAGAACTCCTGGAATATCGAACATCTTCGATGATACTATGCTTAAATTGATTTAAGTTTCATGTTATTCTCGACTGCCAACCTCAAGCAAGATGACCTCTTGAGTTGACAGTCGAGGGCTGCACATGTGTCAATAAAGCATAATTTTCTTCGACAACTTGTGTATATTTGGTTTATCATTGTTCAGTGTTTTGATTCGAGTTCAATAGATAAGGACTGGGAATTTTTTGATGACCCAATCAAGCTTAGGCTTTGTGACAGTCGGACGAAAATTACTTAAGAAATCTTCTATGAAGACTCGGTCAAGGCATTAACATAAATAAGCCGATATCTACAAGTTCACATCGAGTTCACAAACAACATTCACAAAGTCATCAAGATCAAAAGTTGTCAACTACATCAACAGTACTTTCTTGGCCAACTCCCGTGCTTCGCCGATCAACTCTAAGGCTCGCTCGCTCAAGTGCCGTCGTGAAACCTTCCCCGATCGAGTCAACATCTATCCGAGGATAGAGTGACTTGGCTCGCGCAAGAGCGAGGCCTCGCTCCCATGGTGGCCGCCTCGAGATATTGGCCGCGTATTTCCTGGGCCCTCCGGAGCTTGTCAAAGATTTCGACGGCATCTAGTGAGCTAGTCCCAAGCCCGTGCTGAAACAGGCAAGAGGATCGGCGTTGCCGCATTGGCAATATCGGCCCTTACGTTTCAGCTCTTCGAACGCTTTCGACAAAGACATCAAATTGCGCTCGGGTTTTGACTTTATAAGCTGCAAGGGACATATGATTACACGTACACTCGAAGATGAAGCAATATGAAGAATGCTATCTTAAGAGAATTTACCTTTGAACTCGATTCCAGCTCGGCTTTGTTAGCGTTAGCTTCTTCAAGCTAGGTCTGGAGTATATGGACTTCGACGACTTCTCTCCAACAAGAAAATTTGCTAACGTCAAGATCAAGACAGACTACAAATAGAGACATAAAGGGACCGAGAGGATTAAACATACTCCCGACTGAACCGCGGAGGTCAAGGTTCTCTTCTCGCAGCGCGCAATCGTAACGCCCGAAAATCGGAGATTTTAAAAACCAAAAATTAAAAAATCAGAACATACAAAAACTTTTGCTTGTTGCTTCTTGATCGTGTTTATTGCTTCTTATTTGCCAACTTGGTTGCATGGATTTATATGTGAACGATTCATCTCGATGTTTGTGAAAAACCAAATAATTTGGATTTCGTTGGGAGAAAAATCTCGAATTCTAAGGTTAGGAATTTTAAAATAAAATAGGAAGTGGGTGGAATCATAAAAATGTGTGTTTGGAAAATAAAATATTATTTGGTGATTGTGGAATATTAATTAGGAAAAAATGGACAATAAAATATTTTGAAAGATTTATATAAAGTCTAGAAATTTATTTGAGATTAAAAATGGTGATTTATGAATTTAAGAAAAAGGATAAAATTAAATATGGTGATATATATTTTTAAATAAATAAAAGTTGGTGAAAAGTTTGAAAATATAATTTTAATTAATTTTGGGAATACTATATTTTTATTTGGAATTTTTAGAGTGAAGGAAAATAGGAATTGGAAAATAGAATTGAAACAATCGAGAAAATCAAAATCGGTCTGTTCATTGGTCACAAACCGTTCGACGCCGTACCGCCCGGCCTCGCGCACGCCGCGCATCGCCGCCGCGCGCGCCCGCCCCGCCCCGCCGTGCGCCATTGCCGCCACGCGCCCGCCCGCCGTATCGGCCCCGCGCCCGCGCCCGCCACCCGTCGCCGCCGCACCCGACCCCGCCCGACCTCGCCACGCGCCATGAGCCCCGTGCCCGCCCCGTGCGCGCCCGCATTCCGTGCGCCGGCCCCGCCACCCGCACGCCGCATGCGTCCCGCCGTACCGCGCCCGGACCCCCACCCATCTCCCCGCTCCTTCCCTCCCGCCACGCTTATATAAGAACCCCTTCTCCCCTCTCGTTTCCCCACAACGCTCTCGTTTCCTCGCCGATTTTCCACCGAGCGCCGTCGCCACAACCCTAGCCGCCGTGCGCCGCCGTCGCCGCAAGCCCCACCACCGTGGGCCGAAGCCCCACGCCCTCCCCGAGCGCCGCCGTCGCCGGTAAGTTGCCGCCATCCTTTTTCTCGCTGCGCCGGTTGCCGATCGCAAGAGAGAGAGAAAAAGAAAAGGAAAGAAAAGAAAGATAGAAGAAAAGGGAAAAAATAGGAAAAATGGGGAAAATTTTGGAAAAATAGGAAAAGTGTTTAGGAAAGATTTGGGAAAATATTTGGGCAAAAATATATTGTTTTCTCGTATATTTTTCTCGAGCAAATTCAGAATTTTAAATCGGACTTTTCGGAGATTCCGTTTCGCGTCGTTTTAATCCGGATTTTGTTTATTTCTTTCCCGCCATTTGAAATGTGTTTCTTTTAGTGCTTGAACCTTCAAAACCTCGAACACAAAACCCCTCCGTTGGTATTTCTAAATTTATTTTCTCAAATAAATGCGATCGACATTTTGCGAAAACCCTAGGGCGTCAACTCGTTTTCAAACTCGGTTTTTATCCCAAAACTCTCGTCCGAACTCGAGTAGAATTTTAAGCTAAACGTTTGGAGTCGTTTTATGGTTCTTTTCGATCTCTCGGTATTTTATTGAATTCGATCGAATTCAATTAATCTTTCACACGTACGGATAGCAACCGAGGGAGCAAGCACCAACTACGTTGAAGACCCCGGCCAACAAGTGTGCGAGCAAGGCAAGTCAACACATCCCTTTGAACATATTGATCCTACTTTGCGAAATGATGTTGTTTTCAATTACAAATTGCATGCTATACACAAATCAGTACCTATACTTGATATGCCCGCCTTGATATTGATTACCATTAGAATTATTCTTTGTAACCCTCGATGTGATACAACCGGAGGATATCTTCAGTAAAATGCTTAGCCACACTTATACTAGACTCTTGCATACTAATGAGTTTACAAATAAGCCTCGTGCTTGGGCTACTATCTTTGGGAAGATAGTTGAGACACGGCAAGTGGAGGCATGAGCGCCACATTGCCTCGATCATGTTGAAGATAGTTATGATGGAAAAATGAAAATACAAACCAATGTTTTAAGACTGGGGTGGATGGATGGATTTGGGTGGTTTTCCAGGAAAGGCTAGTACCGTCGCTGGTCAATTAAGGACCGAGCCATGAGACTTATAACTTAGAGCGAACCAAGACAACCGTACTTCTCGAATGGGTATAGACCTAGCGAGTAGATAGCCGAGCGGAGGCGTATCCTTGCGTAGTGGTTAAGGTGTAAATGTTGAGTTAGGGACCTACCAAGGGTAGTGTGCCCATGATTGTGATGAGACCAAAGGACTTTATGTGAATAGTAACCTGAACCTAACGATGACTTAAAGATTGAGTGAGTTTTCTCTCTTACCTCAGGAACGCCAGAACTCCTCTCACTGCTAGGAAATGACGGCTAGAGTGCATGAGGACTTAAGTTCATGGAGCGGGTACTACCAAAGTGAGGTTATCGAAAGGCTTTGCCGTGACCGTCCATATAGAGGGATGTAAGCTCATTCAATGAGTAGTTGCGGAGTACGGGTAAAGTGTACATCTACCGCAAAGGTGAGTCAATCAATCTATTCAAATAGCTATGCTCACGGTTAATGAGCGACGTGACAAGTTTTTCCGTGGCTAGACTCTTAAACTTTAAAATGATGGGTTGGTTTGCATAATGATTTTGTTAGATGGTGGACTTAACTTCTCGACTGCGAGAAGGGATAGACTCCCGAAAAACCATGACGAACCGGAGACGGGAAACCATCCTTGGTATCACGATGGATGGCAGATAGAACCGTCGCCGATTTAATATATTCTGGAACTAAAACTTGACTGGCTAGATGTTAGGCTTGTGAAATGATTTGTGAAAATTGGCTTTGCGCAAATAGACCTTAGCCATCCTTTGAGTGACCCTATCATGTGCACCATTCCGTGTCGGCTTGCCGAGTACGTTGGGTACTCACCCTTGCTATACGCACAAACTTCGATGAAGGAAACGAAGAACTGGAGGACCCCTATGCTTACTACCGGAGGAATGAAGACAATGGAGCGCGCTAGGTCTTAGTCCCCGCCGTTGCTCGTGGCAACCGACATGCCGCTTTCCGTCCGCTAGTCTCATCTAAAATCTGATTTGTTGAATTCGGACCAAGAGGTCCTATATGTAATAGATATTGCCTTCGGTCTATTATTGTAATAATTTTGTTGTAAGACTATTCGTGCACTTTGCACCGGTAATTCGAACCGTATTCGTGGGTACCAAACTACTTGATCCAGTGGATATGATACTATGAACACGAATGATTCCCGTCCTCAAAAACGGGGTCGACACAATCTCTCTCCGCTAGGGAGCCTTGCTTGATGCAACCTCTTCCCGAGTGGCCTTCACTCCACGGATGTTCTCCAGTGGAATTCAAGTCGAGACCAGCTTCTCGAGGGCATCGAGTTGTTCATTGATCGGCAATATACTCTCTACACGCGAGTTCAGGTTAGTCAACTAAAAGAAACCATAAGGCTATAACGTAAAAGAGCGATGCTTACATTTAGCAAATGGTAGCTTCATTCAGCTGTCCACGAGCATGTCTCTTTCTTCGTTCTCTTTCGCTTGTTTAAGATAATGCCCCGCTCAAGCCTTCGGAGTCGCGCCATTCTATTTTAATCGGAGGGACCCGTGTCTCAAGATCACAAACTGGGATCTCCTCCTCTTTTCCCGATCAATTTAAAGAAGACAAATGAAGACAAAGAAAATACAGATTGAAGACTAAACTCGAAGATCGCTTTAGAGCTTACCGCACGTAGGCCGAACCCTCGACCGGTACTTCCCGCTGTCCTTTCTCCTTGGTTCGCACTGACCGGTCCTCGCCGGGCGCCTTGAGCGGCAACGGATCTCTTCTTCCGCCGACCGGTTTCAAAGAAAAGTCTCCGACCGGTAGTCGGGGCTCTTTCCTCAGATATCTTCACCGGGAGGTGGGGGCTTCTCACTCGAGCGCTCCCACTTGGGAGAGGGTCCCGAGTATCCCGTTCTACGGGCTTTGCTTCTTCACCGCCGCAGATGGCTTTGAGGCCTCACTCGCCCGTGGGATCAATGTTCCGAGGCTTCCCGCAAGCAAAAAGATGGGAACATTCGGGACAAAGGCAGAAGGATTTTCAACAAGGACACGATTTCAATTATGAGGCATACCTGGTTGATCGGCGAATTTTAGGTGTGGATTTGGTGGATGGCCTCGGAGAGGTGTAACACCCTAAAAATCCGAAGCTTTAAAAATCAAAATATAAAATTGGAACTAACAAAAATCTTTTGATTGATTGCATCTTTTCGAATTTATTTGCATCTTATCTACAAATCTTCGTTGCCGAGTTAAATAAACGAATATTTATTTTGAAGGGAAAGTCGATAGGGTTTTAAAATAATAAAAGAAAGGAAATTGCAAATATGAGAAATTGTAAAAATAAAGACTTAGGGAAGAGTTAAGATTTAATAAAATTTACTTTTGAATGTAAGATATTGAACTTTTGGGTACAATACAAAAATTTACTAAGTTATAAATCGAAGAAAAGGTATAAAAAATAATAAATATATGATTAAAATAATATATATATATATGTATATAACAAAGTGGGCAAAAACATAAAATCTAATTAAATTACAATTGGGCCAAAAATTGTATTTAGTTTATATGTAAAATACAAAAGGAATTGATAGTAAAAAAATGAAAAAAGAAAAATCACAAAAACAAAAAAATCTACTATTCATTAGCCGCCACCGCTCGACCTCGGCCTCACGTCCCGCGCGCGCGTGCCGCCGCGCGGCTCGGCCACCCGTCCCGTCGCCGCCGATCCCCGTGCCCCCGCCCTCGCTCCCATCCCCGCGCCGAGCCCCGCGCCCGCCCCGCCGCGCCGTTGGTCGCCGCCGTCGCCGCACCGCCCGTCCCGCCGCCGTGCCGCTCCGAGCCCGCGCGCCCGGCCGCCCCGCCTCGCGCCAACGCGCGCCGCGCCAACGTCGCCTCGCCATGCCATCGCTGCACGCCGCCCCATCGCCATCGAGCCCGTGACGACGCGCGTCTTGTCGCCGACCGGCGCCGTCCGTCCCCTTCCCTCACCGGCGCGCCTATAAGAGGGAGGCGCAGCCCTTTAACCCTCACCCTACCGTCCCACGCCCTCTCCCCCACTCTCCCCTCTCTCTCTCGTGCACCGAGCTCCGCGCCACCGCTCTCCTCGCCGTCGCCACGCCTGCGCCGTGCCGCGCCGCCCTCCGTCCTAGCCGCGGTAAGCCCCTCTCGCCCCTATCCCCTTCGCCACATGCCGCTCCTCGTGCGCTCGCCCGCCTTAGCTCTGCCAAGCATGCAAGGAAGAGAAAGAGAGAGGGAAGGGAAGAAAGGTAGGAGAGAGAAGAAGGAAAGAAATAGAGGAAGCAGGAAGATAGAGAAGAAGGAACAAAGGGGAAAAGAAAGAAAGAAAAATAGGAAATGTTTTTGAAAAAGATTTAAAGTGAAAATCTATTTCCTCTCCTAAAATAAAATTGTATTTGGAGACAATATAAAATAGCAATAATTATAAATTAGGAATTTTAACTGTGACTTAGTTTGCTATTAGATCCTAATTTTATCATATGAATTTATTTTGAGTTCAATTCTTAAATTATTAAATACAATCTTTTGTTTAGGATGAATCATTTAGGAAATTAAATATAATTTAGTTTGTTAGTAAAACCTAAAACCTTGTCATATAAAATTTTTAGAATTTAAATTCTAAATCATTTAGCATAGTGACACACTTTAGAGTAAATTATTTTAGGATTCGAATTAATTGCAACCCTAGGATTTGTCGGCTCGTTAAATTGGAAATAAAATTTGAATTAATCACTTCCTTTGTCGGTATATATATTTTTTAATTGTCGACCGATATCTCTTTTCCTAAATTATAATAAACTAACTCGAAATAACATCACCTTATAATTAATTAAGTCGATAAACGCAAAACTTCAAATTATTGTATCTCGTTCATTTTAACTCGACTCTATCGAAACTCGAACCTAAATTTACTTAAAATCGTAGCCTAGTGTTAGAAATCGCTTTTGCGATTTATTTGGCTTTTGGTGATTCTTATTTGAATTCTAATCGAATTCAGTTGGATTTCTTGCACGTATAATAGAGCCCAAGGGAATCGTTGAGAACATCGAAGACTCAAGCCAACAAGGTCATGAGCAAGGGAAAGTCATCACTCCCTTTGAACATGTTGATCCTATTTGTGAACTTGTTTTGATTCTAAAACTAAAATGTGCACGCTATACACAAAAAGAATACCTATTCTTCTTATGCCATGCCTTGATGTTGAATTACCTTTAGTTATGTTCTTTGTAACCCTCGACATGATGTAACCGAAGGAAATCTTCTGTAAAATGCTAAGCCATGCTATTATTAGATTCATGCATACTCATGTTTCGCAAAGAGCTATATGCTTGGGCAACTACCTTTGGGAAAGGAAGTTGAGATACGGCATGTGGAGACATGAGCGCCACATTGCCATGAGAATGATCAAAGGAGTTTTGATGAAAACTAAAAATACCAAACAAATGTTTTAGAGTGGGGCGGCTGAATGATTTGGGTGGATTCCGGAAAAGGCAAGTGCCAACCCTGGTCAATTAAGGACCTAGCCATGAGATAGCCGGGAAACGAGCCAGTACAACCGTACTTCTCGAATGGGTATAGACCTAGCGGAGTAGATATCCGAGCGAAAGTAGTATTCCTGCGTAGTGGTTCAGGTGTTGGGTTGAGTTAAGGGCTTACCAGTAGGGGATTTACCGCTGGTAAGTACCTGGGCAAAGATCAGGATATACGATCAATATGAGGAGATGAAGATAGAGGTTGGAAATTGAAGATGGAGCAAGTCTTTCTCTTACCCCGGAACGCGTAACTCCTCCGACCGCTAGGAAATGACGGCTAGAGTGCAGGAGGGCTTAAGTTCATGGAGCGGGTACTGCCAAAGTGAGGTTATCGAAAGGCTTTGCCGTGACCGTCTCATGTGTTGGGACATAGGCTCATTTGTTGGGCAGTCGCGGAGTACGGGTAAGGTGTATATGCACCGTAGTGTGAATGAATCAATCTATTCGAATGGCCCCGCTCGCAGATATAGAGCATCGTGACAAGACTTTCGCTTGGCTAGACTCTAAATTTTAAAATGATGGGATAGGTTTGCATGATGATTCTTATTCACTGGTGGATCAACTTCTCGAAAGGCGAGAAGGGGTAGACTCCCGCATAACCATGACGATCCGGAGGTGAGAAGCCATCCTTGGAATCACTATGGATGGTAGACGTAACCGTCGCCGACTTAAAGAACTATGGAACTAAAACTTGATTTGGCTAGATGCTAGGTTTGTGAAAAGATTTGCAAAGTTGGCTTTGTGCAAATAAACCATGGCATTTCCTTGAGAATCCCCTATTATGTGCATCTTTCCGTGTTGGTTTGCTTTGTACGGTTGGTACTCACCCTTGCTATACGCACAAACCTTCGATGGTGGGAATGAAGACTCGGAGGATCCATATGCCTACTACCAGGAGGGCGAAGAAGACGATGGCGCCCGCTAGGTCTTAGTCTCCTGGCCGTTGCTCGTGGCACCGATAAGCCGCCGCCTTCCATTCCGCCGCCTTACCTAATTTCCGCTTTTGGTTGTATCTGGACCATGAAGTCCTATATGTTGGATATTGCCTTCTGACCTATATTGTAATACTTTTGGTGTAAGACTATTCGTGCATTTGCACCGATAATTCCGCATCGTATTTCGTGGGTACCAAACTACTCTATCCAGGAAATGGTACTATGAACACGAAAGATTCCCGCTCCAAAACGGGGTCTACAGAGCTGGTATCGAGCAATGCGACCGTAGGATAAGACCAACCGGCACCCCACCCCCTTGATAGCCGGCAAAAGGGAGAAATCCCCATCTAGGTTTGTTCTGAAAATAAAAACATTATGTCTATAAGACAAAATATGTTTTTCCCCGTACTCTTGCCCCTTTTCTCTTTATAAAATTTGTTTTACTTCCACCTTCACCTAACTCTGATTTTCTTAGGAATAGATGGCAGGACGAGGTCAGAACGGAGTCTGGGAAGTTGAGGTTCCATGAGAGGATGGATACGTTGTGCAGCTATGACAACTGATGTGGTGCTTGAGATACTCTGAGTTACCCATCTTCAGGAGGATGAGGTTTGGTACTGAAGACCGTCCCGAGTGGGAGGCTATCGTGACGATCAAGTCACGCATGGCTAGTGAGCCGGAGTTTCGCTTTAGGACACGCTACCGGCATGACTCAGCAGAGGCTGCAGTTCAAGATGCCGCCCAAGAGGCATTCCTTCGCCTTAACGCCGTCCACAGAGTTGAGCTAGCGAGGACTGAGTTTGCACATCACCCGTATCGGGAGGATGGCAACTCCGTCTGTACCGTACAGGATACCCCGTGCTGCAACAACCCTATGGTGACCCGTCTGTCTCGATGGGCTGAGGCCCTAGACGACGGCTATGAGGAGGCACTACTAGAGATCGAAGAGCAGCAGAGACGCTTGGGCGAGCTTCAGGAGGAGCACCACGCCTGTGGCAACAAGATCAACTCACTAAAGACCCAGCTCCAGTTTAATGACATGCAGTACAAGCAGCTCTCGGACCGGTACATCGCCCATGGTGAGGCTATGGTCACCCTTGAGGAACAGCCGAGGAAGAGCCAGAGGCAAGTCAGTCAGTTGGAGGAGCAGCTCCGTGTGGTCTAAGTTACTGCTACGGCTGCCTCTACTTCCACCGCACTGCCCCACCCCTTGCATCGGCTCGCGACCACTACTACTTCGTCACTCCTCCATGCTTGGCGACTTTCCACGCAATACTGGAGGAGATGGACATGCTGAGCACTGAGCCCGAACCCTACCTGGTGGATCCTACTATGACTCCGCCTGCTATTGCAGAGACGAAACCCACCCCGACTACCACAGCTGCTTCATCTGAGCCCGGTCCCGGAGTAGAGATCCTGATCCAGATCGATACCGACCCGGGGACTGAGTCAGATCCAGAGGAGGTCGAGAGGGAGCCCAACATCACAAATCCGTCAGAGGACGAGGCTCCTGCTTGCCGCATCACCTATACGGGAGGACCCATCACTCGCAAGACTGCCCGCAAGAGCACCCGACCTAGGGGCAAGAAGCCCAAGACTAACCCGGAGGTGACCACTTCTGAGCCGTGGGGACTACGGTTTGCATCCGCCAGGGACCACCCACTTCCTGCACCCGGTTCCTGCGGTTTGCTAGACGACTAGACGAGAGGTCTGCACCGGCTTTGATCTTGCTTTGGATGGTTTTGACAGCAAGGACCACACCCTCCCCCTTAGTAGCTGATGGCAGTAGTGCGATGTTAACTTTTGCATTGTGTTGTAAGGGACTGCGTATGTGCAATCTGTTGTATCTGCTATTAACGTATTGACCATGGACCTATGTAATGTTCTATAGTATGTTATGAATGAGTTTATTCCACCATGCTTGTTCTGTTCAAAGATCACTTAAAAACAACTTAAAAAGAAAACCACTTAGAATCCATGACCTTAGTAGGTCCAATCTCTTACCTCATCTACCTTCTTCAGATGGCGCAACATCGCAGAGCCTCAACATCCAACGAGAACCCACCAGAGCCTAATCCCTCCACCCTAGCAGAGGTCATGGCTTTGCAAACACAGTTGCTTCAAGCCATCGTCAACAACCAAGGGAATCGCGGAGGATCGAGCTTGGAAGAGTTTATGCGAGCCAAGCCGCCTACATTCTCCACGGCAAACGAGCCAATGGATGCTGAAGATTGGCTGAGAGTAATAGAGAAAAAGTTGACCCTTGTCCGAGTACGAGAAGCTGACAGAGTCATCTTCGCCACCAATCAGCTGGAATGTCCCGCAGGTGACTGGTGGGACACCTACAAAGAGACACGGGCAGGAGATGCCGGAGAACCAACCTGGGATGAATTCACGGCCGCCTTCCGTGAAAATTTGGTACCCACCACAGTCATGAGGATGAAGAAGAACAAATTTCGAAGGTTACGCCAAGGCAACACCACGGTACAAGAGTACATGAACAAGTTCACACAGCTTGCCCGATATGTCACCAGCTTCCAAAGCCTTATCAACAAGGTTGTGAGATTGGAGCATGACCAAAAGATGGTGGAGAACAACTGCAAGAGGAGACTCGCTATGAGCCGCCCACTTCAGGGAGCGTCTCAGCGTCCCAAGGGAGCCACCCCATCTGGATGGAAACCAACCGTCGTGGCAACCAGTCGTCCTACTGCACTCGACAATGTCAGCAGGCCAACTGCGCCCCAGTTCCGCACTCGGACATGACCCTAGCCACTCCTGGAAGGAGAAATGTGAACTGCTTCAACTGTGGAGAGTTTGGGCACTACTCCAACAGCTGCCCCAAGGCACGCAACACCCGTATGCGTACCTATACCAATACAACGGTTGTACGAGGAACTACTACCCCTGCTGCTGGATGCGGTCTGTTTAGGACGCCGCAACCCAATGAGTCTACTATCGGATTCCATCGCGGACAAGTGAACCATGTGCGTGCCGAAGAGGCACGGGAAGATCGAGCGTGCGATGGGTATGTTCTCTATCAACTCTACCTCAGCTTAAAGTCTTATTTGATTCTCGAGCATCACATTCGTTCATATCGTCACAAATAAGCAAACAACACCACCTACACCAGATAGAACTTAAGAGACCCATGTTAGTACACTCACTGGGGGAAACATAACCGTACCCCATGCTTGCATCAATGTGCCCATCCGGATTAGAGACGTGGTATTTCTTTCAAACCTTATGGTACTACCACCACAAACTCTTGATATCATACTTGGAATGGATTGGTTGACTAAGAACAATGGGGTCATAGACTGTGACCAAAGGGAAGTCACAGTATCCACCCCATGGGGATCACCAATGAACATAACCATGGACCGAAACCCGATGCTATGTGAGCAAGCTGCGGGAATATTTACCATGCTACCTTTGAGCGGGATGCTAGTAGTGCAAGATTACCCGGACGTATTCCCTGAGGAATTGCCCGGAATGCCCCCTGATCGTGACATAGAATTTGTCATCGACCTAATGCCTGGTACTGCCCCCATATCCAAGAGACCCTACCGAATGCCGGCTAACGATCTAGAAGAACTTAAGAAGCAGATAAGAGAACTACAGGAAAAAGGATTTGTACACCCTAGTTCTTCTCCTTGGGGAGCCCCGGTGCTCTTCGTCAAGAAGAAGGATGGAAGTATGAGGATGTGTGTAGATTACCGATCGTTGAATGAAGTGACCATCAAAAACAAGTACCCATTACCTCGAATCGATGACTTATTTGATCAACTCAAGGGTGCCCAAGTGTTCTTGAAGATTGATCTTCGGTCAGGATACCATCAGTTGAAGATTAGAGCCGGAGATATTCCCAAAACAGCATTCTCTACGTGTTATGGCTTGTATGAGTTCACAGTAATGTCTTTTGGATTGACCAATGCCCCGGCGTATTTCATGAACCTAATGAACAAAGTATTCATGGAATATCTGGATAAATTCGTGGTGGTGTTTATCGATGATATTCTTATCTATTCCAAAGACGATGAGGAACATGCAGAACACCTACGACTAGTACTGGAGAAGCTACGAGAGCATCAGTTGTATGTGAAGTTTAGTAAATGTGAGTTTTGGCTTAAGGAAGTCGCTTTTCTTGGCCATTTAGTCTTAGCCGGAGGAGTAGCAGTAGACCCTGCCAAGGTCGAAGCTGTTACGGAATGGAAGGCACCCAAGTCGGTAACAGAGATTCGGAGTTTCTTGGGATTGGCCGGATATTATCGGCGATTCATCGAAGGGTTTTCCACGATAGCCCGACCCATGACTCAACTTCTGAAGAAAGAGAAGAAATTTGCCTGGAACGAGGAGTGTCAGCAAGCCTTTGACCAACTAAAAGAAAAGTTAACCACCGCCCCAATCTTAATCCTACCTGACAACCGTAAGGACTTTGTTATATACTGTGATGCGTCCCGATAAGGACTGGGAGGTGTATTGATGCAGGATGGAAAGGTTGTGGCGTATGCCTTGAGACAGCTGCGACCCCACGAGGAAAACTACCCCACACATGACTTGGAATTAGCAGCAGTTGTTCATGCGTTAAAAACTGAGACACTATCCGATCGGGAATCACCGCGATATATACACCGATCACAAGAGCCTGAAATACTTCTTTACTCAGTCCGATCTCAACTTACGTCAGAGACAGTGGTTGGAATTGATCAAGGACTACGATCTAGGAATCCATTACCATCCCGGCAAAGTGAATGTAGTGGCCGACGCGTTAAGCCGCAAAGCCTAATGCAACCATATGAGACTGGAAGGCATGGCCAGTGAGCTCCAAGAAGAAATGGCTCGACTTAACTTACACCTGATTCCTCACAGAGAATTGAACTCACTGGAAATCCAACCTCTTCTGAGGACTCAAATAGAAGAAGCTCAAAAGGATAATGGAGAAACTCAAACGATCAAAGAGCGCATGGCCGCTGGGCACGCGAAGGAATTTTCGATAGATGACAATGGGACCCTATGGTATAAGAAAAGGATCTACGTGCTCGAGCAAGGTGGTTTGAGGGGATTGATCCTGAAAGAAGCACACGAATCAAGCATATTCGCTACATCCCGGAAAGACGAAGATGTACCAGATTTGAAGGAGGAATACCGGTGGCCCAATATGAAGAGGGACATAGCCGAATAGGTGGTCGTATGCGATATATGCCAAAGGGTAAAAGCTAAGCATCAACGACCGGCAGGATTGTTGCAGCCACTCAAGATTCCCGAGTGAAAATGGGATGAGATAGGCATGGACTTCATCGTTGGACTACCCAAAACTGCATGGATATGATTCCATTTGGGTAAAAGTAGATCGGCTCACCAAGACCGCTAGATTTATCCCCGTTAAGACTAACTACAATAGTGCCAAGCTAGCGGAACTAACATGAGGAGGATCGTGTGTCTTCATGGTGTACCAAAAAGAATTATATCGGATCACGGTACTCAATTCACGTCCGATTTCTGGAGCAGAGTTCATGAGGCACTTGGAAGTCACCTTGCCTTCGCATCGCTTACCACCCGTAGACCGATGGGCGGACCGAAAGGTCAAATCAAGTTCTTGAGGACATGCCGAGAGCTCGTGCGTTGGATTTTACCAAGGATTGGGAAAGATGCCTACCGTACGCCGAATTCTCCTACAACAATAGCTACCAAGCAAGTCTAAAGATGTCGCCAAATGAAGCCCTATTTGGTCGGCGATGCCGAACCCCATTGATGTGGTCAGAAACCAGTGAACGAACCATGTTTGGGCCTGACATAATCAAAGAGGCCGAAGAAAAGGTTCGTCGATCCGAGACCGATTAAAGGCGGCCCGACCTCGACGTAAGAGCTACGCGGATACTCGTCGAAGGGACTTAGAGTTTAATGTAGGAGACCATGTGTACCTAAAGGTCTCACCACTACAAGGGACCCAGAGGTTCAAGGTCAAAGGGAAACTTGTGCCAAGATACGTGGGCCCATTCCGGATAAGCGCCGAAGAGGCAAAGTGTCCTACCATCTAGAGTTACCCGAGAACATCTCTGATGTCCACCCAGTATTCCATGTGTCGTAATTGAAAAAGTGCCTGCGAGTGCCAGAAGAGCAAGCTCCTTTGGAAACCATCCATATCGAGTGATCTCACACACCGGAACACCCAATAAAGATATTAGATGAGGCGTAAAAGAGGACACGAACCAAGTCATGGCGCATGTACAAAGTGCAATGGAGGAATCACACCGAAGTAGAGGCCACCTGGGAGAGCGAAGATTTTCTAAAGATTGAATACCCACACCTACTCAACAACCGGTAAGAAATCTCGGGGACGAGATTTATTTAAGGGGGTAGGTTTGTAACACCCTAAAAATCTGAAGCTTTAAAAATCAAAATATAAAAATTGGTTTGATTGATTGCATCTTGTAGAATTTATTTGCCTGTTATTTACAAAACTTCGATGCCGAGTTAAATAAATGAATATTTGTTTTGAAGGGAAAGTCGATAGGGTTTTAAAATCCTAAAAGAAAGGAAATTGCAAATATCGAAATAAAATTATAAAAATAAAGACTTAGGGAAGAGTTAAGATTTAATAAAATTTACTTTTGAACATAAGATATTGAACTTTTGGGTACAATACAAAAATTAACTAAGTTATAAATAATAAGAAAAGGTTTAAAGAATAGCAAATATATGATTAAAATAATATATATATATATATATGTATATAACAAAGTGGGCAAAAACGTAAAATCTAATTAAATTACAATTGGGCCAAAAAATTGCATTTAGTTTATATGTAAAATACAAAAGCAATTGATAGTAAAAAAAGAAAAAAAGAAAAAATCAGAAAAGCAAAAAAATATATTGTTCATTAGCCGCTAGCAGTTCGACTCGGCCTCGCGTCCCACGCGCGCGCGCGCGCTGCGGGCGCGTCGCGTTGCCGCGCGACTCGGCCGCCCGTCCCATCGCCACCGAGCCCCATGCCCCGCGCCTCCGTCCCATCCCCGCGCCGAGCCCCGCGCCCCACCCCGCCGCGCCGTTGGCCGCCGCCGCCGCCGCACCGCCCGTCCCATCGCCGCGCCGCTCCGAGCCCCGTGCCACGCCGAGCCCCGCGCGCCGTGCGCCGTCCCGTCCCTCGCGCCCCACGCGCGCCGCACCGCGCCGCGCGCGCGCGCCGAGGTCGCCTCGCCATCCCATCGCCGCGTGCCGTCCCGTCGCCACCGAGCCCGTGCCGCCGTGCGCGTCTTGTCGTCCCACCACGCTTCGTCCCCTTCCCCCACCGGCGCGCCTATAAGAGGAGGCGCAGCCCCTTTCAACCCTCACCCCACCGCCCAACGTCCCTCCCCCACTCTCCCCTCTTCCTCTCGTGCGCTGAGCTCCGTGCCGTCGCTCTCCTCGCCGCCGTCACGCCGCCGCCGTGTCGCGTCGCCCTCCGTCCTAGCCGCCGGTAAGCCCCTCTCGCCCTCCTATCCCCTTCGCCACATTCCGCCGCCCTCGTGTGCCCGCCCGGCCTTGGCTCTGCCAAGCATGCAAGGAAGAGAAAGAGAGAGGGAATGGAAGAAAGGTAGGAGAGAGAAGAAGGAAAGAAAAGAGGAAGCAAGAAGATAGAGAAGAAGGAAGAAAGGGGAAAAGAAAGAAAGAAAAAAAGAAAAGAAAATGGAGAAGAAAAATAAATAAAAATAGGAAATGTTTTTGAAGAAGATTTAAAGTGAAAATCTATTTCCTCCCTAAAATAAAAGTGTATTTGGAGACAATATAAAATAGCAATAATTATAAATTAGGAATTTTAATTGTGACTTAGTTTGCTATTAGATCCCAATTTTATCATATGAATTTATTTTGAGTTCAATTCTTAAATTATTAAATACAATCTTTTGTTTAGGATGAATCATTTAGGAAATTAAATATAATTTAGTTTGTTAGCAAAACCTAAAACCTTGTCATATAAAATTTTTAGAATTTAAATTCTAAATCATTTAGCATGGTGACACGCTTTAGAGTAAATTATTTTAGGATTCGAATTAATTGCAACCCTAGGATTTGTCGGCTAGTTAATTTGGAAATAAAATTTGAATTAACCACTTCCTTTGTCGGATATATTTTTTTAATTGTCGACCAATATCTCTTTTCCTACGTTATAATAAACTAACTCGAAATAACATCACCTTATAATTAATTAGGTCGATAAACGCGAAACTTCAAATTATTGTATCTCGTTCATTTTAACTCGGACTCTATCGAAACTCGAACCTAAATTTACTTAAAATCGTAGCCTAGTGTTAGAAACCGCTTTTGCGATTTATTTGGCTTTTGGTGATTCTTATTTGAATTCTAATCGAATTCAGTTGGATTTCTTGCATGTATAATAGAGCCCGAGGGAGCCGTTGAGAACATCGAAGACTCAAGCCAACAAGGTCACGAGCAAGGCAAGTCATCACTCCCTTTGAACATGTTGATCCTATTTGTGTACTTGTGTTGATTCTGAAACTAAAATGTGCACGCTATACACAAAAAGAATACCTATTCTTGTCATGCCATGCCTTGATGTTGAATTACCTTTAGTTATGTTCTTTGTAACCCTCGACATGATGTAACCGAAGGAAATCTTCGGTAAAATGCTTAGCCATGCTATTATTAGATTCATGCATACTCATGTTTCTGCAAAGAGCTATATGCTTGGGCAACTACCTTTGGGAAAGGTAGTTGAGATACAGCATGTGGAGACATGAGCGCCACATTGCCATGAGAATTATCAAAGGTGTTTTGATGAAAACTAAAAATACCAAACAAATGTTTTAGACTGGGGCGGCTGAATGATTTGGGTGGATTCCAAAAAAGGCAAGCGCCGACCCTGTCAATTAAGGACCGAGCCATGAGATAGCCGGAAACGAGTCAGACAACCGCATTCTCGAATGGGTATAGACCTAGCGGAGTAGATATCCGAGAGGAGGCGTATCCCCGAGTAGTGTTTCAGTGTTGGGTTGAGTTAAGGGCTAAACAAGAGTGTATTTACCGCTGGTAAGTACTGGGCAAAGATCGGGATATACGATCAATATGAGGAGATGAAGATAGAGGTTGAAAATTGAAAATGGAGCAAGTCTTTCTCTTACCCCGGGAACGCCAGAACTCCTCTCACTACTAGGAAACAACGGCTAGAGTGCAGGAGGGCTTAAGTTCATGGAGCGGGTACTGCCAAAGTGCGGTTATCGAAAGGCTTTGCCGTGACCGTCTCATGTGTTGGGACATAGGCTCATTTGTTGGGCATCACGGAGTACGGTAAAGTGTACATCCACCGCAAGGTGAATGAATCAATCTATTCGAATAGCCGTGCTCATGGATATAGAGCATCGTGACAAGACTTTCGCTTGGCTAGATTCTAAATTTTAAAATGATGGGATAGGTTTGCATGATGATTCTTATTCACTGGTGGATCAACTTCTCGAAAGGCGAGAAGGGGTAGACTCCCTAGATAACCATGACGATCCGGAGGCGAGAAGCCATCCTGTGAATCACTATGGATGGTAGACAACCGTCGCCGACTTAATAAACTATGGAACTAAAACTTGACTTGGCTAGATGCTAGGTTTGTGAAAAGATTTGCACAGTTGGCTTTGTGCAAATAAACCATGGCATTTCCTTGAGAATCCCCTATCATGTGCATCTTTCCGTGTTGGTTTGCCGGGTACGGTTGGTACTCACCCTTGCTATACGCACAAACCTTTAGATGGTGGGAATGAAGACTCGGAGGATCCATATGCCTACTACCAAGAGAGCGAAGAAGACGATGGCGCCCGCTAGGTCATAGTCTCCGGTCGTTGCTCGTGGCACCGACAAGCCGCCGCCTTACCTAATTTCGCTTTTGGTTGTATCCGGACCATGAGGTCCTATATGTTGGATATTACCTTCGGACCTATATTGTAATACTTTTGGTGTAACACTATTCGTGCATTTGCACTGATAATTCAAGATCGTATTTCGTGGGTACCAAACTACTCGATCCAGGAAATGGTACTATGAACACGAAAGATTCCCATTCCAAAAATGGGGGTCTACAAGAGGTTACTTCAGCTTGAGGAGCTGGGACATCATCGTCCGATTCATCAATCACCAACCTCCTTTTGCTCGCTCGCTTGTTGACATCCTCATCAGCAGCAGCCCTTTTGCCGATTGGATCACTTCTGATCTTGACACCGCCAGCTGGCTTCTTGGCAGGCCGAGCTGGCGCATCGTCATGATGCAACTTGTACGGCTTAGAGATGATGAAAGCATTTTCCAGCAAGGGAGATTTTATATACACTAAGAGATGCAATATTAAGATTGGAAGACATTAAAGAAGTTAAGTCAGCTTACCGGAGGAGGAGGATGGTACAAGCTGAATGGGAGACTAGGCAACATGAGGCTGCGCTCGACCGTGATCCCAGAAGAAAAGATTTTGTACATACGAGTCTTCAGGGTCTCGTAGCTCAAGGAATCGCGGTCTTCCTGATTGGGGTCCCTTTCACCCTCATACTTGAATGCGAGCTTGGATCTTTCTTTGATGGGTGCCAGTCGGTTCTTGATGAAGTGCCGGAGTGATTTGTTCTCCCTGAAGGCCTTTTTTCTTCATTTCAAGGATTTTGGCCAGGAGCTTGTTGGCTTCATCCCAATCTTGGGCCACTGGCACAGTGCTCCAATTAGGCCTTGGAACTGATGGAAGACCGACAAAGTTGGGCAAGCTGCGTTCAAGATTTGAGATATAAAACCAGTTCGCATGCCAGCCTTTGTTGGAAGATTTCAAGGGAAGAGAGAAATAATCTTTGCGGAGAGCTCCATTGAGTTGAAATCTAGCCCCACCAACGACGCAGGGCTCATCCTTGTTTGGATGTGGCTTAAGATAAAACATGCGGCGGAAAAGTTGGAAGTGGGGAAGGATGCCAAGAAAAGCTTCGCAGACGTGGATGAAGATCGCGATGTGAAGCATGGAGTTGGGATTCAAATGATAGAGTTGAAGACCGTAATACTCAAGAAGGCCCCAAAAGAAATCAGAGGTGGGAAGGCCGAGCCACAGTAGAAAAAGAAGTAAAAATGACGATCTCACCGGTGTTTGGAGTGGGAAACTCCTCACCAGCTGCCGCACGCCAGCCGATAATCTCTTTGGGCGGAAGAACTCCGTTCTTCACCATCTCTTGAAGAGTTGATTCCTTGACGTCTGAGGTCGCCCATTGCTCGAAGGGAATTTCTTTCTCTCTCGCCATGGATGCGATTTGGGGGAGAACGGATCTGGCACGGGTGATGGGGATTTGTCAAAGAAATCTTGGAGGCTAGATGCGGAAGATGGCTTGTGGTGGAACGAGAGTTTCTAAATCGATGGATTTGGGCGCGCGTGAGTTTAGGGTTTTCTGCGGCGAGCTTGTGAACAGTGCTGCGAAAGAGGAAATTTTTGGGGAAGACGAAGTGGCGGGGTTGACCCCGAGGCTTCGTAAAAAGACTTGAGTGCTTTCGTTTAGTCATCTCGCGATTGGGCCGAGCCCATGAGAGACTTACAGCCTAACTATGGTGTGGCTTGACGCGTGTCCTTAGGGACTTAACTGGATGGACTTAAACAGATTTGCCGTGGCAATATACACGTGTCTAATTGCTCAATACCTTTAAAATCCTTTCATACCACGGTTTGCGTAACTTCATGAGAAGTTGGCACGAGGCAATTTGAAAGGTGACAAATAGTTAAGCTTTTTATGGCTGTCCTGATGACAGTGACTGTTTGGTTTTTATGCATTTGATTAAATGATTATATCAATGCTATTCTTCCACCTTGGTGAAGATCTTTTTAGCTTAAGACTAAAATTATGGCAAGAGCTATTTAATATTTTGGTCATATTTTTTAGACGACTGAAAAATTTGCTTACCCATGAGTGTCGATTAAATTATTTGTTCCGAGATGACTCGGGAAAGTTAACTCGGATAAGCATGAGCTTGCCGAGTGAATTGATTTCTTACCCATGAGGGCTAATTAAATTATTTCTTCTGAGACGACTCGGGCAAATTTACTCGGATAAGCATGAGCTTGCCGAGTGATGTGGTTTCAGCCGGGGTTTCAGCCGGCCTTACCTGCCCTGATATACTTTTAGTATATTTATTACTAGATTTATGTTAGGACTGCCTCTTATATCAAGATCCCATTCTTGTCGGACATCATAAGCCGAAATCGGCCTACTAGCAGCAGCCGACAGCCGATTTCCTAGGCTAAGTATATCTGGTTCAAGGATGATATCTTTTCATAAGAATCATCGGAGCAGCCGATCTAAAGTTAGCTTTCCAGTATCGGCTAGGTTATCAATATATATATTTATTATCCTTTACTGTATTTGGGTTAAGCGACTGATGCTGTCTCAGTATAGCCGATCCATTCCACTCACTTGGCTTAAATATATTTTAAGATAGCATATATATGCTCATGGATTCCCTCAGCCGATCCAGTGGGGATCTAACCTAACACTTAACGCATATATCTTGTTTTTCTTGTTGGTTAACAGATCAAACCAACTAGCATGCCTTGAACAGCATAGGTAGCCAAGAAGGACCTGCACTGGAGCTAAGCAGATCTCCCAGGCTAGCGCGTGAGAGAAATTTCTCGTCAACACGCTTCTTGGCACGTCCGGTGGGACTTTCTTTGTCAACTCGGCTAGGACGCATCGACGCAGCCAACAAGATGGTCAACTCGAAGAGCCCCAATGTTTCTCAGACAACATCGTGCCTCGTGAAGATGGAGCAATTATCGGCTAAGCAGCACCGATTACAAGAAGACGGTGGAAGAGCTCCGTGCCCACTACTTACAATCATTCACCTGCACGAGATCCGGGCTGTACATCAAAAGTACAAGTTCAGCATAGACGAGCTCAAGGCATCCTCCTCCAAGTGGATCAAAGGGCAAACAAAAGGTGGAGGAGCCGGTTTAGGAACAACATGATTCGGCCCCGCATACTTTGCAAGACCGATCGATTCGATCGTCCATCACGCGCCGGTCAACCGAGTAGCATCCTTGTCAACACTCTCAACAACATGATTACTACTGTGGTCGACACCAAGATAGCCGACCAGCTGCAACGGGGGCTGACGTACTTCACAGATGGCCAGTTTCCCGGTTACAGGACGTTGGTCACCAAGAATCGGCCGATTCCACCGCCAACACAACCAGGGCCGCCAGGAGGGGTCCTCGGCCAACCGAATCCAATCGAATCGGTTGCGAAACCGGTGGTCACTATGCTGAACCGACAACAATCACTGCCCCAGGACCAAATCGCTAACATGTTCAACGACAATCGGCAGTTAGAGCCGGTTACCCAGATCGGCCTGGATAGACAGTACAACGCCGATGGCCGACAACTGTTCCCGGGTCCACCAACGCCACCACCGACGCATCGGCCGCCTCCCGCTGATCATCCACCCCGCTACCAGTATCAAGGAGGCCGTCAAGATCATCACTACAGGCCTTAGATGCCACCAGCACTGTATCGGCAAGCACCCGCACCGTATGATCCATGTGAGTCGATACAGCAGGACAACCGAACTTGGGCTGATCTGATTGCAGACGTCATGCACGATCAATTCGGCCTTAAGCCAAAGGACTTAGGGAACATGTATCGGTATCCCTATCCAGAGCATTTTGGGCGGATCGTTGCCCAACCGATACAAGATCCTAGATTTTTCAAAGTTCTCGTGGCAAGACAACGTTTCGACCTACGAGCATGTGTCACCCGATTCTTGGCGCAATGTGGCGAAGCATCGGCTACGGACGCCATGAGAGTTCATTTGTTCCCCCTGTCCCTTTCGGGATCGGCTTTTACATGGTTCTCTTCATTGCCTTACAACTCAATTCAGAGCTGGGCCGGTCTCGAAAAACAATTTCATAGCTACTTTTACTCCGGCAACAATGAAATGAAGTTGTCGGACCTCACCAAAGATCGTGCGTAAACACAACGAGTTGGTTCAAGACTACATCCAACGCTTCGGAGAGATGAGGAACCGATGCTACAACCTCGTGCCGTCGATGCCCAGCTAGCCGATTTGGCCTTCCATGGCCTCGATCGTGTCGATCCGTGAGCGCTTCTCCGCCCAGGATTTCGACAGCCTGGCACATCTGGCACAAAAGGTGACGGCCCACGAACAAAGATTTCAAGACACCAGAAGGCCGTCAAGAACATAACTCAAGTCATCGACTACGATTCCAATGACGATGACGCAGAGGTGGCGGAGCCGAATGGGCCAAGAAGCTCACGATGAAGCACCACGTCGGCGCGAGCCGATACCCAAAGCCGCCGACGAGGCAAGCCCACAGCAGTGTCGTCCGCATTGGCATTGTGATTTTTTAGGTACCGCTGGGAATCCGGCATGAGGCTGCCGACACCGGACGATTGCCCGACGTGCAACGATCACCGCGACGATGAGCACATGAGCTCATCGGCTCGGCCCGATCCGTGAAGCCTTCTTCATCGATGAAAACGACAACGACAACAACCGCGACGACAAGGAATCGGCCAATCCCAATGGTGCCCATCCGATCTCTTCACAAAGACGCAGAAAAGAAGAATTCAACGACTCTAGCGTGAAGGGAGAGAAGATGAAGTTTGGCAAATGATCCAAGAACATTGCCGTCGGCTGGGTAAGATCAAAAGGCGATGGGTCCCCAAAGTGAAAACCGCCGCAGCAGACAAGGAGCAAGCCAAGGAGAGTCCAGCCGATCAAGCCAGGAGGGCAGCCAAAGGGAAAGGCAAAGTTTCTGCATCGGTCAACATGGTGTTCATATTACCAGCCAAATTCAATGCTCCTGAAGCCGATGCAGACACCATCGAAGACGATTTGGTGAAACTAGCAATCTCACCGGACCAAGCCATTTTCGACAAACCCGAGGGAACCAAAAATTGGCACCTGAAGCCGTTGTATGTCAAAGGATTCATCAACGGCAAGCCGATGTCCAAGATGCTAGTCGATGGGGGAGCCGCAGTCAACCTAATGCCCTACGCGACATTCAGAAAACTAGGCAAAGGAGCCAAAGACCTGATAAAGATGAATATGGTGCTCAAAGACTTCGGCGGCAACCCATCAGAAACCAAGGGCGTCCTGAACGTCGAACTGACCACCAGCAATAAGACCATGCCCACAACATTCTTTGTCATCGACGGGAAGGGGTCTTACAGTCTGCTGCTCAGAAGGGACTGGATACACGCCAATTGTTGCGTTCCTTCTACAATGCATCAGAGCCTGATCCAATGGGACGGCAACAAGATTGAGATCGTACCAGCCGACAGGTCAGTTACCATCGTCAGTGTCGATTTGCCGCTTTGGAAAATCGAAGGCATTGATTGTTTGTCTGGAAAAATCTGGCAAGCCGATTTTCTAAATGTGTCCAATTCCACAATACAGCCGATTGGAGATGACGAGCCATAGCTGCTGCTTTGAACAAGACATGGTGGAGGGCTCAAGCGTCTTTGGCATGGACACCGCAGATGAGGACGATGGCAAGCTCGGGCAAGGTTTTACGTTGGCTGACGAGTTAGAAGAAATTGACATCGGCTCTGGTGACAAGCCGAGGCCGACGTATATTAGCAAAAATGTATCTCCTCATTGTAGATCCCAGCTCATCAATTTATTAAAAGAATATAAATATTGTTTTGCTTGGGAATACTTAGAGATGCCCGGTCTTAGCCGATCAATAGTGGTCCATCAACTGCCGATTAAGGCAGGCTATCGACCGTTCAAACAACCTCCCAGGAGGTTTAAGGCTGATATGTATGATGCAATCAAAGCCAAAATCACTCGGTTATACGATGCGGGATTCATTCGGCCTTGTCGATACACCGAATGGGTCTCAAACATTGTCCCAGTGTTGAAGAAAAATGGTAAACTTAGGGTATGCATCGATTTCGTAGATCTAAATAAGGCCACCCCTAAAGGCGAATACCCAATGCCAATAGCCGATTCACTCGTCGATGCCGCTTCAGCCACAAGATTATTAGTTTTATGGACAACAATGCAGGTTATAATCAGATATTTATGGCCGACGAAGACATCCACAAGACTGCTTTTCGGTGTCCTGGCGCAATCGGCTTGTACGAATGGGTGGTAATGACATTCGGCTTGAAGAATGCTGGGGCAACATATCAACGGGCCATGAACTACATCTTTCATGACATGATCGGCTCACTAGTGGAGATCTACATTGATGACATGGTTGTCAAGTCCAGAGAGATGGAGAACCACATAGCCGATCTGAGACAAGTGTTAGAGCGGACGAAGAAATATGGCCTGAAGATGAATCCACTTAAGTGCACATTCGGTGTATCGGCTGGGTAGTTCCTGGGATTTCTTGTTCATGAAAGAGGAATTGAGGTTACACCAAGGAGCATAAATGCTATCAAAACAATTCAGCCTCCGAAGGACAAGTAACAACTCCAATCTTTGATCGACAAAATCAACTTCATCAGGCGATTCATAGCCAATCTCTCAGAAAAGATGGAGCCGTTCACACCACTGCTTCGGCTGAAAGACGATGAAGCATTCACATGGGGGGCAGATCAACAAAAGGCTTTGGACAACATCAAGGATTATCTAAGTTCCCCTCCAGTTCTAATGCCTCCATAGAAAGGGCTGCCATTCAAGCTGTACCTATCAGCCAACGACAACTCAATCAGTTCGGTTTTAATTCGAGAAGTTGAGGGCAAAGAAAAAGCCATCTTATATCTCAGCCGATAGCTACTAGACGCGAAACAAGGTATTCACCTGTGGAGAAGCTATGCCTATGCCTCTATTTTTCATGTACAAAGTTAATGCATTATCTCGCTATCCAACGAGTGCACAATAATCAGAAAGCCGATGTAGTTAACTACATGCTATCAGCCCAGTCCAGTATTGAAGGGAAGAATTGGGAAGTGGATTTTTGCTCTAACAGAGTTTGATTTGAGGTACCAAGCGCCTAGGGCAGTCAAAGGACAAGCTATAGCCGATTTTATTGTGGAGCATAGAAATGACTCAATCGGCGCCGGGGAAATTATGCTTTGGACATTGACATTTGATGGCTCGGTTTGCACCAACGGCTACGGTATCGGCTTAGTTATTATTTCGCCCAGGGGGGCAAGTTTCAAATTTGCTTTCTCTATCAATCCCCATGCTACAAACAACCAAGCGGAGTACGAAGCCGTGCTTAAAGGATTACACCTACTCAAGGAAGTTGAAGCCGATGCCATTGAAATAATAGGAGATTCATTGTTGGTCATCACCAATTATCGGAGAATATGAATGCAAAAACGATGCGCAGATGGTCTACTATCAACAATGCCGGGAATTGATGGACGGTTTTCGGCTAGTTACTTTGAAACATATCCCTAGGGAACGAATACGTAAGCCAACGATGACTCAAGGGCCATCGGGCTATCGGCCGATGGGAAAAGAGATTGAAATAGAAATTGCTGCTATTGTAGCCGACAATTGGAGGTTTGAAGTCCACAGCTATCTCAAAACCCCTCTCAATCGGCTACAAGGAAACTGCGATACAAGGTGCTAAGATATGTTTTGCTCGATGAAGATCTCGTACTATCGGACGATTGATGGTGTGCTACTCAAGTGTTTGGGAGCCGATCAGGCCAAAGTGGCTATCGGAGAAGTACATGAAGGAATTTGTGGCACGCATCAATCGGCCCACAAAATGAAGTGGCTACTTCGCCGAGCAGGATATTTCTGGCTGACAATGCTGGAGGATTGTTTCGAATATTATAAGAGTTGCCAGGATTGTCAAAAATTTGGCGCCATACAACGAGCACCAGCGTCGGCTATGAACCCAATCATCAAGACTTGGCCGTTCAGAGGATGGGGCATTGATATGATCGGCAAGATCAATCCACCCTCAAGCAAAGGGCATAAATTTATTCTGGTGGCAACAGATTACTTCACAAAATGGGTGGAGGCAGTTCCTCTGAAGAAAGTGGATTCTAAGGACGCAATCAAGTTTGTTAAAGAGCACATTATCTACCGATTCGGCGTCCCGCAAACCATTGCAACTGACCAGGGATCGATATTCATATCGGATGAGTTTGTTCAGTTTGCCGACGGCACGGGGATCAAGTTACTCAATTCTTCACCGTATTATGCACAGGACAACGGGAAAGCCATAGCTTCTAATAAAAGTTTGATTAAGTTAATTAAAAGAAAGATCTCTGAGTACCCCAAGCAATGGCACAACCGATTAGCCGAATCACTATGGGCATATCAGATGGCGTGCCATGGATCAATTCAAGTCCCTCCGTAAAAGTTGGTCTACGGGCATGAGGCGGTGCTACCATGGGAAAGCGTCATCGGCTCAAGGCGCATTCAACTACAGGATCAACTCACAGCTGATGATTGTTATCACTTGGTGGTGGATGAATCAGAAGACTTAGTTTTATCCAGGATGAGGGCCTTGGAAAAAGTTACAAGGGATAAAGAACGAGTAGCCAGACATTATAATAAAAAAGTAGTGCCTAAATCTTTTGAAGAGGGCGAGCTCGTTCGGAAATTAATATTGCCGATCGTATCCAGAGACAACAAATTTGGCAAGTGGTCACCAAATTGGGAAGGGCTTTTCAAGATCCACAAATGCGTCTCTAAAGGAGCTTACATGCTAGAAGGGTTAGACGGAGAAGTATTTGGAAGGCTCTCGTGGACCCCGTTTTTGGAACGGGAATCTTTCGTGTTCTTAGTACCATTTCCCGGATCGAGTAGTTGGTACCCATGAATACAGTACTGAATAATCAGGTGCGCATGCATGAATAGTCTTACAACGAAATTATTACAACCATAGGCCCGAAGGCAATGTTCAACACACAGGACCTCATGGTCCGAATACAACACAAAAGCAGAAATTAGATACGGCAGCAGAATAGAGGCAGCGGCATGTCAATTGCCACAGGCAACGACCGGAGCTAAGACCTAGTAAGCGCCATCAGTTCCTTCACCCTCCTGGTAGTAAGCGTAAGGATCCTCCAATTCTTCATTCCCACCATCGAAGGTTTGTGGGTATAGCAAGGGTGAGTACCAACCGTACTCAGCAAGCCAACAGGAATTGATGCATATGATAGGGTTATTCAAGGAATGGCTGGAGCTCTTTTGCATAAAGCCAATTTTCACAAATCTTTTCACAGGCCTAACAACTAGCCAAGTCAAGTTTTAGTTCCATAGTTTATTAATTCGGCGACGGTTCTGTCTACCATCCATCGTGATTCCAAGGATGGCTTCCCGCCTCCGATACGTCATGGTTTTCTGGGGAATCCACCCCTTCTCGCATCTCGAGAAGTTGATCCACCAGCGAATGAAATTATCATGCAAACCCATCCCAGCAGTTTTAAGTTTAAAGTCTAGCCAAGCGAAAGTCTTGTCACGATGCTCGATATCCGCGAGCACGGCTATTCGAATAGATTGATTCATTCACACTGCAGTGGATGTACACTTTACCCGTACTCCGCGACAGCCCAACGAATGAGCCTACGTCCCAACACATGAGACGGTCACGGCAAAGCCTTTCGATAACCTCACTTTGGCAGTACCCGCTCCATGAACTTAAGCCCTCATGCACTCTAGCCGTCATTTTCTAGCAGTGAGAGGAGTTCTGGCGCACCCGGGGTAAGGGAAAACTTCCTCAATCTTTAAGTTCAATTAATATCGATTTAATTCCACCATTCACAGCAAAGGCCACAGCCTCATCCTCATCACATAAACCACATCATTAAGAACCATCTACGCAAGGATACTGCCTCCGCTCGGCTATCTAGTTAGCTAGGTCTATACCCATTCGAGAAGTACGGTTGTACTGGCTCGTTTCCCGGCTATCTCATGGCTCGGTCCTTAATTGACCAGGGTCGGCACTTGCCTTTTTTGGAATCCACCCAAATCATCCGGCCGCCCCAGTCTAAAACATTTGTATAGCATTTTCAATTTTCATCAAACTTAGTTCATCATTCTCATGGCCATGTGGCGCTCATGTCTCCACAGGCCACATCTCAACTACCTTCCCTAAGGTAGTTGCCCAAGCACAAAGCTTCTTTGTAAAATCATGAGTATGCAGGGATCTAGTATAAGCAGGGCTACGCATTTTTACCGAAGTTAGCCTCCAGTCATATCACATCGAAGGTTACAAAGAATAATTCTAATGGTGATCAACATCAAAGCAGGTATATCAAGCATAGGTACTCATTTGTGTATAGCATGCAATTTGTAATTTGAAATCAACATCATTTCACAAAGTAGGATCAATATGTTCAAAGAGTGTGATGACTTGCCTTGCTCGCACGTTTGTGGGGTGGTGTCTTCAACGGGGTCGATGCCGGTCTCTTCAGTGCTACCCGTACGTGCGAAAATCAATCGATTCCGATTGGAATCCCATATAACACCAAAAGGTCGAAAAGATCAAAAAAAAGTCTCAGAAACGATTCCAAGCGCTAAGCCCAAATTCCTACTTAAGTTTGTACCACAATTGCCCCGGAAAACTCCAAGTTTAGACATCGGATCGACGACTTAGGGTTTTCGCAAAACGACGATTGCGATCTGTTCGAGAAAACGGATTTGAAAATATCCGCGGAGGGATTGGTGCTAGAGGTTTTGAAGGTCCGAGCTCAAAAGAGAAACATTTTTAAATGGCGAGAAAGATCTAAACGAAATTCGGATTTGATTTCCAAATTTTCGCACCGAGAAAACATACAAAAATATACTTTAATTTTTCCCAAAATTTTACTCAAATCTTCCCAAAATGTTTTTCCAAATTTTCTAAAATTTTTTCCAAATTTTTCCTATTTTATTTTTTTTTTTTTCTTTTTCCAGCGCCACTGTTCATTGCACTCAATGTGCTCGACCGAGGTTCGGCCGAAACAGAGGCGGCGGCGGCGCGAGCGCATGGGGGAAAAGAGGGCGGCGGCGGGGCTTACCGGCGACGGCGGACCTCGGGGAGGTGTGGTGGGGCACCGGGGCTTGGCGCACGGCGGCGACGGCGTTGGCGCCGGGAAACGGAGAGAGAGGGCGGCGGCGGTGCGGCAAACGGGCGGGGTCGCTGCCCTTTTATAGGCGCGCGGCGCGGGCGCGGAGAAGGGAGGGGCCGGCGTGGCGCGCACGGTGGCGACACGCGGCGAGGCGCGGAACGGGCCGGTATGGGCGGGCGCGACGCGGCGGGCGGAGCGCGCGGAGCGGGCGGGGTCCGGGCACGATGCGCGCGTGGCGTGGGGGTCTGAGCACGGCGAGCGCGTGGCAGCGAGAGCGCGAGGCGCGGGCGGGCGGTACGGGCGCGGGCGCAAGGCGCGGCGGGGTCCGGCGCGGCGAGCGCGCGGGGGGGGGGGTGCACGCGCGCGCGGTGCGAGGGCGGGGCCGGGCGCGGGTGAGAGCGGCGCGGCGCGTGTCGCCGCGCGCGGCGGGCGCGGTACGGCGCGGTACGGCGTCGAACACCGGCGTAATATGAATAGTGTTGTTTTCTATTTTCCCGATTTTTGATTTTTAATTCCTATTTCAATTTTCCTTTCTTCTAAAAATTCCAAAATAAATTCCTATATTTCAAAAATAATTTTTAATATAATATTTTCAACTTTTCTCCACTTTTATTTTCCCACATTATTTTTCATATTTATTTATTTAAATCCCTTTTTCCTAATTTCATAATTCACCTCTTTATTTTCCAAAATTTTCCGGATTTCGAGTACGACTCCCAAATATTTTATTATTTATTTTGTGTCCTAATTTATCCTCCCCAACCACAATTACTATTCTATTTCTCCCGAATCGTATTTTCATAAATCCGCACTTCTCCGGTTTCTTTTTAAAAATCCCTAATACGGACTTTCGCATTTTTCATTCTGACAAACTCCAAATCATCCAAAAACACCGAAAGAGAATTGATCATGACTAAATTTATGCAACTGAGCTGGCAAATAAGAAGCAACAAACCCGAGGAAGAAGGAACAAGCGAAGGTTTTTGAAAGTTTTGATTTTTATGTTTCGATTTCAGTTTCTTCGATTTTCAGGATGTTACAGGCTCTTAATGGAAAATACTTGAAGAAATACTACCGAAGTGTATGGATCAATTCATGATTTGGCTCTGTTTGCTTAGCCGATATATGACAGCCGATGTCTTGTTTCAATTAGGCATCGCCTTTAGGCATTTTTATGCAACATTTTCCCTTAAGTTTTCTATGGTCGGCTAATGATTGGCTGATAGCAACAACAATGAGGTGCAAATGGCTTGGATTCACAATTTTGTCGACACCAAAGCTATCAACAAAATTTGGGGGGCATATACATACACAAAGACGATTACAGAAAAGATTTAAGCCAAAAATTCAGGCCTCGTAATCGGCGGTCAATCTAGAAGTGTGGGGGCTAGATGTCGGAATGTTTTCGGAATCTGCACAATGGCTAGGTTAAGTATGAGCTATAAGCCAATTTCGGGGAAGTGAGAGATGTGGCCCTAAGTTCGTTTCGAGCGGTTGAGATTGGATGTCGTAATACCAGGTGTTGGGGTCATTAGCCGCGACGTGGTCTCGGAATCGGCAAACCTAGTGCAACACGCAAGGCCGAAGCCAACTTCAGCACAACTAATTTAGAATTGACAATCGTATCAAGGTAGTACGTGCGGCGGAGCCGATCTCGCTTACAAGCACATTACAAAAGTTGACAAGCTATTTTAAACAAGCCAAGGGCGAAGCCGATTATAAAATTTGAGCAATCGATTAAGTTCATTACAAAATTCGGTGAATGTGTTACAAGGGGCATCACCGATTTCATGATACTAAGATATTACAAGTGAATTTATTTCTTCAGGTAATCGGCTATAGCCGACAACGTCGTCCGCCTGATCTGATCCACCTCCTCGATGGTCTTCGCGTCGTTGGCTTCGGACCCACCCACCGGCTGAATGCCTTTCACCAAGTCCCGGAGATACGCCACGCCGCCTTGATACTTTGATGTTGGGCATCAATTTCGGGCACGCTGGCCATATACTCCTTATGGACGTCGATCTCGTTCATGACTTGAACGAGATCGGCCATCAGCTGGTCCTGGCGTGAAAGGAGCTGCTCAAGCTTTGCCGTCGGCTCAGTTTTTAGGCGGCCGAAGGTGGCTTTCTAACCCTCGATAGCCTCTTTGGTCGACTAGAGGGTTGCCGACCACGTTTAGTTTTCACGACGGTCGGCTATTCACTACTGGGCCCGCTCGTACTTGAGTTGATGCGCCTCCAAGAAGGTTGCCCACACAATGGCGTCGGCTATCGCCTCCGGTAGTTGGCCTTGGATCTCTCGGAAGCGCGCGCGGATCGAGCTGCTGTCGGCTATCAGCACGTCCAGCGAAGCCTCCAGCCGATTGCTGATGTTGGCTAGACTTGTAAGTGATATGCCCTAGAGGCAACATGGAGATGTTGGATATCATTGTCAATGTTTATGTATAAATGAATAAAGTGTTATTCAGTTCCATGAAATAGACATCTTGTATTGATCAATAAGTACGTGAGTTATTTATGAGACTCTTTATGCATGAATCTATTTCTAAATGATCCCTGATCACATGTCATATTATTGGAACAAATATGACTCTAAGATCGGCATGTTTATTGATTGATGATCATGTCTCATAGATCATGGGTATGGAGATACCAAATCAATAAACATGGACACATGTGTTAGAGAACACATTGTTGGATAGACCCACCATCGACACTACAAGAATTAATGTGCCATTAGTTGGTCTCATGTAGTGTTGGTACAAAGTCCTTGGACCTCGAGATCATCATGGATTCCAACATGTGTAGTAGCCTACTTTGGGACTACCAAACGCTATTCCGTAACTGGGTAGTTATAAAAGTAGTCTTCGGATTTGCTATGAAACATGGAGTGGGATGTGAGTGATCAAGATGGAATTTGCCCCTCCTTTGGAGAGATATCTCTGGGCCCCTCGAGGTAATGGATTATGGAAATGCATGGCCATGCTAAGTTGATTGAGGAGTCAATCAACAGACAGATAATCCAATACGGTTCGAGTGAATGGTTAAGCTATTGAAGGGACGGCACACATCTTGCCTATAGCCTAATTGGTATCTTGAGGCAAAGGGATTTGTGTACACATTACAGTTCGTAGTCGATATTATATTCTTGTATACTATGGTGTCAATATGTGCTGCTAGGCACCGCTGTTGACAGATCGGCTGAGTTGGACTCGAGCCAACGATCGGCTAAGTTAGAGTATAGTCAAAACCGAGTATACCTGAACCTACAGGGTCGCATGCTTAAGGGGATAAGAATAGGCATTCGAGTTGGACTCGGATACGGCTCGATCGGATAGGGATCCGATCGGATAGAGTCATATGGGCTTACGAAGTCTGGCCGGCCAACTCTATGAGATTTGGATAGGATCCGATTCAAAATAGAGTCCCGATGGGCCTCTAGGCCCAACCGGCAACTCTATATAAAGGGGCATGGGGGAAGAGTTGTTGCATCGAATTAAACCAAATCAATCTGATTTGGCGCAACAGAAGTCGGCGAGATCAATCTCCACGGAATCCCTCCCCACTTTCGAGCCAAACCCTAGCCTTGCATCCCGTGCTAGCACACGGGTGTTCGGCATTCTGTCCCCGGACGTGTGGATACCGGTAGAGGCGCTGTTGATCGGCTATGAATCGGCTGTGGAGGAATCGGCTGCGGATGAGCGCATCGGAGCAAGGCGCGAGAACATGGTCGGACGACTCAGATCGGCTGCGGCATCGGCGAATCGGCTGATTGGTGAATTGGCTGTCCCCAGGAATCGGTTGTCGGCTTGCGGGAATCAGCTGTCATCGGCCAGCACAGTTCCAGATCGGATAGTCCTGATTGGCTATTTCCGCTGCATACTCCAATCGGTAACGCTCTATCGGCCCTTACTTGCAAGTGTTCCTGGTTTGCGCGGTAAAAAAGTTTTTGTTTTCGGCTAGTGTAGCCTCCGCGTAACCCTTCAAGACTGGCCCTCACGTCCTCGTCCGGCGTCACAAGCACCTCCTCGCCGATCTCGACAGACTCCTCGAACTCCAACAAATCGAAGCCGAGGAGGTCGGCTATGTTCTACAAAGGGAAGATGATGATTAGAAAAGAGTTGTTAAGTTGGCGAGCCGCCATAAAATTCAGTTGTTTTACCTTGGGTACCGGGTCTGAGCAACTTGTTCGGTGGTTCGCCACCGCGGCAGCCGACGGACCTCATCATCGGCGCCATTGCCGCCGCCCGCGGCATCACGGTGTGCTCACTTGGCGCCCGAGGTGCAGCCGACGGTGATCGAGGAGGCTGCAAAAGGTGTTAGCAATCAAATCGGCTAAAATTTGTAAGCTAGAATGCGGAGATGGTTACTGTTAGAACACGACGTGGGATATGGCCGGTCGGCTTCTTGATCCGGAAAGGGCATGATCGGCTGAGTGTATAGTGATGTCATACTAAGCTCGAATTTAGTAAGGTGAAAGCTTACTGATGGTTTCTTCGTCAGAGGGCTTGGTACTGGTGGCTCGTCGGCCAGGGGATTGATGGAGTTGTGGCTCGAACTGGTGGACTCAGCCGCTGCCCCAACAGCCATCGACATCTCTTCGTCGGCCACCTGGTCGTCAAGGTATTGAGCGACACACGGATCTACAGGGGGGAGGCTGTTGGCCGGCGCGATCGGCTTCTTCTTCTTCGGCTTCTTGGGGGCAGGCGCGGCCGATGGCTATGCGGGAGGCACAACTCTTTTCTCTTGAGCTATCGGCTCGCGCATCTGCCCGCGCAGTAGGGACGCCAGTTTCGGCGCATCACAACTGATGGCCGATGGAGCAAGGCCGCCTCTATCCAGAACACCTAGGTGGTATTCAATGGGGATACCGGAGTCACTCACCGTCGGTCGTTCCGTCTCGGTCTCCTGCAAATCAAAGATCTCCTGCAAATCAAAGAGGACAAATGTTAGTCGGCTACATCGGCTGATGATAAGAAAAGAGGAATCATTTGGAGTTTAAAACTTAACGAGGGGATTTCTTCAGGCAGCAGCAAATCGACATAATAAGATGACCGCCGATGGAAGATATGCCGCTTGATCTCGGCCCACCATTGGTCGTAGGTTGCGCTCTTCTTGAGCGCCAGAACCATCTCGCCGATGCTGCCGAGGGAGGGCCGGCTATGTTTAGCAGCCGATGCATTATCATTTCTTGGCTCACAACTCCCCTCGTCTCGATCTTGTCGGCATAGTAGAAGTCGACGGGCAGTTGCCCAAGACCAAACTGCCTCGCAGCCAACACCGGATAGTAAAATTCATAACTTCTGGCCACTGATCGGCCCTGATGGATCCCGGTCGATAGAATGCAGGGGGTTAGGGCAGCGGTGAACAACTCTTTGCACTTAGGGTTGTCGGCTGAATTGATGTCTTCCCAGTTGAAATCGGCTGGCAGCTCGAACAGTGCCTGATCTCGGTAAAAGTACCAGGTGTGGTTCTCACGCGACAACCCATCATACATGGCGATGAAACACTCGGCCAGCAGATTGGCCGATTGCTTTGAGCCCGCATGCACAGCGCCGCCTCTCCGTAGCTCATGCACCTGGTGGTGGTGATCTCATTGCCGTCATCATGCCTCAGTGAGGGGTAGCCGACCGGCTATTTTATGAGTCATCAGCACCAGCCAGATTTCGAGGAACCACCAGGGGCCGCCGGTGTTGACAGTAGCATTGGAGGCTATCTTTGCGACGGCTTGGTGCAGCGTTTGATATAGGTAGCCGAGGAGGTACTTCCCTAGCGTGAGCTTATTCCCATCGGCTAGGGATTCGGCTATGACCTGCCAGTTGGCGGTCGGCCCGCAGCTCGATCCACAGAACAGGAAATTTTCTAGCCACATCTTAAGGAACGCGACGTGTTCCCTGTGGCCGACTGATCCATCCTTCATGTTTTGAGCGATGTAGCCGCTCCACTCGCCGATGGCTTTGGTCTTAAATTGATGTTGCCCCTTTCGGCTCAGGTTTCCAGGGTTAGCCGATGCCAGGATATCCAGTCCGGTCGTCATATATACATCGGCTAGAGTGAATGTCATTGGCCCCTGCTAGAACATGAAGGCATTGAAGCTGTCGTTCCAAAAGTACGCCGCAGCCGACATCAGCGGCTCATCCTTCTCCATGCTAGCGACAGACAAGGCCAAGCATTGGGCTATCCCCAACTCTTCCCAGTAGTTCTGCTTGGCCGATTGCACCCTCTTATACCACTCAATCCAAGAGGCGTCTGTGGTCGGCCATGACTTAAAAGTCCCATTCCAGTGGGCTAGGGATGGCTTCCTAGCGTTGTAAGGGATTTTGTTGTTTCGGCTATGATTATATCAGCTGGGTCAGTGTTGCCGATAGGGCCAAGAAAGTATCTTTTTTCTTGAGTCAAACTTGGGATGACTACTTGATGTGACAAGTGCTACAGTTTGGAAAAGAAAAAATTTCTAATAAAGAGCAGCTGAAGGCATGATGAACGCAACAATGCTAGGAGGCATGGCTGGAAAGGAAATCTGAAGAGGAAGAGTTTTGAACCGACGGGCGTACCTCGGGGAACTTGGCAGCGGTGGCGGCCGGTCCGGTGGCGGCGACCGGTGCGGTGGCGGTGTTGGAGGCCATTGGGGTTGTCGGAGATGGATCTGGGTCCTGGTTCACGAGGATCGCCGGGATGTGATGAAGAGCGCCGGTGAATCGCCGGAGAGGAGAGAGGAAAAGAAGACTTGTTTGTGAATTCTTGAGTGCGGTTTGAAGGCGTGATCATTTCAGTCGAGATAAAAGGGCTATTTAAAGGGCATTTGGGCCAGCCGAAACGGTTTAGGTCAGAAAAGAGCGGGAATTTTAACAGACAACAAGTCCGCAACACTTCGTATCATGGACTTGGGGGGGCATGTGTTAACGCCTAAATTTTGTGACCGAACCCCTAAGTTCTAGTGAGCTTAAAACAGAATCGGATCGGGCAGAGAAGCGAGGCTCGCGCGATATGCTCAAATCGGCCGAGTAACGAGTGGCTACGGGGTCAATCGGCCGAGGTTGGACCGGATGAGGATAGCCGATGCTGAGTCGAGGAGAAGATAAAACCGTTTTTGATGAAAGTGCTTGGAGATAAAGTGAAGGATTCGGTTATCGCTTGCGCGTTAAAAGATATTGCTATTTATGGATAGAGTCCCGTAACGGCAATTGTATCTCGTAAATTAGGAATTTGTTTAAACTGTTTATTGTAATGCGGCGTGGGTCCTTCCCGAGATATCATCGTATTTTAAATAGTAGTTTAGGTAGAGTCCAGTGGTCTATACAGATAATGTTATTCTTGGGTATAAATAGGACCCGAGACCCCTTGTAAAAAGAACAATCAATTAAACAACTTTCGGTGCATCGCCAAACCTTTTCTTCAGACGAGCAATCTATTTGGCTCCGGGTTGCATTGTTTTGATCCCCAAATCTAGGTAAATGCTTGTCATTAGTGGTATGTTCCACTGATTCTAATGCTTCAATCGTAATGACACATTAGATTCAGGAGTTTATACTGTGCTATTTACCATATATCGCATATAAACTGGAGCAATGTTTAGATCTATCCTGCCATCGGCCAGTTCTATCAAGAACTGCAGTCGATAGAGCTAGATCTAAAGGTTGAACTAGTTTATATGCAGTATCCACCGTCTCGAGAGGTATAAATCAGCTACAATAGATCAGGTTGTTCTTTTTATACTTGATGTTGCATCAACATTGAACTATTAAGTCATTTTTGAAACCTCCAATGATCTGTTTGGTTAGATTTATATGTTTAGAGACAATGCCGGGGTTTCAGCCGGCCTTACCTGCCCTGATATATTTTTAGTATATTTATTACTAGAATTATGTTAGGACTACCACTTATATCAAGATCCCATTCTTGACGGACATCATAAGCCAAAATCGGCCTACTAGCAGCAGCCGACAGCCGATTTCCTAGGCTAAGTATATTTGGTTCAAGAATGATATCTTTTCATAAGAATCATCGGAGCACTAGCCGATCTAAAGTTAGTTTTCCAGTAGCCGATCCTTGCACTCTGATCCGCTACGAAGGAGAAGGATCTGCCTGGAGTTTGATCGGTAGATCACTCCACAGATCTTCTCCCCTGAGATGTCCTAGAGTTTGGCCAGAGCCTTCGACCGTTGGTTCGTAGATGGCTTTGGTCACTCGATGTAAGCTATCCTAAGGTGATAGTCCCTCCCGAGTTTTGACCATTTCTCCCTCCAAACTTGGACTGTTGAAGAACAAGGTCGCTCGGACGATCTGTCGCATAGTCATGTGTTGGGTGTCCAAAAAAACTTTGGACATATTGTGAGTCGAAGACAACATACAAAGAAGACTAAAAAGTTTTCTTCATTTCTCGTAGGATGATGATCATACATAGGGCCCGAGGTCCCCCTAACATACAGCAACGTCGACGCGGCGACCTCCTTTACTACCAGTTCCACAGACCGGGTGGAGGTTGTGCACATGCTGGAATGATTCGAACAACAAGGCCTAAGGTTTTTTATAACCTATAGGACCATGTTGCTCACAATCTTATCCGCCGCCGACTCTATGGAAGCGTAGATATAGTAGATGTCGCCCGAGTCGACGCCGGCATGCGACCCCTCAGTGAACGCATCGATGTCCGCCTGGGGGTATAGCTTCTGTACAACGCCAAGGACGTGTGTCACCGCCATCTTAGCTACGCCCTGAGCGTAGCATCGGAGAAGTTCCGGACCACTCAGTAGACGCGCCTGAAGCACGCTGTCATTCGGGATGGGCGATGACGTGTCCAGATCGATCTCGGCGAGGAGTGTTCGGGCCACCTCTGAACAGATTTCCCATCGCCCGTTGATCGTCTTCAGGCTGTCCCCAAGTCGACAATGCCATCGACTGGCTCCCGCCAGTTGGCCTTGTCACGAAACAGGTCGGCTAAGGCACACTCCTACTTCGACAACAAAGGAATTGAAGAATACAGTACTTACGGATAGCCTTCGTCGGTTGGCTTGGTCCTCAGCCATTTTGGCCAAGGCTTTGTCCCTGGCCACCTCGGCGGCCGCCAGCTTCTTCTCTAGCTCGGCTACCGCCGCCTCCAACGCCGACGCCTTCGCCTCCGCATCATCGAGCGCCCCAATCAAGTCCCGGATGAGGGCTTGGGTCTGTTGTGAATTTGTCGCAGCCACTATAGCTCCGCCAGCAGATGACGACTCGTCAAGGCGAGGGTCGACCCCCGACGGCTTCCTGTCAGCAATGCCAGTTAGCGTTGGTAGTGCCAATAAAACGCAACCATGGTGACCACCTGGTGGACGCTGTGAACTTCACAGCACCCCGGCGTGCAATCTTGGTGGCAGGTCCTGACGATTGCCCGCCCGCCTCCCTGTGGACGTACGGCCCTGCCTCTGCAGAAACAGTTAGCTTCCACGTTACAACGGGAAGGCGTATCTTCGCAATCTCCAGCTTTGGAATAACATCGAATTCCTACCATGGCATCAATACCTGGCAGGGGAAGTTCTACTAGAGAAATGGAGAAAACATTCAGGCAAGGGAGTTTGGTTAAGCCTACCCGTCGCTGCCAATTCTCAAGGCTGCCAATTAAACTCCAACCTTCACTTGAACTCGGAGACGAGGCCATGAGCCTAGACCGCTTACAGAAGAAGAAGGTTGCAGAGTGGAGGCGGGAGAACTGAGAAACTTTCTCTTCCTCAAAGTGGAGAAGTAAGATGGCGTAAGGAGAAGAGCCCGTTGTAATGGGGTTCAAATAGGGAGATGGCGATGCATTTGTAGGCACTGTTTTCGAAAAACATGTTGCGTCATTTATGAACAGCATGGAACATCCGAAGCGCTTCTCACCCATCCAACTCCTTAGCTTGACACATCGACTTTGGGTAAAATATGAGTCGTCCGATCTTCGGAAGGGCAAGTGACAACTACACAACTTCCGTCGTCCACTTGAAGAACCCACCGTAAGGTCACACCACCTTTCCCATCTCAACTGTCAGTGCCGCCTGACACTTGGGAAAGGGTGGGATGCCAAAAGTTTGATGTGATGCAGCGACGCTCCCAATCCTCACACCATCAACAAGAAGTAGCAGAGAGTGTCGAGGACTTTGCTTTGACATTGCCAAAACCCCATTTCCCATTGGGTCGTTCTTCTTGACTAGGAGCAAGCTTTCAAGCCTCGCCCCGGCCGAAGTCGGGACTATCATGTGCCCTCGGGCAGTAGTCTCGACCATAACCATGTTCTTCGTCGTCCCAGGGCGGTGACCTTGGTGACTCAAATGTGGGCTTCCGAGCTAGTCCACAGGTGAGGTTAGGGCTACCTCGAGCCCCGTGGCTCGTAGCCCGAATGCCTCACCCGTCGTCACCGCCCGGGCGTGGACTTTCCGACTCGAGGGCCGAAGGCCAAATTGCCTACCCCTCGGTCGAAGCAGGGACTGCCAAGAGACCCCGGGCGGAGGACTTGTTTGTCTCGGCTAATCCTTTTTGGGAATACCTCGAGCATTGCTTGGATCATCGAGAGATTGATAAAACGCTCTTGATGATCTGACCCTAGGCTCGGACGCATCGTCCAACCCTAGGCTCGGGGTCTACACCTGCCGGTGCACCTAGGCGGTGCACCTACAAAATCTCGATTCACAAAAACTGCTAGGGTTCAACACCTTGAAGAAAGCTTGACCCTAAGGCCGAATGTTTCATTCGCCCTTAGGCTTGGTGGCTACACCTGGCAGGTGCACCTAGGCGGTGCACCTACCAAAACCTTGGCTCAAAGCTTCGAGGATCCATTGAAGACAACACTACAAAAGATCTCTGACCCTAAGGATGGATGCTTCATCCCTCCTTAGGCTCGGTGGCTGCTGTGGTAGGCGTCACCCCAGGGTGCCTCAAAAACCAAGATTGAACCCCAACAGAAGTCAAACCGAGTGTCCTCGGGATGTGACCCAGAGCCCGACCCCCCGGGGGTCGAGCATTCCGCTTTCCCGAGTCCGACCTCGGCCCCTTCTCTCGACCCCGACTCATCGCCGACCTCGAGCATCCTCTGGAAGAAACTTGGCAGGCACGGAGGAAGAGCAAGGAGATAGCCCGACAACATCTGACACCACCTAGCAGCACAGAAGCAGGGTCCTAGGGCGACAGGAGTACGAGATACCCATGGTGTATAGGACCTAGCAGACCAACTTGTACTTTGTCAGATATTATTTGTACCCCACCTTTTGTCTCTCTTAGTTTTAGCTTTCTTGGCCCCCAAGCTCATCTATACGTGCCCCCCTTGAGGTATAAAAGGGAGGGCAGGGCGACGGGGCCAAGGGATCCCGATCCGAAGAACGGGACACACTCCTTTGTAACTCTTATTCATTATCCACCCAACAAAGAACACCGCACATTGGACATAGGCTTATTATCCTTCGGAAGGGCTAAACCAAAGATAACTCTCTCGTGTCATGTTTCTTGGCTCGTCTTAGGACTCGAGTCAACCATCGGATCCGTCGGAGGGCAGCTTCTCCACCACTCTCTCTTCTACCTCCTGGGACCCACCTTGGAGGACTACCGATCCATCCGTTGACAAAATTGCTATAATCGCAGCTGATGATTGGAGGTATGATGTTTTTAATTATCTCAAGAATCCTTCTCAATCGGCTTCGAGGAAAATGTGTTACAAAGCCTTAAGATATGTTTTCTTGGACGACGAGCTGTATTATCGGACGATTGATGGGGTACTATTGAAATGTTTGAGTGCCGATCAAGCCAAAGTTGTGATGGGCGAAGTACATGAAGGCATATGCGGTACATGAAGGCATATGAAGGCAAAGTTGTGACGATGGGTATTTTTGGGCGACGATGTTGGAAGATTGCTTCGAGATATTATAAAGGTTGTCAAGATCGTCGAAGTTTGGAGCAATTCAAAGAGCACCAAGTGTCGGCTATGAATCCCATAATCAAGCCATGGCCATTCGAAGATGGGGAATTGACATGATCGGCCATATTAATCAACCCTCCAAGCAAAGGACATAATTTTATATTGGTGGCAACCGATTATTTCACAAAGTGGGTGGAGTCAATTCCGTTGAAGAAAGTTGATTATTTGGAGTTCCCTGCACCATTACAACCGATCGGATTTATCTTTGTATTCAATGAGTTTGTTCAATTTGCAAAAACATGAGGATTAAATTGTTAAATTCTTCACCCTACTATGCACAAAGCTAATGGACAAGCGAAGTATCCAACAAGAGCTTGATCAAGTTGATGAAAAGAAAGATCTCGAATTTTCAAAGCAATGGCATAGCCGATTGACCAAAGCACCGTGGTCCTATCGGATGGCTTGTCATGGATCGATCCAAGTTCCCCCTACAAGCTAGTTTATGGGCATGAAGCCATGTTGCCATGGGAAAGTGTCATCGGCTCAAGAAGAATTGATTTACAAGATGAATTGGCGCCGATGACTATCACAATCTCATGGTAGACGAATTGGAAGAATTGGATCAATCCAGATGCGTGCTTTGGAAAAAGTGACAAGGGATACGGAAAGAATCTCTTGTCATTGCAACAAGAAGGTTGTGCCAAAGTATTTTTCGAAGGCGAGTTCGTTTGGAAGTTGATCTTGCCGATTGGGACTCGTGATAATAAATTTGGCAAGTGGTTACCTAACCGGGAAGTGCCTTTTCGAATCTACAAGTCTGTTTTGAAAGGAACTTACATGTTTCAACGGCTTGATGGAGAAGTTTTTGGAAGGGCTCTCAATGGAAAATATTTGAAAAATATTATCCAAGTGTTTGGATCAATACATGATTCGGATGTGTTTTGCCGATACATGGTAGCCGATGTGTTGACATCGCCTTTAGACGGGCGATATAAGTTATATCGCCCTTAGTCTTTTCGATTTATCATAATCGGTCGTATTCTGCCGATGTGTGATGGCCGATATGAGTTATATCGTCCTTAGTTTTTTTAAACTAATCATAATCGGGTAATGCTGCCAATGTGTGATTGCCGACATTGTGTGATGTTGTCCTTAGTTAAGCCATAATTTTATCAATGTTCGATATTATAAAATTAGGGGGGCATACATACATGCATACACGAAATATGTGGAATATGTGGACTTCATGCATACAAGAAATATGTGGACTTCACAAGAAATATGTGGACTTCAAAAAATTTTCAATGCGAGGTATTTACAAGAATCGGCGCAAGCAAGTTATGTCGCAGGAATTCATGGGAGTTCACAAGGATTACAAGAATCGGCATGAAAGTTCAATTTTTTACAAGTGTTTGCAATAGCCTCTAAGTCCTATTACAATCGGATTAGCCGGATAGCAGCTCATTGATTGTCGATATTTCCCTTCGCGGAATTTGATCGATGTCTTCAATGGCTTTCGTGTCGGCTGCATCGTTTCCGGGATCACCTTTAGAGACTTCGTGAGATCCGATAAATTCCTCATCGAAGCCTTCAACTTGGAATTTTATTTTGCTATTGCCCTGGGGAGATCGGCAATCCTTTGCTCTTCCGATGCTATATCGGCATCGCACTTGGCAAGCTCAGCCAGCAGCTCCTCTCTCCGTTTCTGCAACCGATCAAGATTGGAAGTAGGCCTAGCTGTCATCTCATCGAGTTTAGCCTTGTCTTCAAAGATTGATTGCTGATTGGCTTCTATAGTGGCTTCAAGAGCCGTTCTCTCTCGCCGATCGGCTATCCGTTGTTTGGCCCTCTTAAACTTATGCCGATGTTGTTCAAGATATGCGGCTTGGGAGATGACGTCGGCTAGGTGATTTGGGAGCTGATCTTGAATTTCTTCGAATCTTGCTCGATCGCTCCACAATCGGTAACCAAGAAGTCCAGGGAGTTTTCTAGCCGTTTAGCTATATCCAACATAGTAGCCTTCAAATCATCGGCAGTAGGGGCTAAGGCTTTGCTTGTGGTCTCTTCATTATGATCCGTGAATTCTTTGATGTCAAAAGGGAACATATCGGCCAGAGCTTGCAGAGAGAATATTGAGACTGTTATACACTTAAAACTTTGAAAATAGCTGATTGGGGTCGAGAGAAGGGACTTACAGGGATGACGACGAGCGGTGCCGTTTCTGTTTCAACATTGTGGCTGCCTCTAGAGTCAGGGGGGCAGCTGATGGAGAACGAGAAGGCTTCACAAAAAAAAGACAAGATTGGTTAAGCATCGGCTAGTTGAAAATTGAGAAAAGTTTGAGTATGAAGTTACCGATGGGGCTGGTGTTGGCTTCTTATTTTTCGCCAACTTCTTTTTCTGCAGAACAAGGGAGTTCATTCAAAATTGAGATTAGAAAATTTAAAGGAAGAAAGATTCCAGAAAAGTGTGTACCGGTTGAGGGCGAGTTGGACGTCTTGGAGGGCTTGGAGTTTCTGAGGTATTGGGTCATCAGCTGGTGGCGTCGGCATGGTTCTTCTGGTATCACTAGTATTGGCCGCAGCTTCATCGACAGCTTCTTCCATTACAAGGGCGGCAGATCATCGGCTGGGGCTATTTTTTGTTTCTTGGAAGTTTTCTTCCCTACAGCCGATGGATCGGCAGCCGATGGTCTGGTCCAGACCTTCTTTCTTGTCTCAAAGGAGATCGCTTGATGGGTCTGGCCATGGAGCAAAGAGGTGACCTTGGGTGCGTTGAAGCCGATCATTGAGGGGGCAAGGCCACCACTGTTTGGAATTATCCCAGCGGCATAGCGAGATGGTGGCTCCAGTGTTGCTAACATGAGGAGGAAAGGAATTGGTAGTTTGCAAACAAAGAGAGAAAATGGTTAGATATTGAAAAATGGTAAGTGGTATGTAAAATTTGACAGAGAAGAAGGGTGCTTACTTCTGGAACCGATTCTGGGAATATGGTGGTCATGTACATCGAAGCCGATTGGTGAAAGAGGTGCTTTTTCCATTCAATCCACCATCGGTCGAAGGTTGTGCTCCTCGTCGTAGCTAGCTCTATATTGTCAATACTGCTGAGGGTGGGGCCTTCAATGTCTAATAGCTTCTGCATCATAAGGGCTAAGCCAATTTCCCCCCTGGTTTGGATTTTCTCAGTGAAGTATAAGCCAATCGGCAACTGTCCCATTCCCAATTGCCTTGTAGCGCTCACAGGATGATAGAACTCATATGATATTTTGATATTCCTGCCTTGGTGGATGCCGATTGGGAGGATGCAAGGAGAGATGGCAGCTATGAAGACTTCCCTAGACTTATCAAATCTCTCGGAGTTTATCTCATCGAATCGGAAGTCACTGGGGAGCTCAAAATTTTCAGAATTTTCATAAGCGAACCAGATTCTTGTGTTCCTTGGGAATCCATCGTAGAAATTTCCAAACCAATCAGTAAACAAGTCAGCCGATAGCTTGGATCCAGTGTATGAGGATGCTGCCTCTCCAAAAGACATGCATCGGCATGTGGTCACTTCTTCACCATCTTCATCCATAATCGGTTGAGATCTTGGGAATTCAGCTTCTACAAATGGTGATCTCTCAACAACCTTATATGTATGCAAATTTAGCCAGAGTTGGAGAAACTACCAGGGCCACCAGTATCGATGATAGAATCGGCTGCTATTTTAACTGATGTAGCACTCAAAGTTTGGTAAAGATACCCTAGCAGATATTTCCCCAAAGGAATCTGCTTTTTCTCTACTAGGGCTTCGACTATGTGTTGCCAATTTGTTGTGGGGCCATAGCTTGAGCCACAGAAATACAAATTTCTCTAACCACATCAAAAGGAAGGTTGTGTTTTTCCTAGGGCCTATTGGGTCGGTTCCCATATTCGTGGTAAACTGCTCCACCACCAATAGCCCTAGTCTTGAAAGAGAATTGCCCTTTTGTTTTCAGTGACGTGGTTAGCCGATGTTGTGATGTCTAAGCCTATAATCATTATTATGTCCAAGAGGGTTGGCATCCGTCCTTGTCGAAACAAGAAGGCATTGATGGTGTTGGACCAAAAGTAGCTGGCAGCCGACAACAGGGGCTCATCCTTAGGAATATCGGCTATTGTTAGGGCTAGACACTGTGCTATCCCTAGTTCATTCCAGTGGGTTTGCTTACTAGCCGATATCCTGTTATACCATGCTGGCCAGGTTTTGTCCGTTGATGGCCAAGATTAGAAAGTACCAGTCCAATGTGCCAGGCTAGGGTTCATCAACCTAAAGGGGATTCTGTTGGTTTCGGCGATTATAAACTCTATGGGATCTATATTGCCGATTGGCCCTAGGAAGAATCGATTGGGGTGAACAAGGCTGGGGATGGCGATTTGGTTCGAGAGGTGCTACAAAAACAAAGAAAGGGAAAGGCAAATCATGAAGGGTAAAAACCAAATTGTGGTAAAAAGGAGTTAAAGCTGATGGGGCTTACCTCAGGAAAATTGGCCGACGGTGTCGCGGAGAGAGTAGTCGAGGTCGACATCGCCAGAGGTGAGATTGTCGCCGCGCGAAGGTCGCTTGCAGGATCGCCGAGAGCTTCAAAGAGGTCGCCGGTGAATTTGGGGGGGTTGTGGCAAAGACGGTGAAAGCAAAAGTGACGGCGTGAAAAGCTCTAAGGCGATGGTTATTATTTAAAGAGGCGCGGTAACGGCCGAAACAAAAAGCCCTAAAATTTCTCTAAGATCAGATCAAGCAAATCCGCAACATTGACAATATAGCGAACTTGGGGGGCATGTATTAACGACCAAATTTGGTAAGCTAATTATCAGGTTTGGAACTAAAGCGGAAGCGGATTCGGAGGAGAACGCAATCGTTGGAAACAGAGTGTGCACCAAGTCGCGAGCCGAATCGGCTGAGGTGTTCATTGGCTGAGACCGAATCAGACAAGGATAGCCGATGTAGCCGATTCCGATAAGGATAGCCGATGTAGCCGATCCCAGTAAAAAGACGTTGGAATTATCATCGAAATCGGTTTAAAGTGCTTCGCGAGGATTGCCATACATGGATAGAGTCCAAAGAAGGCAATTGTATCTATTAATTAGGTTATTTTAAATAGTTTCCTTATAGATAATATCGGTAAGAGTCCGCCTAAGGGACTTATCTATAATTTGAATTGTAATAGAGATAGGAATCGTGTCCGACAAGGACATATCTTGTATCTGGGTATAAATACGACCCAACACCTTGTAATTTATCAACAATCAGTTCAATACAACTTCGGCGCATCACCACCTTTTTCCTTAATTTACTTCGACGAGTTCTTGCTTCGAGTTGGGCTGCATCGGGATCAATCTCCAGCGAAAGGTAGAACTTGTTATGACGGCTTGCGTTCTTGGGATTAGTTCTTTCATCATTATGATACTCTAATCCTGTTTACGTAAATCGTTGAGTTATCATATATGTTATATAAACTAGATCGATATTGCGATCTAACCCTAATCGGCTAGCTTCTGTTACTAGATAACAGCCGATAAGGTTAGATATCACTGTCGACTTAGATTATATAGTGTATCTACCATCTCGAAAGGTTTTCATCAACTTGTTTAGATCTTATGCTTCTCTCTACGCTTAATGCTGCATCGGTTGAGTCCGACCTATTAAATAATATTTAGAATCATAATATCTATCTTGTTTTATGATTGCTATTAGAGATTGTATTGGGGTTTCAGCCGGTCTTACCTGATTTAGTTATCTTATCTTCTTTTATGTTTTCTTGACATGCTAAATCTGCCCTTTATATTAAGATCTCAATGCGATGAAATATGTTAAGTTTGCTATCGATCTGTTATGTTATCTTGACACTTGATCGTTTCTTGTTTTACATATTTAATCTGTAGTGATATCTTAGTATAAAGTGGAATCGGAGTACTAGCCGATATGCATTAGATCCGGCTATGCTATAAATATGTATAATATTTATCTTAAAGTACTTTAGACATAAGTGATTTATACTATCCCGGTACGCTACCGATCTATCCCAATCACTTGGTTTAAATGTATTTCGAGATTTAGATTATATATTATGAATATCTATAGCCGATTGATTATATTTAATTTCCCTTGGCCGATTCAATGCATACCGCATCGGCTCAACATCAAACGATACATCATCGGCCACCAGCTGATTGACTATCGTTTACGGACTAACACTTTTTTCTTTCTATGTTTCTTGTTGGTTGCAGGATCAAACCAACTGGCACGCCGTACGAAACTAAAAATAAGACTTGGACATGCACTAGAGTAAAGCAAATCTCTCAGGCCAGTGCGTGACAATTTACAGTCATCTTTTTACTTTTGTTTGTTTCAACGAGTTCTTGTTTTTGAGCATGGGCTGCATCGATTGAGTTTGACCTCCGGCAAGAAGTGAGTTCCATCATCTTCGCTTGCGCTGGCATGGCTAGGACTTCCTCGGTTGAGTGCCATATTCTAATAGGGCCGACGCAAGTGTTGCCTGTCTGGTATATCATCTCTATCTTTAGTTCTATTACTGTTTATAGTCACGTCAGCTTAGTTAGGACTTTCTTGGTTAGGTCCGATATTCTGATCAAGTTGATGTTTCTTTAAATATAATGTTGCTTTGGATAGATTTTTTATATTCATCACATTAGATAGATCTATCGGCTCATTGAGTATTAGATTATCATATACAATCTCGTGCTGCATCGGTTAGGTCCAACCTACTAAATTGTTATTGATAATCGAAGTCTTGTTAGGCCAATAGGTTTATGCTAATGTCTCATCGAAGGGTTAGCCGGTCTTATCTAATGTGTTAAATTTCCTTTTGATGGTTTTGTCATCTTGGTTAAATTTAACACATGACCACTTGATCGGTGTTATATCAGCTTGTTTAAATCTATCAGGTAATTATCAACCTTATACGGCATCGGTTAGGTCCGACCTATGAGGTTGCGGTTGCAAGTTAGATTTACTTAAGTCAGTAGGGATCAATCATTGTTTCATCGGGGTTTCAGCCGATGAGTTATCTAGACGTTGCATCGGCTTACAAGGATTATATACAATGTTGGTTTTAGCCGATTGCAGCAAAGGATTCTAATCATTTGGATTTAAAGCCATCGAACCTCCCACCGATGTGTGCTTTAATCTTCAGATCAATGTCTATTTTATCATGTGATTGGTTTTTGTTATATTACATTACTATATCATCATGTTATCATCGACCGATCGCCTTTATATAGATATTTGCTCAGCACACAGCCGATGGTTTAAAACCCTAACTGCATCAGCTGACATCGGCATCGGCTGGAATCGCACCATCGACCTATTGGCCGATCGGTTGTTTTGGTTATCGGCCAACGTCAGCATTGGTTGGAATCGCGCCATCGGCCTATCGGCCGACCGGTTGTTTTGGTTATCGGCCTGTCGACTGATATGCTTTATGCTTTGCTGCTTTGTATATCTTGTCAGTGGCAGGATCAAACTGACTAGCACGCCTACGCTTCATCAATTTTAGGACCTGCACTAGAGCTAAGCAGATCTCCAAGGCCGCGTGTGTTTTTCGCGACAACAAACATCGAGATAACTCATCGGCTAAAACCCCGATGAAACAATCATTGCTGCCTACTGACTTGAATAAATATAACTTTCAACCACAACCTCATAGGTCAGACCTAACCGATGCAGCATAAGGTTGATAACTGCCTGATAGATTTAAACGAGCCGATATGACACCGATCAAAGTGGTCATGTATTAAATCTAACCAAGATAGTAAAACTATCAAAGAGAAATTTAATACATCAGGTAAGATCCGCTAACCCTTCGATGAAACATTAGCATAAACCTATCGGCTTAACAAGACTTAGATTATCAATAATAACAATCTAGTAGGTCAGACCTAACTGATGGAGCACGAGATTGTATATGATAATCTAATACTCAATGAGTCGATAAATCTGTCTAATGTGATGGATATAACAAATCTATCTAAAGCGACATTATATTTAAAAAGCATTAACTTGATAAGAGTATTGGACCTAATCCAGAAAGTCCTAACTATGCCGATGTAACTATAAATAGTAATAGAACTAAAGATAGAGATGATCTACCAGATAGGCAACACTTGTGTCGGCCCGATTAGAATATTGGACTCAACCGAGGAAATCCTAGCCACGCCAGCGCAAGCAAAGATGACGGAACTCACTTCTTGCCAAAAATTAAACTTAATCGATGCAGCCCATGCTCAAAAACAAGAACTCGCCAAAATAAAACCTAGAAGACTAGGGTGGCGATGCAGTAAAAGTAATTGTATTGATCTATCATGATGATTACGAAGACCCCAGGTGTACATATTTATACCCACAGGCCGATATGAGTTCTAATTGGACAGGACACAAACTTTCCTAAAGATAAAAGGAAGAACACAAAGTCCTCATCGAACACTAAACACATTTTTCTAAAGATAAGAAGGAAAATTACTAAACCATGCCAAATTAATAGATAAATTAGGCTGCAATGATGTGATCTCCACGTTTCTTTCTTGAACTTGGTCTTTTTGGATAAATTTATATCAGATGGTTGATCTCTTTCCTTAACCGAATCCGTTGAGGAATCTTACCAAAGTTTAGCGTTAACACTATCATGACACTGATTTCAAGTTCGTGCAACAGATCAAGACCAGTTTCACATCAATGACATAATCCACAGATTCACAAACAATTCATTCACATCAATCCACACATCCACAAACGATTCATTCCCATCAAACAAATCCATAATGACACAAAAGAAAAAACTCGATCTGTCGTTGTCGTCGCCGCCTCCGACCGCCTCCCCTCCTCCTGCCGCCTCCCCTCCCGCCGCCCCTCCTCCGACTACCTCCCGTCGGAACCTCCCAGCCTCCCGCCGCCGCCCTTGCCTGAGAGAGAAGAGAGGAGAGTGAGATCCGAAGAGATAAGGACGATAGAACATACGCCTTCCGACCTCCCACCGCCGTCCCTCCCGCCGCCTCCCCCGCCTCCCGCCACCGCCCGACCTCCCGCCGCCGAGGCGGCCGCCTCCTCGGCCTCCCGCGCCCGCTGCCGCCCGGCCTCCCGTGTCCTCACCGCCGCCCCGGCCTCCCGCGCCACCGCCGCCCTAGCCTCCGCGCCTCACCGCCTCCCGGCTCGTGAGAAAGAGATAAGGATGTCGGCCGTGAGAAAGAGATTAGATATGGATGTGAGAGAGATGGAGAGGGAGAAGAGAAAAGAGAAGGATGTGAGAGAAGAGAGTGCGCAGTGAAGTAGTATTCATGCGCGTCCGGAATATAAAACCGAGAGATTCAGTGCGCGCGCTCGGCTCGGTTTTTAGGTGCCGGTTTTATTAAAAAACCAACACCTATAATATATTGTAGGCGCCGGTTTTTTTAAAAAAGACACCATTAATATAGGTGCCGATTTTTTAAAAAAACCCGACATCTATAGTATAAGTGCTGATTTTTCTTCAGAGCCGCTACCTATTGTTTTAATATGTGTCGTTTTTTTGTTGAACCGACACCTATTAGACCGACACCTATGGTTTTTAGTAGTGCATGAATCTCTCTCTATCTATATATATACATGCATATACATATATATACATATATGTATACTACATATATGTATATGTATGTATGTATATATATACATATATAATGTTGTTCTATTTATTGGTGGCTTCAGTTGTTTTCATGTATCTGCTACTAGATACTGTTGACGTCGACGTAGACTTGTAGCAATTGATTTCATTGTTTGTCCATAGTGTTTTTATCCTTCGAGAAGATATCTTCTTCTTTTATGCATGTCATGGGAATAGCTATAAAAAAATGAAAAAGAATATAAAATAGATTAATATAAAAAATATGAAGCCACCATTTGTTGAACTTGATCTCAACTCACGTCATATAATATATATGTGGCATGAGTGCCCTTGGTGCAATAGCTTTCTAAATGATTGCTCTGAGCACAATCCAAACATAAGTATAAAAAATCGATAAACCCCTTCTGTTGCGATCTTGTTCACTTGTGCTCACAGCGCAACCACCTGATAACCCCACATACTGATCACACAACAAACATTCTCCCTCCTCTCTGTCTAACATACACCCACGCAATATCTCTGTTGCTGTGTATAAATCGCCCTAACAAGTCATGAGAAAACCCTAGAACGGAACACATAGGAGAAATGAGTTCTCTGGATGCTTCCTCTCCTAGATATGTCAAGTTTCAAAGGATTTACCACCTTTTCCTTTTCCATGCACACCCATTTTGGCTCCAAGTGTTGTACTTCCTCTTCATCTCTCTCTTCGGTTTCTTGATGCTGAAAGCTCTGCCCATGAAGACCAGCATGGTCCCAAGGCCCATGGACTTGGACCTGATCTTCACGTCGGTGTCGGCGACGACGGTGTCGAGCATGGTCTCCGTCGAGATGGAGTCCTTCTCCAACTCCCAGCTCCTTCTCATCACCCTCCTGATGCTTCTTGGCGGTGAGGTTTTCACTAGCATCGTTGGCTTATACTTCACCAACACCAAGTCCAAGAAGATAGCAACCCTACCTGACCATGGCAAACCACCACCAAAACCCTCTACCCTAGTGGAGCTCACTCCCATGGACGTCGTCGCCGTCAACCCTATCACTGCACAGAACGAGATAGAGCTAGGGTTAGGTCAGAACAAACGCGGTTACACTCACACGTCGTCGTCGACGACGACCAGGTTACTAATGCTCGTAGTGATGGGATACCACGCGGTGGTGCACCTCGCCGGCTACACGCTCATCCTCGTCTACCTCAGCGTCGTCGCCGGCCCGGGGGCGGTGCTCGCCGGGAAGAGGATCAGCCTGCACACCTTCTCCATCTTCACCGTCGTCTCAACGTTCGCCAACTGCGGTTTCGTGCCGACGAACGAAGGGATGATCTCGTTCAGGTCGTTCCCGGGCCTCCTCCTCCTCGTCATGCCGCACGTCCTCCTCGGGAACACGCTCTTCCCCGTCTTCCTCAGGCTGGCCATCGCCGCGCTCGAGAGGGTCACCAGGTGGCCGGAGCTCGGCGAGCTCCGACGGCGGAAGGGCGGCGGCGTCGACTACGACCACCTGCTGCCGAGCTCGCGCACGTGGTTCCTGGCCCTCACCGTGGCCGTGCTCGTGCTGGCGCAGCTGGTGCTCTTCTGCGTCATGGAGTGGGGCTCCGACGGGCTGCGGGGGCTCACCGCCGGCCAGAAGCTCGTCGGCGCGATCTTCATGGCGGTCAACTCGAGGCACTCCGGCGAGATGGTTGTCGACCTCTCCACCGTGTCGTCGGCCGTCGTCGTGCTCTACGTGGTGATGATGTATGTATATTTCTCCTCAATTAATTTTTTTGACAGGTCCTCCTTAATTAATTAATTACTATGACATGCATGTGCACACATAACAACAAAATAGATTACCATATCATATATGTGGGTACACGTACTTAATTTAGTACGTGGGGGATAGATTTTAAGCCCTACTGGGCATCCACTTTCATTTCTAGTTATATGCGATCAAAATAGTTATGAAAAACTCTATAAAAATATGGGGATGTATAGTCTTTCGAGATCGCTATGGAATTATATAAAAATATGGGGATGTATGGTCTTCGATGCCGTGGTATAAGCTTAGTGGTTGTCATTTTACGCGCGCAATCTAACCGAACGAGGCCGTCATGGATCACTATATCAAAAGCAGCTTAGTACCGAATTAATATATGTGGCCGCAAACGCAAATCCTAAATGATAGGAAAGATTGATTGCTACTGATAGATAGGGATAGTCGAGCCACAATAGAGTTGACGCTTTCGATCAGTTAGTTGGCGCCCTTTATCTGGCACTTTCGCGATGTAATCCGCATGAAAATTCTCCAAAAGCCATATTTTGCATCAAAAATATAACAACATCTAGTTTAATCTCTAAGTTGTGACTGCAAACTAAGAAGTGGATTGATGTCTCAAACCCTAGACGAAGGTTATGTACATTTCGTAATTGAGAGAAGAAAAGAAGTCCAATTTACTCCCCTAAACTATTTCATTGGTTATTAAACCTCCAAAACTATTTTTAAGCTTATTTTACCCCCTAAACTACTAAAAATAGTTTGGTTAATTTTATTTCTCTTCTTTGTTCTCTTTATATGAGTTGTATTTTAAGTTTATATTTTATAGAACAATGGACCATGATCAAAGTTCTAAAATAGTTTCAAAATTTTTCATAACTATTTTCTTGAAATTTAAAAACTCTATGTTTAAATTAGTCTCAGCACTTTTAACCTATGTAAACAGTGATTAAAAATTCTAAAAAAATATTGAGAGATAAGTTATAGTGCATATATCAATCTTATCAAATTTTATTACAAAATATGACATATATAGAGAGAAACGAAAAAAATATCGTTAGGAGTAAGGTGAATCATTTTCAATAGTTCGGGATGTAAATTGTAAAATGAGCCGAAAATTGTTTGAGGGTTAGTGCTCTTGCGAAAAAGTTTGGGAAAGTTAAATTGATATTTTTTAGAGAGAAAAAGACACTACTACAGTTATCCTCATCTCAAACGGACGATACCCCTCATCTGTGTCGGGTATGGCGTCCGTCACGGCACAAAGGTTACTGATGTGAGTAATCATCTTTGTCGGGCAAACGCCCATCATCATTGCACTTATCTTTGTCGGGCCTAAACTTAGGCCCATCACTGATGATTTTGACCCACAAGACCAATCAAACAATGGCCCGACACGGAGGATACAATCTCAAACGGGTTACAATTAAAGCACGTCACGGATAACTAACTACTCAATCAGACTTTGAATTATTCATGTCACGGATGATAACAACTCAATTGGGCTTTAATTTAAGCCCGTCACGGATGACTATCATCTCCATCGGGCTTCAGTTAAAGCCCGTCACCGATGATTTTTTTAGAAAAAATATATTATTTTTTGGCTAGCCTCTGGCTTCTACTAGCCATATATCTGAAATTCACATACATCCCTTTTACATACATTCACATACATCTAACATTCATACATCTTCCACAAACACATTCATTATTCACTTATTTCTCATGAACACATTTGACAAAATTATAATTTACAAATGATTATCAAAATTGTTCTTTGTGTTCGATCGACTCTAATACTTATTCTTTGTCGTCGATCGACTGTCTAAAGTTACACTAGGGCATCCACCCTCAAGGAAAGTCATTAGCCCATCTAGAGCCCTCGAAACGTGATATGCGCCACCCGGCGAGATGACATGTCGAAAGATGAATCCGCAGAGTTGTTCAGTGAGGGCTAAGGAAACATGTGGCAATAACAGACTTGTCGGAATATCTAATTTCTGCAAATGAAAGATTGAATATGTGAAAACATAATATGTGTTTAGAAACATGTATTTGCATCTTAACAAATATGGGAACCTCAGAATCTGAAATATGCCAGTTGCGGTCTTCCTGGTAAAACCACATAAATTTCATCACGTAGAAAGCACTTATGGCCGTGCTTGGTTCCGAACGTTGGCACCAAGGGTGGCACCAATCTCGAAATGTATTGGCACATGAAATGTGTCGATGACACTTCTAATTATACTTAACAAGTGCCTTATTAAGGATGTCAATGACGGATTGGAAAGCTTCCTGCGGTTTCCTTAATCCATCCATGATGAAAATCTTTGAGTTTTTTAAATGGATAGCAAGAAAGATCTAGTGATTGCTGCATACAAAGAGAGAGAGCAATTAACACCTTCAATCACAAATGGTATGTACAAGAACAAATGTCACACTTACTCAAAGTTGTAGGGCAAAAGGATTGTATTCATGTCCTTAAGCTTGACAAAGGAGTTGAAGAGGTAGTCCAGCACCCATTTTTGAGACCTTGGGCCGTCGTCAATATTATAGGAATTGACAAGCCCTGGATCAAGGAATCTTACTTTGTTATAGGTTGCGCTACATTCAAGCGTTCTCATTCTACATAAGGAAAAAAGTTAGACACTCTATGAGGATATCAACTTAGAAATAACAGCAAGGGGTTCGAGTATGCTTACCATGCCCATAGCTGAAATAGTGATACGTTTAGGTCCCTCAGATTGTAAAGCTGAAATAGTTGCTCAAATTGGACCCAGATTATACCATGCTGGTGATGGAAGTCCTCGTCCCTATAAAAGACGACGAATGTTTCTTTACCCTCCTTTGCCATTTGTAGGTACCACTATTCTACCCTTCTCATCTGAGTGCAATTTCCAACTACATTGCGATATTCAGGGGTGGTCAAAGGAGCACCGAGCTTGAACTTAGCTTGCTAGGGGGCCTTCACAATATTGTGCAAATCGGTATTACTCTTCACCCCTGAACTTTCTTGCTCATTCTTCTGTGTCATCTCTTCACGAACTCTTCACTAGAAAATTGTCGCAATTTTCTTTTTCTGATCATGCGGCGATAGTCCGAAATTGGTTTGTCCGGTGCTGGTGGCCTTGCCATGCGAATGAAGTGGTCTTTCACTTCAACTGGCACGAACACAGATGGCTCCGACGCCGCTTTCTTGCCCTTCTCCATAGATGAGCGAGCAGGCCATTAAGCGCTAGACTCGCCAAAGTCAGTGTCATACGACAGCTCGATCGAGTCATCTTGTGGATCAGCTAAGGGAGATGGAGGGGTTGGATCACCCAAGGGAGATGGAGGGGCAGACATCGGAGTTAATTTGATGTCAATGAGCTCCTTCGGCCATTGGATAAAGCTTCCTCATGCTGCTCCTAGGGTTAGGATTTCGTCTTTGGGTGAATGCTGCAACGGCATATGGACCCATTGATCGTTCACTATGTCCACTTGCACTTTTGCATATCTGGGCATAAGTTGCAACCCGTGCACTCTTTTATCGGTGTTTGGCTTGAATGCTAGTCCCTCGGCCGCCGGAACGATGAAAGAGGGCATGACCTTAACTCTTAGCACGCAGTTAGTCGGTCCCTGTGATAGATCCAAACATAATTTTTAAATAAATTGTTGAAAATAGATTTGTTAAGAGTGTTAGGCATTTTGTCCTAGACTTTTACCAATATATGGTCGACGATGGCTAGGACTGGTGTTGGATTTTCCATCGCATCAATAGATGCACAACTGCTCCGCCTTTGCGTTGGACTTTCTCGTTGCGGAGCGATGGTGCACACGATGGTCTGCTGCTCGGCTAGGATCTGCTCCCGGATCAGTTTCGCAGCATGGTCTACCTGCTCTTTAATTTCTATGCTCAGTTCGGCTCTAACCTGCTCTCGGATCTTCTCAACCAGGCGAGCATCTCTTTCCGCCTTCTTCGTAGCGGTCCGATTCTTATACTGACCGACGTATTTTGGAAAACCATATTTTTAGGGGACATTAGAGCCAACGCCCCTTGTTTGTCCACGATGTTTGTCGGTGCCCAACGCTTGCGTGAGGATGTCGTCCTCGCGTCTATCGGTGCAGGCCTCTTGGGAGGCCTCTTGTCTCAAGGCAACCAACTATTTCTGCATTATTAGTGAGATTGGCATAAATCGAGTGTGTGATATGCGTAAAGAAACTAAACATAATAAGAGAGAAACTTACAATATTTTCGTAAACTTGTTGATCCTGGGGACTTGGCAGAGTGAATGTCCCATCGCTGTTCTTCACGGCCCTTGCTCTTGTCCAACTTCTTGCACGTTGGTGCGGGATATCGGCAAATGGAGGCAGCACGTTCGATGCCTCTGCCGCCTCATCCTCTTTCTGCCATTGCTCATGTTTCCCCGCATATCCTCCGCTGCCAAGCCGGTGCGGGTGCACGTAACAAGCCAGGAGTGCCCTATAAGCATCGCTTCTGGCTCGGGATTTGACCGTTGATTTCTTTTCGTAGAACTCCTCCCACACAGTTGGCATGATGACGGGATATTTCTCAAATACGTCCGGGGTTTTGGTCTTGAGGATGTAGTCGGTGACCAGCTTGGACTTGAAGCTCTTCCAAGCATGTCCCATCGTCAGGAAAGTCATCCGCTTTAACATGTCCTTGTCAGCTGCAGGATATTCGAAGCTCTCCATGAACTTAAGCCAAGTAGTTTCCTTCTCCATGTCCGACACCCCCTTGATGTGATCATGCAAAATACTAAAACTTTGTCTCCCTATTATTCCACAGATCATCTTGAACTTCGTGGGCACAATCGGGGGAGCGGACGGTAGTCCTAAGAGGTCCACCTCTGTTATGGTGTAACGTTCCTTTGGGATTTTATTAGGGTTTCTAAGGATCCATGTCCTAGTAGACCCACTAGTTGTCGCCGACATTGATTCGCCGTGCTGAGCTATCCTCTAAATATCTTACAAAATCACAAAATAAAGAAATTAACAGTAGGAGTCATCGTTAACAGTATGATTTCTGCACGTGCTTAACACTAAATAATATAACAGAGAAAAATATAGAACCGGCAAATACTCGATCCAATTATGCACATCCATAATGGTGACATTCTTTAGAAGTCTCTTTAAGGATTGAGAGAATCAGTTGTGATTCTGAATCCTATTACTTATCAAAAGGAAGTCATCATAGCGTTGGAGAACACAGTGGCAATAGGGACTCTTCATGTAGAGTCCACACTCCGCATCAAGAGTCCCTATTGGCACTGTGTTGTCCATCGCCATGATAACTTCCTTTTGATGAGGAATAGGATTCAGAATCACAACTGATTTCCTCAATCCTTAAGCAGACTTCTGATAAATGTTAACATTATGGATGTGCAGAATTCGATCGAATATTTGCCAGATTGCATCTACATATTCCTCTGTTACATTATCTAGTGTTAAGGACATGCAGAAATCGCGTACGTCTAAACCATCATGTCCTAATATGCACGACAAATCAAGAGTGACAGGGAAAAAATCTAAAGTCCATTCACATTCAAAATTAATTAACATTCAAAATTCATAGTCCATATATATATGGTTCATAGTCATAAGAAAAATCTAAAGTCCATTCACATTCAAAATTAATTAACATTCAAAATTCAAAATTTCTTGCCTATAATTCAAAATTCAGTCAAAATTTGATCTCAAAGTACATTCACATTCACAATTCACACTAAATATATAATCAAATTCAGAGTCTACTCATATATTCAAACTCCATTCACAAAGTCCATTAATTCATTGTCCATATTAAACAAAAGGGCGCCATCACATTTCATATATATTCACACAGTCATTAATCAAACATGTCGGGTGCGGCTACAAGGGCATGCGGCAGCGGCATGCGACGATGACGACGACGGCGACGAGGTGTGGGAGTTAGGGTTCGGCAAGATCGGTGCGGCGACGGTGGGCGGTCGGGAGTGCAACGGCGTCGGGGTGCGTCAGCCCGGGGGGCTCGAGGTGGCGACGGTGGGGGCGTAGGGGCGGCAACGGTGGTGGGGGCGTCGGCGCAGCGATGGTGGGAGCGAGCATCGTAGCGGCGACGGTGGGCGGTCGAGTGCAACGGCGTCGGGGCGTCGACCGGGGGGGGAGGGAGAAATGGCCGGGAAGATGAACGGCCACACAAATCAAGGGAGATTAAGGACTAACCTAGTGATGACGGTCGGTGGTGGCGTCGAGGAGGATGTCGCCGGGCTCGGAGACGGCCACCGGTGGCGAGGAGGACGCGAGGGATGGCGGCGGTGCTAGGGGTTCGAGGACTAAAACCGAGTGACGGGCTAAAACCCGTGCACGAGGGCGATGGGGAAATTCTATCAGTGACGGACTAAAACCAAAGCCCGTCACTGATGTAGTAATCGGTGACGGGCTTAAATATCTAGCCCGATCTCGGTAAGATCAACATCTCAATCGGGTGATAGCTAAGGCCCATCAAAGATGCTCTTATCGGTGACGGGCCTAGAGGTTGAAGCCCGATCGGATGATCTAATCATCTCAATCGGGCTTTAATTAATGACCGTCACCGATGTCATCATTGGTGATGGGCTTTAAATTTCATACCCGATCGGATTTGATCAACATCTCTATCGGGCTTTCATTAATGACCGTCACCAATGCTTTCATATGTGACGGGCTTAGTTATTAAGCTCGATTAGATTGGTTTTTTTAGAAGTATTATAGGATATTTAGTCTAACATATTACTATAAATGAACTTTTAAACCAAATTCATATAAATACTAACATATTTTAATGAACTTTTAAACCAAGTTCATATAAATACTATAAGCCAAGTTCATATGAAGTCTCTCTTTTAAAACAAGTTCATATGATGTCTCTCTTTTGTAACAAGTTCACATAAAATACTATTAATATAAGCCAAGTTCATATGAAATCTCTCTGTTAAACCAAGTTCATATGATGTCTCTCTTTTAAAACAAGTTCATATGATGTCTCTCTTTAAAACAAGTTCATATAAATACTATTAATATAAGCCATGTTCATATGAAGTCTCTCTTTTAAACCAAGTTCATATGAAGCCTTTCTTTTAAACCAAGTTCTTATAAATACTATAAGCCAAGTTCATATGAAGTATCTCTTTTAAAACCAATTTCATATGATGTCTCTCTTTTAAACCAAGTTCATATGAAGTCTCTCTTTTAAACCAAGTTCATATAAATCTCTTTCAAACCAAGTTCATATAAATATCTCTTTTAAAACCAATTTCGTATGATGTCTGTCTTTTAAACCAAGTTCATATGAAGTCATAACACACAGCTCAGAAACAACATAAGGTTCCACAACATTCAACTTGGACTGTTGAAAATAGCAAATAGAAAAAGAACAAGAAGAAACCACATCCTTCACTAGGGCCCTCTTAGCCGTGTTGTTTAATCCTCTAACATTCCAACATAGCAAACCGAATGAAAAAGAAGACATGAGATAACTAAAGGTGATACATGGGAGTAGATACTCTCCTCGCCCACATAAGCCCCGCAGGAGCACATAATCAAGCAGGTGAAGCAATTGGGCATCTGGTGCTGCTCCCTGGCGCATGAGTATTTTCATTCAAAACCAGGGCATCTGGCATATGCTCATCCAAATCCACATTGAGCAGCTAAGCTCGGGAGTCATTGCACTTTAAGCCCCATGGTCTTCTCATCCTCCAGCTTCTTTTCCTTTTCTCGCCGCCATCTTTGTCGACCTTGAGATAGGCGTCATCTTACATGTCACCCCAAATGCTCAGTACATCTCCGTCGAGGATGGTGTAAAGCTCATATGCATTAACAGGTAAAAAATATGTAAACTTTCAAAGCGTTCTATCGCATGGTTGCTTGATTACATGATGTTCCATTACTCCTCGGTATAAAGACTTGTACTACCTTGCAAGAAGCTACTTTGAACACAAGTATAGAAATGGCGAGTGAAAAACAGATCATCCTCTCCCAGCTGGTAATAAAGATTCCATCAACCATGACTCGCTCGAGTGTGGCATTTGCTTCCTGCCATTTGAAGCTCGAGTTTACATGGTAAACATAGACATTGCACCCCATCATTTTGAATAAGGCGAGACCGAGGTAGGCGAAGAAGGCGTCGTGGCCACTTCACGGACCAGCAGCCGATTTGCTTCATGCGGATGCCGATGATACGAATAAGGTGACCTACTCCATTGACTGCGACTCGCTCGAGGGCGAGATTTGCTTCATGCTATTTGAAGCTTGAGGTACTTCTAGTTACGCTCAGTGCTGCATATTAGTGTAAACTTTCCTTTTAGATATTTCTGCAACAACATTTTACAAGGCTCAGCCAGTAATAAACTCTGCAGTTCAGTATTTGAACATCCCAGATGTTCAAATACTCTTTGAAACATCTCAGATGTTCAAATACTACTTGAAACATCTCAGATGTTCAAATACTGAACTGCGAAGTCCATCTAACCTCGACAATGCTTAGAGCCACTAAGGCATGATTTGAGCTTGCAAGCTTTGAAGAGCTTCCCCTCAAAGCTAGGGGGATCATGTCTTCTTCTATAATCATATGTCAATTTAGTCATGACTTTGTGCAATGCATCCATGCAACCGTTTGTTACCGAGGTGGTGGTGATGAGTAGTGGACGCATGTGTTAGTATGATCGTCCATGCAAACGCATGTGCCGCCTCAATGGCTACTTTCAATGCAAACACTAGTAGTAATTCTGGTGTACTTATAGTATGTATTGCATGGTATCCTGCTCCATGGCTACTTTCGCTTTGCCTCCATAAGATGGTGTGTGTATGATTACATCTCTTCTAAGGATAAAGATGAGACTCTGGATGTCTGCATCATTTCATCTGGAGGCTATGAAAATGACGACGATGACACTGACATTTTGGTGTACACAGGACAGGGAGGCAATAGTCTTCCTATACACAAGACTATTGCCTCCCTGTACTGTGTACACCAAAATGTCAGTCATCATCGTCATTTTGATAGTCTCCAGATGAAATGATGCAGATAGCCAGACTCTCATCTTTATGCTTAGAAGATATGTAAGCACACACGCCATCTTGCGGAGGCAAAGCGAAAGTAGCCATGGAGCAGGATACCATGCAATACATACTATAAGTACACCAGAATTACTACTAGTGTTTGCATTGAAAGTAACCATTGAGGTGGCGCTTGTGTTTGCATGAACGATCATACTACATGTGTCCACTATTCATAATCACCACCTCGGTAACGAACGGCTGCACGCATGCATTGCAAAAAATCATTACTGAACTGACATATGATTATGAAAGAAGACGTGGTCTCCCTGGCTTTGGGGGGAAACTCTTCAAAGCTTGCAACCTCAAATCATGCCTCTGTGGCTCTAAGCATTGTCGAGGTTAGATGGACTTCGCAGTTCAGTATTTGAACATCCAAGATGTTTCAAGTAGTATTTAAACATCCTAGATGTTTCAAAGAGTATTTGAACATCTGGGATGTTCAAATACTGAACTGCAAAGTTTATTACTGACTGAGCCTTGTAAAATAATGTTGCAAAAATATCTAAAAGGAAAGTTCACACTAATATGCAGCACTGAGCGTAACTGGAAGTAACTCGAGCTTCAAATGGCATGAAGCAAATCACGCCCTCGAGCGTCGTGGTCAATAGAGTAGGCCACCTTAGTCGTATAGTCGGCATCCGCACCACATGCCGCTCTGGTCCATGAAGGGGTCACGACGCCTTCTTCGCCTACCACGGTCTCGCCTTATTCAAAATGATGGGGTGCAATGTCTAGGATTATTATGTAAACTCGAGCTTCAAATGGCTGGAAGCAATTGCTACACGCGAGCTAGTCGCGGTCGATGGAATCTTTATTACCAGTTATGAGAGGATGTTCCTTTTTCACTCGTCATTTCTATACTAGTGTTCAAAGCAGCTTCTTGCAAGGAACTACAAGTCTTTATACCGACTAATAATGGAATATCATGTATTCAAGCAAATATGCGGTAGAAAGCTTTAAAAGTTTATGTATTTTTTACCTGTCAATGCAGACGAGCCTTACACCATCTTCGACGGAGATATCCTGAGTATTTGGAATAACATGGAAGAAGGAGCCTATCAAAAAGGCGACAAAGATGGTGGCGAGAATGTGGACAGAAGCTGCAGGGTGACAAGATCATGGGGCTACAAGGGCACTGACCTACTATTTTTCAAATATTCTTGGAAAAAAGACAAAAATTCGCCCCCTACACCTTCTAACTGTGGGATAACCAGTACAATGGATGAAGGGGGATATTTATAGGCTGAGAAGCCCACCAAGTTATCTTTGTCGGGCCACAGTTCAAGCCCGTCACCGATGCACTCATTGGTGACGGGCCATAATGTCAGGCTATAATAGTTGTCTCAATCGGGTTGTAGTTTCGCGCCCGTCACCGATGTCATAAATCGGTGACGGGCTCATATTTGTGCCCGACAAAGATAACCTTTGGTTATCTTTGTCGGGCTTTTGTTTGAGCCCGTCACGGATAATTATAACCCGTGAACGGGCTAAAGTTTTATGTAAATCTAACATGTACATGCGTGTATATCTTTGTCGGTCTCTTTTTAGGTCTGTTTGAGATGACTTCGTTTTGACGGTCCGTAATTCGCACGCATGTGATGGTCCGTCACAGATGAGAGGATATGTACTATGAAACTTTGCCTATGTACTTAAGTATACAACAATGTTAATTTTCTTTGGTCTTCGATCGTTGATAGCTATCAAATTGTTTGGTTTGAAACATAAAAATCATATTGGTGTTTTTACAATATTATAATTTAATTTTGTAGGATATTATCATTATATTATAATACAACATTGGTAGTCAAAGTACACCAAACACTAAATAAAAGTCAACATCGGCGTATATTTAAATACGTATGGAGCTTGTACATTGTACACTTTGTGTACACTTTGAATTAAACTCTGAAACAGAGAGAGAAATTAATAATCTTGCATGCCTGAAAATGAGCATATTGCTACACTGAATTATACTGAACCTTAATTTGCTTATATATTCTCATGTTTGCTGCAGGTACCTGCCACCTTACACCACCTTTGTACCTGTCCAAGACAAACACCAGCATACGGGAGCACAATCCGGCCAGGGGGTCAGCAGCAGCAGCATATGGCAGAAGCTGCTCATGTCGCCGCTCTCGTGCCTAGCCATCTTCATCGTCGTCATTTGCATCACGGAGCGGCGGCAGATCGCCAACGACCCCATCAACTACAGTGTCCTCAACATCGTCGTCGAGGTTATCAGGTATATGGTCTAACCTTGGCAAGTACAAAAAATGTGCAATAATACAACTGAACCATCGTGTAATTAACTTGCATGTTACACAACACGGATCGATGCAGTGCGTATGGCAATGTGGGGTTCAGCACGGGGTACAGCTGCGCGAGGCAGGTGAGGCCCGACGGCAGCTGCAGAGACCTGTGGGTTGGCTTCTCAGGGAAGTGGAGCAAAGAAGGGAAGATCACTCTCATGGCCGTTATGCTCTACGGCAGGCTCAAAAAGTTCAGCCTGCATGGCGGTCAGGCATGGAAGATAGAATAGCACTTAATAAAAAATTATCATCTAACTACAAGCATCCATATATGCATGACAACTACGTTACTAATGAGGCATGTCGCAGCCGGCCGTACTAGACTACAAGTGGTCGATCGATCTGTAGAACTCCTAAAAACTGATCTATCCCCATGCACAATGTATATGATCTATATCAGGATCAGGTCGATTTCTGGATCTGTCTGTTTTTTCTGTAATGCATGTAATTAAGCAAGTAGCAATCACTAGTACAGAATGTGTAATAGGTGGCGGTTCGGAACCCCCAATAGGTATCGGTTTTGTACCCGACACCTATTGGTCGGCACCAATGATAAGAGTTATTGGTGCCGGTTCTTCACCCGACACCTATTGGGCCAAAAAAGTGCCGGTTTTTTATTGAGAACCGACACCTATTAGAAGTAATAAGTGCCGGCGACTATTGAAAACCGGCACGTATTATGATATAATAGGTATCGGTTCTCAATTGCAAACCGACACTTATTTGGACTAATAGGTGTGGGGTCTAGTTTCCAACCGACACCTATTTGGGATGTGCCGGTTTTTGTTTGAGACCGACACTTATTTGGGATAATAGGTGTCGGTTTTTGTTTGAGACCGATACCTATTGGTCGTAATAGGTGCCGGTTTTTGTTAAAAACCGGTACCTATTTTCTTGAACGTACAAAAAAAATTATATTTAGTATAAATATTCCTCCATATAGCCACACAACAAGCAGACACAAAACATTTGAATTCCCATAGCAGGTCACATTTTGCAATGGTTCATACATCAAACATTATCACAGCTCATAGAAAAACAGCAGCTGCCAAGCATTGAGTCAGATCCATGCAAACTTTGCACATGTTTTCAACTTACAGATAATCATGTTTTCAACTTTGATACAACATATACATGATCTCAGGTACACAGCAGATCAGGTTTAGGAGATTATATATATAAGTACCATGTATGGAAAAGCTTAGACAGAAGCATCAAGTGGGCTTCGAAAAACAGGTAAGAAATCTTGTTGCCTTGGTGTGTAACATGCAATATAGCTGGACATGTGGATCCAACTTGAATACTAGTTGATAAGAACAATCTCACACTCATTCTCATCTCTCTCTCTCTCTGCAGAAACACACATGGAGAGAGTGCAGTCCCAGAGACAGTACAGCACACAATGTTGGTGAAGGGAGGCACAGCTGCACAACAACTACCATCTATGGTGGGGGCCAAGTTGAATATGAGAGCTGACACTCTGCATGAAATATCTTAGCATGATAATATGTTATCATATAAAATGTCCTACACCCACTCCTTTTTTTAAAATCTACCCACACCAAAAAAATGTTTAATTTGTAACAAAACGGAAGGAGGAATTGGCACCATATGATATCAGTATAGCACTGTGCTTTGAATGTATGAATATCGACTTTACTAGCTAGATGTCCCTCAGTGTTTATTATGCACCAATAAATTTATGGAAGGTAAAGTTGGTGATAATATCACAGACAGTCAGGGGCTTGGGGCTATACATCATTATCGGAAGCTTCCAAGGAATAATTAGGTTATCAATAATGCCTGACTGGCGTTTTCAATCTCGTGACATAGATTATATACATCATTATCGGAAGCTTCCAAGGAATACTACATTTGTCTGTTCTGTTTGATCTTAGCTAACACTAGGGCCGCTAGCCTCAAGGAAACGCACTCATGAAACGTGATATGCGCCAGTCTCGGGGATGACATGTTCGAAGATGAACCCGCAGAGTTGTTCAGCGAGGGCAAAGCAAACATGTGGCAACAACTTACTTGTTGGGAGCTTAAGTTTCTGCACATGAAATGATTGAATAAGTGAAAACACACTATGAGTTTAGAAACGCGTATTTCCGTCTTAAAAAATAGACGAACCTCCGCATCCGTAATGTTCCAGTTGTCGATCTCCATGAAAGTCCACATAAATTTCATCGTGTAGAACCCACATGTGCTCGTTCCTTGATCTTGACGTTGGCACCAAGGGTGGCAGTTACCCGGAATGTATTTGAACAGGAGCGTGTCGAATGCACTTCTTCTTATACTTTACTAGTACCTTATTGAGGATGTCAATTACGGATTGGAAATCTTCTCGCGGTTTCCTCAATCCATCCAGAACGAGGATTTTGGAATCATTTAAATGGATCACAAGAAGGATCCAGTGGTTCCTACATACAAAGGGACAGGGCAATTAACACCGAGTAAAGACAAATGGTATGTGGAACGATAAGCGCCTCACTTACTTAAAGTTGTCGGCGGAAGAATCGTATTCATGTCCGAAGCTTCACAAAGGAGCTGTACAGGTAGTCCAACACCATTTTTTGGGACGTTGGGCCTCCATCAATCTGATTTGAATTGACAATCGCTGGATCGAGGAATGCTAGTTTGTTACAAGTCGCTCTACATTCAAGCGCCCCCATTCGCATAAGGAAACAAGTTAGACAACTTACAAAGGCTAATAAGGGTATGAACTTAGAAATACTAGCTAGGGATTCGAGTATGCTTACAATGCCCATATTTGAAGCATAGACACGTCTAGCTCCCTCATTGTATAGCTGAAATAGTTCTTCAAATGGGACCCAGATTACACCATCGTCGTGATGAAAGTCCTCGTTCTTGTAAAAGACACCGAACGTCTCCTTACCCTCCTTTGCCATCTGTAGGTACCACTCTTCTACCCTTCTCATCTGAGTGCAATTTGCAATGACGTTGCGATATTCGTCGGTGGTCAAAGGACCACCTAACTTGTACTTAGCTGCCAAAGGTGCCTTCGGAATATTCTCCACATCAGACAAACTCTTCAGCCCTGCACTTTGGAGAAATTCTTTCTCATTCTTCTTGGTGTCTTTTGTGAATTGAGCCTTCGAAAAATCTTGCAATTTCTTTTTCTGGATCGTGCGTTGAAAGTCCGAAATAGGTTGCTTCGGGGCTGGTGGCCTTGCCATACGAATGAAGTGGTCCTGTACTTGAACTGACACTTTCGGAGATGGCTCCGACTTTGTAGATATAGTCGCTTTCTTGGCCTTCTTAAGGGTAGATGGTTCAGACATATCTGTAGATTTGCAAAGTCGACCCCTCTTTTTGGGTCCTCGGGACAAAACGTACAACTGGTCACTATCAGGATTCGCAGCCATGATATGCTTCTGTAACCAATCACCGAAATGCAGTCTATGCTGCTTAGCGATCCATGCTTCTGATTTGCCTGGGTTCTCGGTTCGGAGTGAGTTGTAATGCACATCAACAAATGGAGCCACCAAGGCCGACTGCTCGAGCACTGCGAAATGTGCTTGCCGTAGTGTTTCAAGGCTAGGAGCGAATATTGCTTTATGCCCTAAAGTCCCTTTCCCAAGTAGCCTGCCCTCGTGTCGGGACATTGGCACACCAATGGGACGTAGATCCATATAGTCAATGCAAAACTCAACCACCTCCTCTATTGCATAACCCTCTACGATACTCCCTTCCGGTCGAACTCTGTTACGCACATACTTTTTTATGATCCCCATGAATCTCTCGAAAGCCCACATGTTATGAAGATAAACTGGGCCGAGAATCTTTATCTCTTTCACGATATGTATCACTAGGTGAACCATTATATCAAAAAATGATGGTGGAAAACACATCTCGAGTTGGCAAATGGTCACGATTACATCTGCCTGGAGCTTGTCTAGTGTGGTTGGATCGATCACCTTCTGATATATAGCATTGAAGAAAGAGCACAACTTTATGATTGGGTTTCGCACCCTGTCTGGCAAGATGCCTCTAATCGCAACAGGGAGTAGTTGTGTCATCAGCACGTGACAATCATGTGACTTCATGCCCACTATTTTCTTCTCTCTAATGTTGACAAGTCTTTTAATGTTAGCGAGAGTAACCAGACGGGACTCGGACACTCTGCAGCACTCCAACAGCTGATTTTCTCGGCGGCACCGAGGGTGTAGCACGCGGGAGGGAGGTATTGTCGGCCATTGGGACGTTCTTGAGGATGTAGCTCGGACCTGATGTTCATGTCTACGAGGTCTCTTCGGGATTTCAACGTATTCTTTGTCTTGCCAGGTATCTTCAGCAGTACTCCCATCAAACTCTCGCATACATTTTTATCAACGTGCATCACGTCGATTGCATGACGGACATCCAAATCTTTCCAATACGGTAGTTCCCAGAAGATAGATTTCTTCTTCCAAAGAGGCTTCTCACCACCCTTGACCGCCGCACGTGTATTGCCATGCCCCTTACCAAATACATGTTCAATATCTTTTACCTCTTCAAAAATATCTCTGCCTGTACGATGTATCGGAGCTGTCCCCTTCTCCACTGTTTTTGAGTCTGTGCCGACTGCTCATGTCACCGAATGGATTCATCCCGTTTGTGCTCAGCTCAAACCTTACATTCCTTATCTCGCGTGCAAAATTTTTGTACTTTCTATCTATCTTTCTCCATTGAGACCCGTCGGCAGGGTGCCTTATCATCCCATCCTTCTTACGTTCTTTGGCGTGCCACCGCATCATCTTTGCATGCTTTTTGTTTGCATACAGGCGCTCAATTCGAGGGATTATAGGAAAATACCATACAACTTTAATGGGCACTTTCCTCTTCTTTAGCATAGGGCCACCGCTGTCATCATCGGCATCGTCGTCGTTACCTCCACCCTTATACCACGGTGCTCCACAAACTGGACATGCATCCAGGTCTGCATAGTCACCCCGGTATAGGATACAGTCATTTCGACATGCGTGAATTTTTTGCACCTCCAGCCCGAGTGGACAGACAACCTTCTTTGCTTGATATGTCATTTCTGGCAGTACGTGACCCGCTGGAAGGAGGTCTCCGATCAGCTGTAGAAGCTCTGTGAAGCTCTTGTCACTCCAGCCGTTTGTTGATTTCATCTGCAACAACGAGAGGACGACGTGTAATTTGGTGTGCTCCTCGTTGCAACCTGGATAAAGCGGTGTTGTTGAGTCCTCCACCATGGCTTTGAACTTCTCGTATTGTCTGTCATCGCTGTAGGCTGTCTCTCCATCCCGCAACATCTGATCCAACCCAGCCGATTCGTCATTGTCGTATTCACCTTCGTCAGCAGGTAACTCCACATTGTCTTCATGCATTGCATCACCATGATTGTCCACACTGTCATTCTCATCTTCACCGTGGTTGTCCTGACATGTGTGATTACGCATAAAACCTCTCGTTAGCAGATGCTCGTGAACTTGTTTTGCGGGAAACTGTCTCTCCTTCCTGCAATCAGAACATGGACAATGCAAATATTCTGTCATGCTCAACGACCGGGAACTCGTGGCCCCGATCACCAACTTGGTTACTCCCCTGGCATACTCCAAGGTACCCCGCTTCGCATCGTTCATCCCTCCTTCATCCATCGGTCCTACGGGAATTTTTAAAAAATATGACGTCTTCATATAAATGACATCTTTGTACTTTGGTTACATAACTCTACGGTGATAGTCTCTTCAAATTTGACAATCCGAAATACTTTGAATTAAAGAAAGAGACACAAATGACATAAAATGGTGTCATGCATCTACTAACATATACACATAAATCACAAAAGAATATCATAAAGAATCACGTACACAAATAGTAAACAACTAAAATATACTAACCTTTAATTTTTTTGAAAATTTTCGACAAAACCTTCCCCCCTCTCTTTCGTTCTACACATGAAGACCGAATAAAAATGAGCTAAGTGGCTGAAAGGTGGCATTTATAGGTGGTCAGAATATAGGTGTCGGTTTTTAACAATAACCGGCACCTATATTACGAAGCTTACAGCGTAAGGAACCTTATAGGTGTCGGGTGAAGAGTAAAACCGGCACCTATAGTATAGGTGTCGGTTTTTACTATTGACCCAACACCTATTTAGGACAAATAGGTGCCGGTTCCGTGTAAGAACCGCCACCTATACTATAGGTGTCGGTTTTACTATTGAACCAAAACCTATTTGGGACTATAGGTGGCGGTTCTTAACAAGAACCGACACCTATTCTTGAGCCGCTACCTATATACAGAATAGGTGTCGGATTTTTGTTAACCGATGTTTTTGGGCGACACCAATGAGTCTTTTTGTTGTAGTGTACCCAGAGTTTAATTCTAAAAATACTTTTGACACACTTTAACTACTCGTAGCCAAAAACCCATGCGTTGCATGCATTATTATCATTAATAATTAAATACTAAAATTTTAATCATATATTAAATATGTTGGTTGTATTTCAAATAATAATGGATTAGACTAAGAAAAGGTACAGTTATTACTTATTACTCCCTCCGTGTTTATTTGTATGAAATTGGTTAGTTTAATTTTGAACTAACCAAAGTCATATATTTAGGGAAGGAGGTAGTACTTATTAATTTAAATTTTAAATAAAATAAAATATTAAATTGTTCTAATTAATATTTTGGAATTAATTAGTATCTAATTGTATTTGAGTTGGAATTTCAATTTCAGTATGCTCCATAATTTAATAAAATTGAAATTCAAAATTAATAAACATAGAGTTGCAGTCGGTTTGGACTTTGGAGGATATATTTATATTTTAATAGTTTCAAAATAGGAACTAATAATTAATATTTTCTCACACTACTGCAGTTTCAATTTATAACTTGGTTTTGCAGTTTTTGATTCATAGTACTTGAAATATGTGAATAATGGATGTGTATGTGAATAGATATGGGAATGTAAGATGTATGTGAATATATGTGAATGTCAGATGTGATTTCTAAAATATATGAATGGGATGCTAGTAAAAGGAATATATATCATATATTTTGTTTCTCTTATTTTTACAGTAGGTATTGCTCGCAAAGGCCCGAGGCTAACCAAAGAACAGAATATTTTTTTGGGAAAAACTCATCAGTGACGGACTTTTACTTAAGTCCGCCTCCGACCTGTCCAGCGCCGCCGTCGTCCAGATCCGCCCGCCCACCCTCCGACCGCCTCCGACCTGTCCAGCGCCGCCGTCGTCCAGATCTACCCACCCACCGGTCCAGCGTCGCCCGCCCGTCCTCCTTCGACATCCGCCGTCCGACCACCGTCCTCTAGCAACATCCGCCGTCCAACCGCCACCCGTTGCTCTCCGGCCCGCCTCCGTCACCCTCCGGCCGGCGTCATCCCTCCACCGACGGTCGCCCCCACTGCCCGCTGCGAAGCACTTTGGCATAGTCAACCCGGACCCCGATCTACGATAATCCGATGTAAGTTCCTTGGCCTCCGCCCATGTCATCTTTCTTTGCCTTGATGTCGTGATGTCGTGATGATTCCTTTAGCACCTTGTTGGTTCTATATACTGTGGTGAGGGAGCATGTTCTATATACTCTAGTTGTGTGTCTGTATGTAAATAAAAAAGTGACAGAATAAGCTTATTCCGTTGATACGCATTAACGATGAAGTGAAAATGAGTGTTTCATTAATAAGCATATGGCAGTAGAGATTGGATTTCTTACCAGCATGGATTACTCTTGAGTTGAGCTAGATTTTATTTTTTAGACAATGAGCTACATCCAGCATTTTTTCAGCATGAGCATTCAACATTGCATGTAAATAATCAGATGAAGTTTTGTGAGATGATCCATAAATATTTGTGGATGGTTATCAGTGGTTAGTTCTTTGAATTTTGGCAACAACAATATTCCTGCTACATTACTTCGCCTTTCAGTGAACAATTTGCACTGTTTTTTGCACTATTTTGTTGGATTCAGTAGTACAAAGATGACTTTTTGCCTAAGGAAATTGTTTCAGAGAAGACATTGTAAATAGAGATGGGTTCCATCTAATCATATTACCCCTTTTTTTAAAAAAAGAAATGTCTTATTAGAGACAGAGAGACGTTATGAAAAAAGAATTAGTATATCAAAGTGAGCATCGTTGATCGCTCCATACTGACAGAAGTAAACAACAGTACAAAAAAAGACACTGGCAGAAGAGGAGGTTTCCCTAGATCCTTTACTTGCCCTTTGGCCTTTCTTTTCTACTTAATCTACCCATATGGAGGGATCCATGGAAGGATCCATCGATTCTAGCTAGCTTTATGTACAATACAGTATATGCAAATACCATTAGATCTCTACACCGACCTGCTGCACCCTAATCAAATGGTAGTTAGTTAATTAATAACTAAAAGAGATCAAGCTAATTGTGTTCATAATCAAACTTAATTATCGTCATCTATAGTAGCCAACCCCCCACTAACACTAACCCCCCACTTTCTGTTTTTGTGAATGAAAGTGGTTAGTTGTTTTTTCTATGTAAAATTCAAAAGTGAAAGTTTTTTAAGAACAATTAACAGCTGTTGGTTTTGAACTATATTAAATCTGAGTGCAACTTTAGCTTTGTTTTTGTGCAACCTAAGTTATCTTTCAGTGAAACTTCACACATAAATTTGTGCAACTTTTTTAAAAGTTGAATGTGGGTTTTCCACAGAACAATCTAGTTATGTCCATACTGAAGCAATTCCATGTCCCCCTTTTGCGGTTGTTTTTTATATTCTTCGCTGTTCTACTTGGCCCTTTTCTACATCTACTCCCCTTGTGCTTCCATCTTCCTTTTTTTCGATGGATCTGAGTGTTCTGCCTTCCATTTGTTTTGATCTACCACACACGAGTTCCAAGAAACCAAAATCCCAAAGAACACATTACAAAAAGGCCAAGTGAAGTTCAGATGGAAAATGACCCATAAATCATGACATCATCCACTTGACATGGGATAGAATAAGCTGTAGAAGATGGGGATTATATCACTTTTCTGGCTGTCCATTGTGATAAAGTATGGTGTTATTGCTCTGTTGTTTTTTCCCCAAAAAGGAAATGCTTCTATGCATATTGCACTGCTAGCCTATTCTACTTGCTCTTTTCGGTTATGTGCAACTTCAGTTGTAATTTTGTGCAGCTAATGATTTACTTATATAATGATATCCTTTTTCTGAAGTAATGTAAATCATTATTTGAACATAGAGACACTCTACCTATGAAATGCTAATCATTTCAGAGATGCTAATTGTTGTAGAGATGCAAATTTTGGTCTGTCTTTCCAAAGGGTAAACTGGTAGAGTTATTTTTTTGGGTCTGCAAAACTTACAGTTAGGGAAACTACCTCTTCCTTTTTTACCTAATTATTTTCTCAGTACCTCTTGTATATCACTAACCGAGTGCCCGTGCACTGCAATGGATTTAAATAAACACAACCACAGATTTGCCGCTAACATGTAGATTGGCCTGTTTAACTGTAGAAGCACTACAAAATATTTTTGTCAGGTTTTTAGCTTGGAGAAGCACCTATTAGAAACCTATTGTATCCTCAGAATCATAAACTCCCAACTGTTTATTAATCTATCAAGTTGCTCACTAGTATCCTTGTTGTCTAACTATTTAGAAATAATTTGTCTCTTTCTTAATCCTATTTTTGACTGGATTCATGTCGTGCCAATCCAACATAAGCCTTTATTGTATTAAAAAATGCAACACCCTGTTCTGACCACATTGCACTATGTATCACCATTTGATAAACCGAGAAATATTTCTATTAGCTGCACTTAGAAGTTAGAACATTTGCTGCATTTTGCTGTGGTGTTTAAAAAACAACAATTTAAGCATCGAAACAATGGTGGACACAAGTGAGCAAAACCAAACAGTGTGTTTTTTACTGCACATCTATGGATTAATCGTCATATTCCATTAAAAGGGAGTTGTAGCGTTGAATCCTTCTTTCCTTCTTTCCTTCTTTCCGTCTTTCCTTCTTGTGCATTTTTTAACTCTCTCAAACTTTTGATCATTATAGTGTAGAAAATATCCCGGGAACAAGATAACAGTAGGCCTGCAATTTTCGGAGAAAACGACGGTGGTCCTGGTAGCCCAAGTGGCTTTATAAAGTTGAACCCTGAAAGCGTGGAGGAGGCTACCGGGACCTCATCGACAAAAAAGGGGAGAGGTCCAACCAGGATGCCCTCGGGCCTTTACACTATAACAGCGTTAGATCCAGACGGAACCCTACAGCTCTTGCGTCGGTACTCACCCCATACTCAAATGCTATAGGTGTCATCGTGAAGGATGACATCCCAATCAAGTACCGATACTGGAAGAGCAGTGATCCAGATCAATTGGAGTGGACGGTACCAGACAGAGACAAGGACCTTGCTTGGGACAAGTTGAAGCGGACATTCCAATTTCCCACGGGATCAGAAGAACTCGCAAAGTAGAGGGCCCTTGAGAGGATGAGCGTCAGCTTCCGAAAGTTCAAGACGGACCTTACCAGGAAGTTTGTGAAGCGAGGGCTGACACCAAATTTTGAAGATTCCAATTATCGTAGGTGCCGCATTTTCTGGGATGAATTTGTGGCGTACAGAACATCAGATGAGGCGAAGAAGGTTAGCGAAAGGAATCAAGCCAATGCGGCCAAAAACTTGTTCCCTCATCGTCTCGGCCGTAGCGGTTATGCCAAGAACGTAGAGAAATGGTGAGTGAGGGAGGAAGAGTTGTTGGAAAAGGGGATCGAGATTGAGACAAAGGATTGATGCGAACGAGGAAAGAATTACCAATACGCCCGAGGGGCATCACTCTCTGATACAGGCGAGTTGGTACACAAGTGTCTAACTTCACAAGAAGTGTCCCGAAGGCTACATGATGCGCATCATCAGGCTTCTGAGGGCTCTTTTGTTCCTAGTAGGGAGAAAGATGAGCTCACACTTGCATTACGTAACGCCGAGCATCCGGGACGCACAAGGGAGTAGGCCTCGTACCATGGAGGGAAGGTTTTCCTGAGGACAGACATAGATACCGGTCTCGAAGTAATAAAAATTCCGCACCAATTAGAACAGATGAGAGTCCTAATGGAAAAAGTTCAGAAGATGGAGGCACTGCTACTTCAGGCGGGGATTGGCGGCGATGCTGGCCGTTTAGCCAGTCCAACAGGGAGGAAAAGCAGTTGCACTTCAACTGAGGTTCCTCAAGAACCGGAGACGACTCGTCACCCTGTGGACGCAATCACAGTACGTACTGCATGTAGGTTGCATGTGCCCTTGCAGAGTCAAAACCTCACTATAGAGGTGGCACGCGGTATGGCACATCCTGTAGTGGAGGGAGGAACGATACACGGTAATCCAATACCAACTGGCTACTCAAGGGTTGAAGTGGAGGACGTGTCGAGCATATATAGGGCCATCCAGCTTGAATTTCCTCCAGAGGAAGGGGTGAACACTCTTGGAGAAGCTATCCACAACGTCATCGTGTGGCACAAGAGGTTCATTGTCTTTCCTTCAGGAGATGGTGATGACGAGCCAAGCGATAGCAGGTCTAGCTCTAGCGGGCCTGTTGTCTCCCCCCAAAGAATTCCAACTCCACCACCGTTGCCACGTAAGAGCCCGTCTCCCCCGCCGGCACAAAGAGCTCCTGATGACCAGCCCAAAAAGAGGGGTCGACTGTGCAAATCTACAGATATGTCTGAACCATCTGTCCTTAAGAAGGGCAAGAAAGTGACTATTTCTACAAACTCGGAGCCATCCCCGAAAGTGTCAGTTCAAGTATAGAACCACTTCATTCGCATGGCAAGGCCACCAGCCCCGACGCAACCTATTTCAGACTTTCAATGCACGATCCAGAAAAAGAAATTGCAAGATTTTTCCAATGCTCAATTCACAAAAGACACCAAGAAGAATGAGAAAGAATTTCTCCAAAGTGCAGGCCTGAAGAGTTTTTATGGTGTGGACAATATTCCGAAGGCACCTTTGGCAGCTAAGTTCAAGTTAGGTGGTCCTTTGACCACTGACGAATATCACAACGTCATTGCAAATTGCACTCAGATGACAAGGGTAGAAGAGTGGTACCTACAGATTGCAAAGGAGGGTAAGGAGAAGGGGACAGCTCCGATACATCGTATAGGCAGAGATATTTTTGAAGAGGTAAAAGATATTGAACATGTATTTGGTAAGGGGCATGGCAATACACGTGCGGCGGTCAAGGGTGGTGAGAAGCCTCTTTGGAAGAAGAAATCTATCTTCTGGGAACTACCGTATTGGAAAGATTTGGATGTCCGTCATGCAATCGACGTGATGCACGTTGAGAAAAATGTATGCGAGAGTTTGATGGGAGTACTGCTGAACATACCTAGCAAGACAAAGGATACGTTGAAATCCCGAAGAGACCTCGTAGACATGAACATCAGGTCCGAGCTACATCCTCAAGAACGTCCCAATGGCCGACAATACCTCCCTCCCGCGTGCTACACCCTCAGTGCCGCCGAGAAAATCAGCCTGTTGGAGTGCCTGCAGAGTGTCCGAGTCCCGTCTCGGTTACTCCGCTAACGTTAAAAGACTTGTCAACATTAGAGAGAAGAAAATAGTGGGCATGAAGTCACATGATTGTCACGTGCGATGACACAACTACTCCCTGTTGCGATTAGAGGCATCTTGCCGGACAGGTGCGAAACCCAATCATAAAGTTGTGCTCGTTCTTCAATGCTATATATCGAAGGTGATCGATCCAACCACACTAGACAAGGTCCAGCAGATGTAATCGTGACCATTTGCCAACTCGAGATGTGTTTTCCACCATCATTTTTTGATATAATGGTTCACCTAGTGATACATATCGTGAAAGAGATAAAGATTTTCGGCCCAGTTTATCTTCATAACATGTGGGCTTTCGAGAGATTCATGGGGATCATAAAAAAGTATGTGCGTAACAGAGCTCGACCGGAAGGGAGTATCGTAGAGGGTTATGCAACAGAGGAGGTGGTTGAGTTTTGCATCGACTATATGGATCTACGTCCCATTGGTGTGCCAATGTCCCGACACGAGGGCAGGCTACTTGGGAAAGGGACTTTAGGGCATAAAGCAATATTCGCTCCTAGCCTTGAAACAATACAGCAAGCACATTTCGCGGTGCTCGAGCGGTCGGCCTTGGTGGCTCCATTTGTTGATGTGCATTACAACTCACTCCGAACCGAGAACCCAGGCAAATCAGAAGCATGGATCGCTAAGCAGCATAGACTGCATTTCGGTGATTGGTTACAGAAGCATATCATGGCTGCGAATCCTGATAGTGACCAGTTGTACGTTTTGTCCCGAGGGCCTGCGAGCACTATTCATTCATTCCAAGGGTATGATATTAATGGGTATACATTTTACATGAGAACACAGGATGCCAAGAGCAAATATCAGAATAGTGGTGTCCATATAGATGCCTTCGACGGTAATGGTGTAAAACAAACATACTATGGCTATATAGAGGCAATCTGGGAGCTTGAGTATGGACCGCTAAAGGTACCACTTTTCCAGTGTCAATGGGTCAAAATTCCAAGTGGTTTGAAAATTGACAAGTACGGGATATTCATCGTGGACCTAAATAATGTGGGTTATCAAGATGAACCTTTTGTGCTCGCAAACTCTGTAACACAAGTATTCTATGTCAAGGACCCTTCATCGGTGACTGATCGCCACGTAGTTCTCAAGGGAAAGCAAAACATTGTTGGAGTTGAGAATATCACCGATGAGGAAGGCTACGATGAAATTGACGAGTTACCACCTTTCGCAACAGATGTAGACGAAGGTGAAGAAAGTCAAGAAGACGAAGAAGAGGAGAAAGCCCCATATGTTCGCAGTGGTCATGAAGAAGGAGTAATAGTGATCGACTTATAAGTTGGAGTTTAATTGTAACAACCATGAATATGTAATTTTGGAACTGAATGAATATATTTGCATGCAGTCCCGTTCTCTCTACCTATTGTAAATAACCCTTTAAAGTCGTCTCATGCGGACAGAAAAATTGAATTATAGAACCAATGGTAGCATACATATCAATTGATGCATACATATCAGACCCATTGGCAGCCTTAGGTGCATGCATATAATGATGAAGGGAAAAGATAAATGGAACTGATGAGTTAGGGTTTTGGATAATAGGTGCCGGTTATAAATAACAACCGGCACCTATTTATCCAAATAGGTACCTATTGTAAATAACAACCGGCACCTATTTATCCCAATACGTACTGGTTCTAAATAACAACCGGCACCTATTTATCCCAATAGGTGCCGGTTTGTTATGGGAGCCGACACTTATCAAGTTACTATATATTATCTAGATCTGCCGCCTCCTCGGTGTCGTCCAGATCCGCCACCAAGCCACCCGTCCAACGCCGCCTAGCGCCGCCCACCCGCACTTCGTCGCCCGCCACCCGCCCACCCTCCGACCGCCTCCGACCTGTCCAGCGCCGCCGTCGTCCAAATCCGCCCGCCCACCCTCCGACCGCCTCGACTGTCCAGCGTCGCCGTCGTCCAGATCTACCCGCCCACCCTCCGACCGCCTCCGACCTGTCCAGCACCGCCATCGTCCAGATCCGACCGCCCACCCTCCAACCGCCTCCGACCTGTCCGGCGCCGCCGTCATCCCGGATCTACCGCGTCCTCCTTCGACATCCGCCGTCTAACCACCGTCCTCCAGTGACATCCGCCGTCCAACCGCCCCCCGTTGCTCTCCGGCTCGCCTCCGTCACCCTCCGGCCGGCGTCATCACTGCACCGACGGCCGTCCCCATTGCCCGCTGCGAAGCACTTCGGCATAGTAAACCCGGACCCCGATCTACGACAATCCGATGTAAGTTCCTTGGCCTCCGCCCATGTCATCTTTCTTTGCCTTGATGTCGTGATGTTTCCTTTAGCACCTTGTTGGTTCTATATACTGTGGTGAGGGAGCATGTTCTATATACTCTAGTTGTGTGTATGTATGTAAATAAAAAAGTGGCAGAATAAGCTTATTCCGTTGATACGCATTAACGATGAAGTGAAAATGAGTGTTTCATTAATAAGCATATGGCAGTACAGATTGGATTTCTTACCAGCATGGATTACTCTTTAGTTGAGCTAGATTTTATTTTTTAGACAATGAGCTACATCCAGCATTTTTTCAGCATGAGCATTCAACATTGCCTGTAAATAATGAGATGAAGTTTTGTGAGATGATCCGTAAATATTTGTGGATGGTTATTAGTGGTTAGTTCTTTGAATTTTGGCAACAACAATATTCCTGCTACATTACTTCGCCTTTCAGTGAACAATTTGCACTGTTTTTTCACACTATTTTGTTGGATTCAGTAGTACAAAGATGACTTTTGCCTAAGGAAATTGTTTCAGAGAAGACATTGTAAATAGAGATGGGTTCCATCTAATCATATTACCGCTTTTTTTTAAAAAAAGAAATGTCTTATTAGAGACAGAGAGACGTTATGAAAAAAGAATTAGTATATCAAAGTGAGCATCGTTGATCGCTCCATACTGACAGAAGTAAACAACAGTACAAAAAAAGACACTGGCAGAAGAGGAGGTTTCCCTAGATCCTTTACTTGCCCTTTGGCCTTTCTTTTCTACTTAATCTACCCATATGGAGGGATCCATGGAAGGATCCATCGATTCTAGCTAGCTTTATGTACAATACAGTATATGCAAATACCATTAGATCTCTACACCGACCTGCTGCACCCTAATCAAATGGTAGTTAATTAATTAATAACTAAAAGAGATCAAGCTAAGTGTGTTCATAATCAAACTTAATTATCGTCATCTATAGTAGCCAACCCCCCACTAACACTAACCCCCCACTTTCTGTTTTTGTGAATGAAAGTGGTTAGTGTTTTTTCTATGTAAAATTCAAAAGTGAAAGTTTTTTAAGAACAATTAACAGCTATTGATTTTGAACTATATTAAATCTGAGTGCAACTTTAGCTTTGTTTTCGTGCAACCTAAGTTATCTTTTAGTGAAACTTCACACATAAATTTGTGCAACTTTTTTAAAAGTTGAATGTGGGTTTTCCACAGTGCAATCTAGTTATGTCCATACTGAAGCAATTCCATGTCCCCCTTTTGCGGTTGTTTTTTATATTCTTCGCTGTTCTACTTGGCCCTTTTCTACATCTACTCCCCTTGTGCTTCCATCTTCCTTTTTTTCGATGGATCTGAGTGTTCTGCCTTCCATTTGTTTTGATCTACCACACACGAGTTCCAAGAAACCAAAATCCCAAAGAACACATTACAAAAAGGCCAAGTGAAGTTCAGATGGAAAATGACCCATAAATCATGACATCATCCACTCAACATGGGATAGAATAAGCTGTAGAAGATGGGGATTATATCACTTTTCTGGCTGTCCATTGTGATAAAGTATGGTGTTATTGCTCGTTGTTTTTTCCCCAAAAGGAAATGCTTCTATGCATATTGCACTGCTAGCCTATTCTACTTGCTCTTTTCGGTTATGTGCAACTTCAGTTGTAATTTTGTGCAGCTAATGATTTACTTATATAATGATATCCTTTTTCTGAAGTAATGTAAATCATTATTTGAACATAGAGACACTCTACCTATGAAATGCTAATCATTTCAGAGATGCTAATTGTTGTAGAGATGCAAATTTTGGTCTGTCTTTCCAAAGGGTAAACTGGTAGAGTTATTTTTTTGGGTCTGCAAAACTTACAGTTAGGGAAACTACCTCTTCCTTTTTTACCTAATTATTTTCTCAGTACCTCTTGTATATCACTAACCGAGTGCCCGTGCACTGCAATGGATTTAAATAAACACAACCACAGATTTGCCGCTAACATGTAGATTGGCCTGTTTAACTGTAGAAGCACTATAAAATATTTTTGTCAGGTTTTTAGCTTGGAGAAGCACCTATTAGAAATCTATTGTATCCTCAGAATCATAAACTCCCAACTGTTTATTAATCTATCAAGTTGCTCACTAGTATCCTTGTTGTCTAACTATATGAAATAATTTGTCTCTTTCTTAATCCTATTTTTGACTGGATTCATGTTGTGCCAATCCAACATAAGCCTTTATTGTATTAAAAAAATGCAACACCCTGTTCTGACCATATTGCACTATGTATCACCATTTGATAAACCGAGAAATATTTCTATTAGCTGCACTTAGAAGTTAGAACATTTGCTGCATTTTGCTGTGGTGTTTAAAAAACAACAATTTAAGCATCGAAACAATGGTTGACACAAGTGAGCAAAACCAAACAGTGTGTTTTTTACTCACATCTATGGATTAATCGTCATATTCCATTAAAAGGGAGTTGTAGCGTTGAATCCTTCTTTCCTTCTTTCCTTCTTTCCGTCTTTCCTTCTTGTGTCCCCCCTCTTCTTTCCTTCTGCATTTTTTAACTCTCTCAAACTTTTGATCATTATAGTGTAGAAAATGTCCCAGGAACAAGATAACAGTAGGCCTGCAATTTCTGGAGAAAATGCCTCCACTCAAGCCTCCCTCTCTCTCCGTCGTTCCTGCACCGTGCGCCCCTGCTTCGGACCTCGTCGCCGTGCTTCGGCCGTGTTTTCCCGCTGCTCCGAGATGTTCCGAGCTCCGTCGACTCCTTCCTCCTTGTCGCTTCGGCCACCCCTTCCCGAGTGCTTCTGCTGTCTCCCTCGCCGCCGTCGCCGTCGTCTCCCTCAACTCCGGTCGCACTGCGGTGAGGGTCCCTCCCTTTTCCCCTCTCGGCCGATCACGCGCCGCCACTCCCGAGTGCACCCGGCGCCGTCCCCGCGTGAGCTGCGGCATTCCGCCGCTCCGCCGCCGCTCGAATGGCGCCGGCCGGTCTCCGGTCGCCGTGCGCAATCGTCGGCCGATCGCGTCGCCCGCGACCCTCTCCTGGCCGTCCGATCTGCCTCGGCAAATCGGGGCTGTCCGGCCCCGCTTGCCCGCGTGGCATGCCGCGTGGCCGCCGCATCGGCGCCACGTGTGCGCCACGTGGTGCACCGCTCTCTCTCGGCCCGTTGGCCCGGTCCACCGTGGACCGGTGCTCCCGCGGTCAGTGACGCCATCGCTGACGTCAGCCCTAGCGCTGACGCAATTCTGGGATTTATTGCGCAACAAATTATTAAGGATTTTCCTATTTTAGTAAAAACACAGACAATCTTCTAAAAATCATATTTTTTCAATCCGACCTCCGTTTTAGCCCATTCAAATTTCATTAAATTCATAAAAATGCCAAGAATCCATTAAAAATAGTTTTGTTCCCTTTTTCAGTAGCTTTCTAGCCTGTTTTGTTGAAGTGCTTGTCTGCCGTGTAGATCCCGGTAGTCCCTCCGTCCCAGTTTACTTTGAGGTCGTCGCGGAAGTTCCCCAAGCCAAAGAGCAAGGCAAGTCATGCTATATTATTGATCATATTGCTCCTATTTTGCTAAAACACCTGTTTTACTCTATGAAATTGCATGTATTTTATATTGTCATTTCATGGGAAATAGTACACCTTATGCTTGGTTTATGCCTTAGGTTTGACACCCCAAACCCCTTTAATAAAACTTGGGAAAGTAATGTGATTAGATTCAGGACTAGGTTATGCTTAGCCTGGCTTAGTTTCACTAGCTCACTAAATGGGTCATTTCTCACTTAATATGTCTCTCCTGGACTTCTGTTCGGAGGATTAATAATTAGTTTTAGGTGAACCGGGAGTGGGGCTGCCCACTCCCAAGGTCCGGGAGTGGAGGCGAAACCTTGGTGGGGTTTGCTTGGTTAGATGGGGGGTTATACGAAAGGTCCAATCATAGTTCCCTTTCCGGGGTACCGCGGTGGTATTCCGGCGCACGGGAGACCGTGTTGTGGGGCTGTGTCTTGTGGGTACAGTTGTACACCTCTGATCAGAGTAAATCTATTCGAATAGCCGTGCCCGCGGTAATGGGGCGATCAACCGAGCTCTCCGTGATTACTCTCACACTTTTACACCCTAAGTTTTGGAACATGACTTGTATAGGTGGATGGTTTGGGCCTGTCTCAACGTGGGGATAACGTTGGACAGTGTTGGTTTCAAAATGCCTTATTTACTAAAATTATTATTCTGTTGCTTGTGTTCAAAATTCCTTTTGTTTGGAAAAACCCCTGCTGTTTGCGCAAAAGCAAACCCTAGACAAACCCTTGTCTTCCCTACATTCATACTTCTCCTCTTCCGGTGTGATTTGCTGAGTACGTGGAAGTACTCATCCTTGCCCCTTCACCAGAACCTAAGCCAGAGGTTGAAGACGAAGACGAAGTGGAGTAGGCTTTGTCCTATACTCTGGAAGCTGCCTGTGGAGTGGTCAAAGCCCGTGGCCAGCGTCAAGCTTAGGCTTAGGCCCTTTTTCTTTTTCTGATGCTCTTTTGTAATTTTTTTGTATTGTTTCTAAGTCGTGGAACTATAATATCAACAGTTGTCGTATGTGTACCCTGGCTGGTCCTGGACAGGCATTTTTATACACATATAGCTTCGAAAATTCGGGTCTGAATTTCTGGGTGTGACATCCCCACCACCTACATATACCACCTGTCAGCACTTAGCTCGTTTTTGAATGGGTCTTCATGTGTAGAACCAAATTGGAGGATAGGTTTTGCCAAAAACATTTCATAAACATCAAGAGATTTGCATTTTTTAGGTTTAAAGGTTGGTACATTTTCATTCTTTATGCAAGTTTTCTTCATTTTTGTACATGATTCTTTATGGTATTTTTTATCATTTGTGTATGTATGCTAGCAGATGCATGACACCATTTATGTTGAATATCTCAATGCAAGATTACTACATGCTTATTTTGTTGCTTTCTTTACTTCGAAGTATTTTGGTTTGTCAAATTTGAAGGGACTATCACCGTAGAGTTATGTAACCAAAATAAAATAATGTCATTTATATGGTGAAGACGTCACAATTTTTAAAAAAGACCAATGACCACTATTTTGATTCATTTACAGATTTAAGTGATATATATATATCTTAGCGGTTAGTTTATGAATTCCTGTAGGACCGATGGATGAAGGAGGGATGAACGATGCGAAGCACGGCACCTTGGAGTATGCGAGGGGAGTAACCAAGCGCGTGATCGGGGCCACTAGTTCCCGGTCGTTGAGCATGATGAAATATTTGCATTGTTCATGTGCTGATTGCAGGAAGGAGAGACAGTTTCCTGCAAAACAAGTTCACGAGCATATGCTAATAAGAGGTTTTATGCGTTATCACACATGTCAGGACTGTGGAGATTATGGCAATCGGGTATCCACATGGCAAGCTTATCCGACTGGAGTTAGGGATAGGTTGTGCCTATCAAATATGTAAACCAACTACAACTTGGGTATTACGTTGCCGATTAGATAAGGCAACGGCTCATAGTCATGGTTTGGTAAGATTGAGGAAACCGACTTAGAGTAAGATAGGGTTTTCGATCTGTAAGCCCACCTCCCAAGACTATATAAGGGGGGTAAGGAGCGTCCCTTGAGGGATATGCGATATCGGCTTTAGATCATATGCTTCATGAGAAGTTAGATCAGATTTCGTAAGCGAGAGCTTTAGACACACAAGATCACGAGATCAATAAAGACACTCGGCGGATCGAATCCACCGAAACAGGAGTAGGGTATTACCTCACGAGAGGGCCTGAACCTGTCTAAATCTTGTTTTCCATCTAACCCATCGAGCTTGGCAATCTTGACTGCACCCCCAATTTTCTATTGCCGAAACCGAGTTTCGACAGTTGGCGCGCCAGGTAGGGGATCACGCGTCAAGACTTCTTCGACAATCTCGCCGACAAGCGTGATGGGATCTCCGTCAGGATTCGGCGACCTCGCCGCCAACAATTTCTCCTCCTTCGACTCCGATTCAAACCAGTCGGAAGGAGAGACCCACTCGGCGCCATTCGGGCTCTCGAACGGCGCCGAGATCTACGACGACATCTTGCAGACCAAGATGCAATCTACCTTCTCCAACGCAGGACTTCACTCGGCACCGTTCGGATTACCGAACACCGCCGAAATCTGCACCAATCTTCTCGTCTCCCCGACGGAGACGATCTTCTCGAAAGAAGACCTCTCGGTGCCGTTTGGGTTACCAAACGCCGCCGAGATCTACGGCAAACTCCTCTCCCCCGAGTCGAGGTCGACCCACTCGGAGGAGCCTGCTTCCCCACGCTCTGACTCGGACTGGAACGATCCAGACCCGGGCTACCCAGGGTCGAGGGAGGTCGCCGTCATCCTCCAGCCGTTCGGCTCATGCTCATCTTCGGAGCTCAATGAATACCTCAGCTCCGCCGGCTTTGATGATCTCCATGGCATCCCCTCAGACGAAGCCGACGACTCCGACTGCCACAAGGACTACGGGCCGAAGTGCTTCGATGTCCTCATGGCTGAGCCGGACGAGTCCGACTCAGCCATGGCCCGCAGGCTCGCTGAGGAAGAGCGAGCCAAGATCGAGCAAGAGCGCAAGACGACCGAAGAGGAGAAGCAACGCAGGGAAGAGGCTCACAAGAGGATGCAAGATCTACGCACAACCGGACGATCCGCCCAGGAGGCCATCCTCCAAACACGGGTCCGCAACACCAACATCTTCCAGACGCCACAGCAGAATGCTATTGCTGCGCTCACGCTCTTGGACACCATCATGGAGACGGCACCCGCCAACGAGACTCCAATACTCGACAAGATCAAGACCATCATCGCGGCCACAGCCAACGGCCACCCCACCACCTCGGCACGAAGGCCGACTGAGTCCGTGGCTGAAATGCCCGACAAAAGCCGACTCCCGCCTCTAAGGTCAGGAGACTATAAGAGGCCCGAGCCAGACCGGTCGATGACAAGGCCAGGAGGCCCACGCAGCGAGTCTACACAAAAGTACCAGGAGCAAACAGCCGACTCCCGCGACAAACGACACGGACGTCCACCCGTCCACCACCGCGTCCGCCGCAACAACAGCTCCATCTACCCAACCAGCCAACCGAAGACCCCGCCGAGTGATCTGCGGGAAGTCCTCGATCGCCGCTACCAAGAGCGAGACCGACGCACCCGGGAAGATCGGAGGGGATCACCCGATAGCGGCGACGACGGAGTGCCGGCCTTCACTCGGAAGCTTCACCGAGTGCACTGGCCGAGTGGTTTCAAGCCCACAGGAATAGAGAGGTATGACGGCAAGACCGATCCTGAGTCATGGCTTATCGTGTACACTATCGCCGTCCGCGCAGCGGGCGGCGACAACAAGGCTATGGCCAATTACCTTCCCGTGGCCCTCGCTAACTCAGCCAGGAACTGGCTCATGAGCCTGCCAAGAGGCTCAATTGGCTCGTGGAGCGAGCGAGGGACCACTTCATCGCCAACTTCCAAGGTACCCTCGAGAGGCCCGTGACGCACTTCGATCTATACAACATCATCCAGAAGCCGGACGAGCCTCGAAGGATTACATCCGGCGCTTCTCCGAGAAGCGCAACAAGATCCCCAACATTACCGATGACATCTCATCGCCGCCTTCCAGAAGGGAGTCCGTGATGAATTGTTGATCAGGAAGTTTGGGCGCAAGCCGCCGAAGACGGTGAAGCAGATGTTCGAGACAGCGAACTCCTACGCCAAATCCAACGACGTGATCGAAGCAACGCGCCAAGATCGGCCTGACGAAAGGGACGACAAGCAGTCGGGAGGAAGCCGACACCTTGAGAAGGTTAACGGCAATGCAATCATGGCCAGAGAGATCGCAAGCACCGGCCCGAGGACTTGGTTGCCACAACGTCCAGCTCTCAACGCTGTCCCCGAGTTGCGGCCTACGACGCGATCATGAACGATCATGAACGCTCGGTGCACGCATCATCTACAAGCAATTCGCCGAGCAATATGCGGCACGGTTAAACAAGAAGCCGACGATGAAGCCGGTCCATCGGGAACTAAGAAGAACAACCCGACTGGAAATTCGAAGCCTTTTCAAGACCCCGTGGGCGAGCTGAATCACATCTTCGGGGGCCGCAGGCTTATGAGTCCAAGAGGAAGCAAAAGCTGATGGACCGCAAGGTCAACGCGGCACAAACCGAAGTCCCACAACATCTACGATGGTCGGAGGTGGCCATCACGTTTAATCGCTCGGACCATCCTGACCGAGTGGTTCACCCGGGGAAGTATCCCTTGGTACTTGACTTGGTGGTTCGGAACATCAAGTTGAAGCGCGTCCTCAATCTCCTGTTCGTCAAGACCCTGGATGAGATACAAATCTTGAGAACTAAGTTGAAGGCAAGCTCAGCCCCCTTCCACGGAGTGATCCCGGGGCTGTCGCCCACACCACTCGGGCACATCGCCTTTCCAGTCACCTCCGGAGTTCGCGAGAATTTCCGAACGGAGAATACCACCTTCGGGGTGGTCGACTTCAAAGACGGCCTACCACGCGATCATCGGAAGGCCTGCACTCGCCAAATTCATGGTGATACCACACTACACTTACCTCTGCATGAAGACGCCTGGCCCTAACGGCGTCATCACCCTGCGCAGCGACGTCAAACGAGCCTTCACCTGCGATGAAGAAAGCTGCGATATGGCCCAATCTTGTGAGAGATCACGTGGCCAGGAAGAAATCTGACTGGCTGCATCAACATCTGAAGAGGGTGAAATTCGTACAGAGAAGATAGCCAAGTCAGGGACAAGGCGACGCCAAAACGAAGAAAATCTTCCTTGATCCAGTCGGTAAGAGAACTTCAAGGACTTAAACGATACCATAGCCGCAATGTTCAGGCGCGAGCTTTTATTGTCGATGATTTGGTTCTACGCAAGATCCAGACCATCAAGGACCATCACAAATTATCTCCACTATGGGAAGGACCATACATAATCGCTGAGGTGACTCGGCCAAGAGCATTTCGACTAAAGTGCGAAGATGGATCTATGGTGAAGAACTCCTGGAATATTGAACATCTTCGACGATACTATGCTTAAATTGCCGTAAGTTTCATGTTATTCTTGACTGCCAATCTCAAGCAAGATGACTTCTTGAGTTGACAGTCGGGGGCTGCATACGTATCAATAAAGCATGGTTTTCTTCGATAACTTGTTTATATTTGGTTTATCATTGTTTAATGTTTCTTGATTTGAGTTTAATAGATAAGGACTGAGAATTTTTTGATGACCTAATCAAGCTTAGGCTTGGTGACGATCGGACGAAAATTACTTAAGAAATTTTCTATGAAGACTCGGGTCAAGGCATTAACATAAATAAGCTAGATACCTACAAGTTCACATCGGAGGCATAAAGAGACCAAGATGATTAAACTTACTCCCGCGAACCTCGGACAACAAGGGAATCTTGGTGGCTGGATGCGAAAGATGGCTTGTGATGGAACAAGAGTTCCTAGATGGATGGATTCGCATGCACACGAGTTTAGGGTTCTCCACGGAGAGCTGGTGAACAGTGCTGCAAAAGAGGAAATTTTTGGGGAAGATGAAGTGTCGAGGATGACCTCGAGGCTTCGTAAAAAGACTTGAGGGTTTTTGCCAAGTTATCTCGCGATTGGGCCGAGCCCATGAGAGACTTGCGGCCCAGCTAAGGTGTGGCTTGACACATGTCCTTAGGGACTTAAGCGGATGGACTTAAGCAGATTTGCCCTGGCAATATGCACGTGTCACATAGCCCAATACCTTTAAAATCCTTTCATACCGCGGTTTGCGTAACTTCATGAGAAGTTGGCACGATGCAATTTGAAAGGTGACAAACAGTTAAGCTTTTCATGGCTGTCCTGATGACAGGGACTGTTTGGTTTCTAAGTATTTGATTAAATGATTATATCAATGCTATTTTTCCACCTTGGTGAAGATCTTTTTAGATTAAGACCAATATTATGGCAGGAGCTATTTAATATTTTGGTCATATTTTTCGATGACTGAAAATTTGTTTACCCATGAGGGTTGACTAAATTATTTGTCCCAAGATGACTCGGACAAGTTAACTCGGATGAGCATGAGCTCGCCGAGTGATTTTTACCCATGAGGGTTGATTAAATTATTTGTTCCGAGATGACTCGGGCAAGTTAACTCGGATAAGCATGAGCTTGCCGAGTGTTTTTTAACCTATAAGGGTTGATTAAATTGTTTGCTCTGAGACGACTCGGGCGAACTTACTCGGATAAGCATGAGCTTGCCGAGTGATGTGATTTTTTATGATTGCTTTAGCTTGAGCTAAGCATTTATATGATAATTATTTGTTCCGAGATGACTCGGGCAAATTTCCGGGATGACTCGGGAAGATCAGCTCGGATAAGCATGAGCTTACCGAGCGAATTGATTTCTTACCCATGAGGGATGATTGAAATATTTGTTCCGAGATGACTCGAGCAGATTCACTCGGATAGACATGAGCCTACCGAGTGCTTTCCACCCACTAGGGTTAATTGAGTTATTTGCCCTGGGATGATTCGGGCAAATTCACATGGACGAGCACGAGCTTGCCGAGTGATGAGGTTGTTTTAGCTTGAGCTAAGCATCTACATAAGAATGATTTTTTATAGTTTTTGACTATATGTTTAGTCTATTTTTGACTAACCACATAGTCGGGGCTACACTAATTAGGTGCATCGGAGATGCACCTAGATATTTATTTTTGAGAATTTTTTAGATATTTTCCAGCCCTTCACAGTCTTTGGAGCCACTCGGGGAGATTCAGGCAGAGATGATGGAATCACTCGACGCCAGAAGCACTCGGCCAAAGAAGCTTTTGGCTGCGTACTATTTTTGGTTTGAAGCTGAGCTGTCTCGTCGACTGAAAAGGACTCGGGGGCTACTGTGGAGATTATGGCAATCGGGTATCCACATGGCAAGCTTATCCGACTGGAGTTAGGGATAGATTGTGCCTATCAAATATGTAAACCAACTACGACTTGGGTATTATGTTGCCGATTAGATAAGGCAACGACTCATAGTCACGGTTTGCTAAGATTGAGGAAACTGACTTAGAGTAAAATAGGGTTTCCGATCTGTAAGCCCACCTCCCAAGACTATATAAGGGGGGTAAGGAGCGTCCCTTGAGGGATATGCGATATCGGCTTTAGATCATATGCTTCATGAGAAGTTAGATCAGCTTTCAGCTTTAGATACACGAGATCACGAGATCAATAAAAACACTCGATGGATCGAATCCCCAAAACAGGAGTAGGGTATTACCTCACAAGAGGGCCTGAACCTGTCTAAATCCTCTTTTTCTTCTAACCCATTGTGCTTGGCGATCTTGACTGCACCCCCAATTTTCTATTGTCGAAACCAAGTTTCGACAAGGACAATCACGGTTAAGATGAGAATGATAGTGTGGACAATCATGGTGATGCAATGCACGACGACAATGTGGAGTTGCCTGCTGACGAAGGTGAATATGACAATGATGAATCGGATGGGTTGGATCAGATATTGTGGGATGGGGAGACAGCCTACAACAATGACAGATAATACGAGAAGTTCAAAGCCATTGTGGAGCACTCAAAAACACCGCTTTATCCATGATGCAACAAGGAGCACACCAAATTACACGTCGTACTCTTGTTGTTGTAGATAAAATCAACCAACGGCTGGAGTGACAAGAGCTTCACAGAGCTTCTGCAGCTGATTGGAGACCTCCTTCCAGCGGGTCATGTACTGCCAGAAACAACATACCAAGCAAAGAAGGTTGTCTGTCCACTCGGGCGGGAGGTGTAGAAAATTCACGCATGTCGAGATGACTGTATCCAATATCAGGGTGACTATGAAGACCTGGATGCATGTCCAGTTTGCGAAGCACCACGGTATAAGGGTGGAGGTAACGATGATGATGCCGATGATGATAGCGGTGGCCCCATCCTAAAGAAGAGGAAAGTGCCCGTTAAGGTTGTGTGGTATTTTCCTATAATCCCTCGGACTGAGCGCACGTATGCAAACAAAAAGCATGCAAAGATGATCCGTTGGCACGCCGAAGAACGTAAGAAGGATGGGATGATAAGGCACCCTGCCGATGGGTCTCAATGGAGAAAGATAGATAGAAAGTACAAAAGTTTTGCACGTGAGATCAAGAATGTAAGGTTTGGGCTGAGCACAGATGGGATGAATCCATTCGGTAACATGAGCAGTCGGCATAGTACATGGCAAGTGGCACTTGTTATCTACAACCTTCCTTCATGGTTGTGCATGAAGTGCAAGTATATCATGATGCCACTGCTAATCCAAGGGCCCAAGCAACCTGGCAACGATATCGATGTCTACTTCAGGCTAATAGTAGATGATCTTCAGTTACTATGGGTTCGGGGGGTGCAGATGTGGGATGCTTACAAAAGAGAGTACTTCACCTTAAGGGCAATATTGTTAGTTACCATTCAAGATTACCCTGAGGCTGGCAACACATTTGAACAAACAGTGAAAGGTGGTTGTGCATGTGTGCAGTGCATGCGGGACACAACAAGCAAGTGGCTGAGGTACTCTGGAAAGACTGTGTACATGCGCCACCGGAGGTTTCTTTCTGCCGGTCACCAGTACCATAGCAATAGAAGAGATTTTGATGACATAGTGGAGAAGGGGACAACTCCGATACATCATATAGGCAGAGATATTTTTGAAGAGGTAAAAGATATTGAAAATGTACTTGGTAAGGGGCATGGCAATACAAGCGGGATGGGCAAGGGTGGTGAGACGCCTCTTTGGATGATGAAATCTATCTTGTGGGAACTACCGTATTAGAAAGATTTGGATGTCCGCTATGTAATCGACGTGATACATGTTGAGAAAAATGTATGCGAGAGATTGATGGGAGTCCTGCTAAACATACCTGGCAAGACAAAGGATACGTTGATATCTCGGAGAGACCTCGTTCTCTGCTGAATCCCAGCAATATCTCCTATCTTGTCTACTCGAGCTTCGGGTTTTATATGTTAGGCCTTGCGAGACTAGTGGAGTAATATTCTGTGTCCTTGAGTAAATCCTGTGTACCTTCTAATATTCAAAAGATAAAAGTTTGGGTGAATGCATGTGAACTATCTTGTCCAATATTGACCTAGCCAATCTCATTTATTTTACTAATCCCAAGCTGATCTCATTTAATTTACTGATCCCAAGCTAGCTCGGGCATATATAGCCCTTATTGAGCTATCACACACATAAGTACATATGCATCTGGGACAACGTCGGCACAGTTGCGGCATTTGACTCTTTTGACATTGGACATACATGCATATATATGCAAAAGGCCTAATCGTTCTCATATTATTCATCTATTAGTGTACTATTACCAAGATTCCTAATAAGAATCTTCTCTTGCACGATCAGCTGGTCAAAGGCCAGATTTGATGGAGAAGCGTAGAATTACTATTGCCACATCTTAGAGGCATGAACTGTACTTTATGTCATTTTTTCTTGCTATTCTAGTGATGTACCAACTAGGGGATCTTGATATGCACAATATGGAGATGAATACAAATATTAAGTTCTCAGTTCCAGTTTGACCATTCATGCATAGTGCTCAAGCATGCAAAGATATACTGCCTGTGAAGCTTCAGAGCATCCACAAAGGATGTATCCTGCAAAATATGTGAAGCTTTAGATTTGTAGTAGCTGAACAACAATGCTGTAGACCTGTCCATCCATCTGAAGCCACAAACAAACTGCATGTACTCAGCTAATTAAGCAAGAAATTTATCATCCAAATTTCTTAGCACACTCATGTGCTTCTCTCCCTTGAGAACATCATGTCTCACTTTTTATGTTTTCTGTTGTAAAATAACAGAAGTTAGAATACACTTTTTTTAAAAGAAAATGGGATAGCTCCATCTGCATGCACATTTCACAGCACAGAATTCTGCACGCATTTTCTCATTGATGTTTGGGGGACCAACAAATGATGATCCAATCCAACCTCCAATTCTTCTGAATCCTTTGCTTGTAAACTGATTAAATACTTGTATATAAAACCAATTGACCAAACATATAGTTCATTAATCCTATATATGCATGATCATGGTCTCATGGAAGGAATAAAATGTTATCTGCAAATGCGGTAGCAGTTCTATGGAGGTAACATCGCTACTCACAAACTTTCTCTGAAGGAAAGAATAATATCTTTTGCTCTAGTCAGTTCTATGGGATAGCTAGCAGCAAGCAGAAGGTGGGGATGGTCCTAGCCTCCAGATGAAAATCTTCAGATAGGAAGCAATTCATGCTTCAGTTCACTTTTTATGTTCTCTATTGGCAACAAGGACTCAATTCTCTAGGTTTTCTGTCGGGAGAATGACCGTGCAAACCACAAGCCGAAATGGGTAAGGCAGGTCCCGTAGTGTAGCCTCTCCTAGCTAACGAACCCATCGGTAAGGGTGAGCGGGATGGAGTTTCAGTCGGCCCTGGTATAAGGGTTGCTGGGCTGCCGGATTCACCAAGGCACTCGGGGGGCTGCCCACTCCCAGGGTACGGGAGTGGGGGCGAAACCTTGGTAGGGTTCGCTTGGTTAGATGGGGGATTATACGAAAGGTCCTATCACACTTCCCGAATTTCGGAAGCTATATGTGTATAAAAATCCCTGTCCAGGACCAGCCAGGGTACACATATGAGAATTGTTGATATTACAGTTCCACGACTTACAAACAATACAAAAAGATTACAAAAGAGCGTGGAAAACGAAAAAGGGCCTAAGCCTAAGCTTGACGCTAGCTTGTAACACCCTGAGGTGTTTTCCCTTTTTTTAGAAAAAATCCAAAAGAAAAATCGTAAAAGAAAATTATTGAAACTAACAGGAGAGAATTAAAAAAAATTAAAAGCCAAATGCTAAATGGAAATGGCATGGTGAGATTTTTCTTAAATTCTATGCGTCAAAATACACTAACAGGATTTTTAGTGGAATTTTCAGAGCACAAGAAATAAATTTTAACCAATTAAAATCAAAATCGGAATTAATAAATCCTGGGTTTTTCTTTTCTCTCTCCTCCCGTACGTTTCCCGCCCTTTTCGGCCATGGGCCGCCGGCCCGAGCCGACGACCCACCCTCTCCCAATGCGCCCAGCCGATCGGCCCAGTCGATCGGGCCGTTCCCCCTCCCGCGCGCCCTCCTCTCTCTCGCGGGCCGCCCGAAGGCCACGGCCGTCAAACCATCGTGCCCGCGAATGTGTCCAGTTCGCCTCCCCCTTTTTCCCGGGACACTGGCAGGTGGGGCCCACCTATCAGCCCCGCCCCTACCTCCGGCTGTCCCGCCGCCATTGGCGCCGCATCTGCCCCGCGCGGATCTCGGCCGCCTGTCTCTCCCGCACGCTCTAAAGGCACCACCCTAACTCCTCGTCTCTCCCGCCGCCTTCAATCGCCCCGGCCGCTGCTCCCGCGCCCCTTAATGGTCGGATTTAACCACCGACCATTATTTCCCCAAAACTGCGTCAGCGAGCAATTGCGTCCATATCCGGTCGCCGCCGACCTCCCCATTCCCTATTTAAGCATCCCCTCGCCCTCCCCGAGCTCCCCACACCTCCACTCAAGCCTCCCTCTCTCTCCGTCATTCCCGCACCGTGCGCCCCTGCTTCGGACCTCGTCGCCGTGCTTCGGCCGTGTTTTCCCGCGGCTCCGAGACGTTCTGAGCTCCGCCGACTCCTTCCTCCTTGTCGCCGGTGCCAGCGCCGCTTCGGCCACCCGTTCCTGAGTGCTTCTGCTGTCTCCCTCGCCGCTGTCACCGTCTTCTCCCTCAACTCCGGTCGCACCGCGGTGAGCGTCCCTTCCTTTTCCCCTCTCGGCCGATCACGCACCGCCACTACCGAGTGCACCCGACGCCGCCCCCGCGTGAGCCGCGGCATTCCGCTGCCCCTCCGCCGCTCGAATGGCGCCGGCCGGTCTCCGGCGGCCGTGCGCCATTGCCGGCCGATCGCGCCGCTTGCGCCCCTCTCCTGGCCGTCCGATCTGCCTCGGTAGATCGGGGCCGTCTGTCCCCGCTTGCCCGCGTGGCACGCCGCGTGGCGGTCGCGTCGGCGCCACGTGTGCGCCACGTGGTGCACCGCTCTCTCTCGGCCCGTGGACTCGGTCCACCGTGGACCGGTGCTCCCGCGGTCTGTGACGCCTCGCTGACGCCAGCCCTAGCGCTGACGCAATTCCGGGATTTATTGCGCAATAAATTATTATGGATTTTCCTGTTTTAGTAAAAACACAAACAATCTTCTAAAAATCATATATTTTCAATCCGACCTCCGTTTTAGCCCATTCAAATTTCGTTAAATTCATAAAAATGCCAAAAATCCATTAAAAATAGTTTTGTTCCCTGTTTCAGTAGCTTTCTAGCCTGTTTTGTTGAAGTGCTTGTCTGCCGTGTAGATCCCGTTAGTCCCTCCGTCCCAGTTTACTTTGAGGTCGTCGCGGAAGTTCCCAATCCGAAGAGCAAGGTAAGTCATGCTATATTATTGATCATATTGCTCCTATTTTGCTAAAACACCTGTTTTACTCTATGAAATTGCATGTATTTTATATTGTCATTTCATGGGAAATAGTACACCTTATGCTTGGTTTATGCCTTAGGTTTGACACCCCAAACCCCTTTAATAAAACTTGGGAAAGTAATGTGATTAGATTCAGGACTAGGTTATGCTTAGCCTGGCTTAGTTTCACTAGCTCACTAAATGGGTCATTTCTCACTTAATATGTCTCTCCTGGACTTCTGTTCGGAGGATTAATAATTAGTTTTAGGTGAACCGGACTAATAACTAAAATATGGCAAATGGTGGTTGTGGGTGCCATGGTTTTGGTTAGCGGAGCGGGGAACTTCGTCAGCAGCCAACACCTTCCAATCTACTGAAGGGGAGAACGACACCACCTTCTACACATGAGGACGGTGATCGAAGGGTTGGATAAGATGCATGCAGATCTTCACATGGCGACAAAGGCTTTGAATGACCAGAAGATCTTAAGGATCAAGAGTTTGAAGGATGAGGTGGATTGACTCAAGAGAGAGATCGCTAGTCTGAAGGGGCTTCCACCTCCCAACATCCTTCGGATAAGGATCACGTCGCGGAAGAACACCAAGGCTCCGGTGCGGATGCAGCTGGCACCCAGGGTTCCACCTCCTGCACCACCGCCTTCCCCAGTTCTCGCCCCAGTGCCAGATCCTGCTCTTGCTCTGGTCCCTGCCCCAAGCGGAGGAGGATGGATCTCAGTGTCCAGTAGCAGCAAGGGCAGTAGCAGCGGCAGCTCCAAGAGCCCCGGGCAAAAACAAGAGTTAGCAAGCTCATGAAGCCGCTCGAAGGAAAAGGAAGACGGGAACTCCCTTGGAAGTGGTTTCGACTCCTCCGACCGCGGAAGCCGTTCCGACCCTTAGAGCGTCGCCACCCTTAGTTTACCGTTTTCATAGTTTCTCTGTTTGTTTAGTTGTCGTGTGTTAGGAGTGCTGTGTGTGGGTAGTGGTCAACCTGTATCATGTGTGGATATGGGTTGTCCAATTAAGGATGTTGGGTGTGTTTTTAAGTGTTTTAAGTAAAGAACAGATCAGAACAAGTAATAAAGATCGACTTCTCTGTCCAATCTGCTTTACTCCTTTCCCCCGCCTTGCTGTTCCGCTTCTTTAGATGGTGAGCACCAGGAATGGCAGTAACAGCACCGAGTCAGCTGAGAACAACACCCGTGCTAATGCCATGAACCCACCTCCTCCACCTGAGAACATCACTTTGGCACAAGTCCTAGCCAACCAGACCCAGATGATGGCTGCAATGATGCAGCAAATGCTACAGCAGCATAAGCAGATGCAGTTGCAAATGATGCAACAGTTTCAACAGCAGAACCAGCATCAGCATGACCATTTCGCACCACCACCTTCCCCACAAAACAAACTGTCAAATTTCCTTCGAGTCCGACCCCCATCTTTCTCTAGCACCACCAACCCCATGGAGGCTAATGACTGGATCATTGCCATAGAAAAGAAGTTGGACCTTCTCCAGTGCACATACCAGGAAAGGGTGTCTTTCGCCACCCACCAACTCCAAGGTCTCACCTCAGCCTGGTGGGACAATTTCTTGGTCACCCGTCGGGCGGACGCACCCGCAGTTACTTGGGCAGAGTTTTGCCACTAATTCCGAAAGGCTCACATCCCCGGAGAGATAGTAGCCCAGAAAAAGGGGGAGTTCAGATCCTTGGAGCAAGGCACTCGAACCGTCACCGAGTATCTGCCCGAATTTAATCGCTTAGCGCAATATGCTCCAGAGGACGTACGTACTGACGCCGAGCGTGAAGAGAAGTTCTTGGCCGGGCTGGACGATGAGTTGACGGACAAACTCATCTCCGGTGAATATGCCAAATTCGAGAAGTTGGTCGACAAAGCCATCCATCAAGAAGACCAACGCAATAAAATGCTCAGAAAACGGAAGGCTACCCAGTTTAGGCCACAACCTCAGCAAGGGAATTCCCAGCGGCCATGTTTCACTCCGGGTGGTCAGAGTGGACCTACCACTATGATCGTTCATCAGCATCGCCCGTACCATCCCGGGAATTTCCAACCCAGCGGAAGCCGTCCCGGACAGCCGCGGCGGAATCCGCCCTTGTGTCCGCCACATGCCGCAGCCGCCACCGTAGTCCAAGCCAATGCCACCAAAGAAGGACTCGGGATTCAAACCGGATAAGCTGTTTCAACTATGGAGAGCCTGGACATTTCGCAGACAAGTGTCCAAGACCAAAACGCGCACCTAGGTTTATCCAAGCAAGAGTGAATCATGCTTCAGCAGAGGAGGCACAGGACGCACCGGATGTCATACTGGGAATGTTCCCTGTGAACTCCTTTAATGCATCTGTCCTGTTTGATTCGGGTGCAACACATTCTTTCATATCAAAAGCATTTGTGGGAAAACATGGGTTGTCGGTGTTAAAACTTAAGATACCCATGCGGGTCCAAACTCCCGGGAACCATTTGAGCACTGCCCACTTTGCCCTTCAGTGGCAATAAAAATCCAAGGATTCCCCTTTCTAGCCAATCTTATCCTTCTAGAATCAAAAGACTTGGATGTCATCCTTGGGATGGATTGGTTGACCCTCATAAAGGCCTAATCGATTGCGCAAGCTGCACGATCTCCTTGACCAATGACGAAGGGAAGAAAGTGATTTACCGCTCCCCTAAACCACTGAGGGTAGTGGCAAGCCTGAATCGGATTTCGGCTAAGGAGAAGCCCGAAGAGAAAGGAAAGGACCAGGCGAAGTTAGAAGTAATTCCCGTAGTTTGTGAGTATCCGGAAGTCTTCCCGGAAGACCGAACCACAATGCCTCCTGTAAGAGAAATAGAGTTTCGGATTGACCTAGTCCCTGGCACTGCTCCGATCCACAAGAGACCCTATAGAATGGGAGCCAACGAGTTGGCAGAAGTCAAGAAGCAAGTAGATGAACAGTTACAAAAAGGTTATATCCGCCCGAGCACATCGCTCAGGGGTGCGCCAGTCATTTTTGTGGAGAAAAAGGATAAGACCAAAAGGATGTGCGTCGACTATCGCGCACTCAACGAGGTCACTATTAAGAATAAATACCCTCTTCCTAGGATTGACGACCTGTTCGATCAATTAAAGGGAGCAAAGGTGTTCTCTAAGATAGACCTGCGGTCAGGCTATCACCTGCTAAGAATTCGAGAAGAAGATATTCCTAAGACCGCCTTCATCACTCGGTATGGTCTGTACGAGTGCACGGTCATGTCCTTCGGACTTACAAATGCCTAGCCTTTTTCATGAATTTGATGAACAAAGTGTTCACGGAATTCCTAGACAAGTTCGTCGTGGTATTCATCGACGACATCTTGATCTACTCGCGTCGGAAGAGGAACATGAGCACCATCTCCGAGTGGTACTTGAAAAGTTAAGAGACCACCAGCTCTATGCTAAGTTTAGCAAATGTGCTTTCTGGTTGAAGGAAGTGCAATTCCTCGGCCATGTCGTGAATGCCCAAGGAGTTGTAGTGGACCCTTCCAATGTAGAAGCTGTAACCAAATGGACTCCACCTAAAACTGTCACCCAAGTCAGAAGTTTTCCAGGACTTACGGGTTATTACCATCGATTCATCGAAAACTTCTTAAGGATTGCCAAGCCTTTGACGCAGTTGTTAAAGAAGGATGAGAAGTTTATATGGACTGCCGAGTGCAACCAGAGTTTTGAAACTCTCAAGAGAAAACTGGTGTCCGCGCCCGTATTGATCTTGTCAGACCAAACAAAGAATTTCCAAGTCTATTGCGACGCATCTCACCAAGGGTTAGGCTGCGTGTTGATGCAAGATGGAAAGGTGGTTGCGTATGCTACCCGCCAGTTGAGACCTCATGAGTCTAATTACCCAACACATGACTTGGAACTAGCAGCAGTAGTTCATGCTCTGAAAATATGGCGACATTACCTCATCGGTAATCGCTGTGAAATATATACGGATCATAAGAGCCTGAAATACATTTTCACCCAACCGGATTTGAACCTCCGTCAGCGACGATGGTTGGAGTTGATCAAGGATTATGATCTCAGTATACACTACCACCCCGGCAAAGCTAACGTGGTAGCTGACGCCCTGAGCCGAAAAAGTTACTGCAACTTTATTCACATAGAAGGGAGATGTGAACGGTTACTACAAGATCTAGAGCACCTAAACCTGGGAATTGTTGAACCCGGATTTATGGCCGCTCTTGAAGCTCAACCCACACTCTTAGATCAAATTCGCATAGCTCAAGCCTCAGATCCGGACATAGCTGAGCTCAAGAAGAATATGAGAGTGGGAAAAGCTTGTGACTTCGCGGAAGACGAACATGGAACCATTTGGATGGGCAACAGGATATGTGTGCCAGAAGATAAGGAATTGAAAAAGTTAATCCTTACTAAAGCACATCAGAGTCAGTACTCTATCCATCCGGGAAGTACCAAAATGTACCAGGATCTTAAGGAGAAGTTCTGGTGGGTTAGCATGAAAAGAGAAATAGCAGAGTTCGTGGCACTATGCGATGTATGCCAGCGAGTAAAGGCAGAACACCAGAGGCCTGCTGGATTATTACAGCCACTTCAAATTCCGGAATGAAAGTGGGAGGAAATCGGGATGGATTTCATCACCAGTTTACCCCGGACATCATCAGGACACGATTCTATCTGGATTATAATCGACCGCCTCACTAAAGTGGCTCATTTTATCCCAGTGCTTACCACCTATACGGGTAGAAGGTTAGCAGAACTGTACCTTGCAAGGATTGTGTGTCTTCATGGTGTGCCCAAGAAGATAGTATCTGATCGTGGTAGCCAGTTCACCTCCAAGTTTTGGCAAAAACTACAAGAGGAACTTGGCACCAGATTGAATTTTAGCACGGCCTATCACCCGCAAACCGATGGTCCGACGGAACGTGTAAACCAGGTTTTGGAAGATATGCCGCGAGCTTGTGCTCTGCATTTCGGAGGAGCTTGGGATAAGAGCTTGCCCTATGCAGAGTTCTCCTATAACAACAGTTATCAGGCCAGTTTACAGATGGCACCTTTCGAAGCACTTTATGGACGAAAGTGTCAAACCCCGCTTTTCTGGGATCAGACCGGCGAACGTCAGTTGTTCGGGACTGAAGTGTTAAGTGATGCCGAAGAGAAAGTCAGAATCATAAGAGAAAGGCTGAAAGTTGTACAGTCTCGTCAAGAGAGTTATGCAGACAACCGCCCGCAGAGAGCTAGTTTTCGAAGTAGGAGACTATGTATATCTTCGTGTCACCCTGCTTCGGGGAGTGCACCGATTCCAAACCAAGGGCAAGTTGGCACCACGCTATGTGGGACCATATCGGATTCAAGAGCGACGAGGTGAAGTGGCATACCAACTCGAACTGCCACCCACCATGGCAGGAATCCATGACGTTTTCCACGTCTCCCAACTCAAGAAGTGTCTCGAGTTCCAGAAGAACAAGCTAGTCCGGATCGATTGAAATCCGGAAGATCGACCTATGTGGAGAAACCAACACGGATACTCGAAACCGGTGAACGGAGGACCCGGAACAAGGTCATCGGTTCCGCGAGTCCAATGGACTTATCACTCCGAAGAAAGAAACAACCTGGGAGAGGGAAGATGAGCTAAAGGCCACTCATCCCTATCTGTTTGCCAGTACCTCCGAATCTCGGGGTTGAGATTCCGTTTAACGGGGTAGGTTTGTAACACCCGAGGTGTTTTCCCTTTTTTTAAAAAAATCCAAAAGAAAAATCGTAAAAGAAAATGGTTGAAATTAAGAGGAGAGAATTAAAAAAATTAAAAGCCAAATGCTAAATGGAAATGGCATGGTGGGATTTTTCTTAAATTCTACATGTCAAAATACACTAATAGGATTTTTAGTGGAATTTTCGAGCACAAGAAATTATTTTTAACCAATTAAAATCAAAATAAGAATTAATAAATCCGGGTTTTTCTTTTCTCTCTCCTCCCGTACGTTTCCCGCCCTTTTCGGCCATGGGCCGCCGGCCCGAGCCGACGGCCCATCCTCTCCCGCGCGCTAGCCGATCGGCCCAACCGATCGGGCCGTTCCCCTGACCAACGTGCGCCCTCCTCTCTCTCGCGGCCGCCCGAAGGCCACGGCCGTCAAAACATCGTGCCCGCGAATGAGTCCAGTTCGCCTCCCCCTTTTACCCGGGACACTGGCAGGTGGGGCCCACCTGTCAGTCCCGCCCCTCCGGCCGTCCGCCGCCATTGGTGCCGCCTCTGCCCCGCCCGGAACTCGGCCGCCCGTCTCTCCCGCCGCCTTCAATTGCCCCGGCCGCCGCTCCCGCGCCCCTTAATGGCCGAATTTAATCGCCGGCTATTATTTCCCCAAAGCTGGCCGGAGCAATTGCGCCCTTATCCGGTCGCCGACCTCCCCATTCCCTATTTAAGCATCCCCTCGCCCTCCCGAGCTCCCCACACCTCCACTCAAGCCTCCTCTCTCTCCGTCGTTCCCGCACCGTGCGCCCCGCTCGACCTCGTTGCCGTGCTTCGGCCGTGTTTTCCCGCTGCTCCGAGACGTTCCGAGCTCCGCCGACTCCTTCCTCCTTGTCGTCGGTGCCAGCGCCGCTTCGGCCACACATTCCCGAGTGCTTCGCTGTCTCCCTCGCCGCCGTCACCATCGTCTCCCTCAACTCCGGCCGCACCGCTGTGAGCGTCCCTCCCTTTTCCCTCTCGCCGATCATGCGCCACCACTCCCGAGTGCACCCGGCGCCGCCTCCGCGTGAGCCACGGCATTCCGCCGCCCCGCCGCCGCTCGAATGGCGCCGGTCGGTCTCCGGCCGCCGGCGATCGCGCCGCCCACGCCCCTCTCCTGGCCGTCCGATCTGCCTCGGCAAATCGGGGCCGTCCGTCCCCGCTTGCCCACGTGGTACGCCGCATGGTCACCGTGTCGACGTCACGTGTGCACCACGTGGTGCACCGCTCTCTCTCGGCCCGTGGACCCGGTCCACCGTTGACCGGTGCTCCCGCGGTCTGTGACGCCATCGCTGACGTCAGCCCTAGCACTGACGCAATTCCGGGATTTATTACGCAATAAATTATTAAGGATTTTCCTCTTTTAGTAAAAACACACACAATCTTCTAAAAATCATATCTTTTCAATCCGACCTCCGTTTTAGCCCATTCAAATTTCATTAAATTCAAAAAAATGCCTAGAATCCATTAAAAATAGTTTTTTTTCCCTGTTTCAGTATCTTTCTAACCTGTTTTGTTGAAGTGCTTGTCTGCCGTGTAGATCCCGGTAGTCCCTCCGTCCCAGTTCACTTTGAGGTCGTCGCGGAAGTTCCCCAAGCCGAAGAGCAAGGCAAGTCATGCTATATTATTGATCATATTGCTCCTATTTTGCTAAAACACCTGTTTTACACTATGAAATTGCATGTATTTTATATTGTCATTTCATGGGAAATAGTACACCTGATGCTTAGTTTATGCCTTAGGTTTGACACCCCAAACCCCTTTTTATAAAACTTGGGAAAATAATGTGATTAGATTCAGGACTAGATTATGGTTAGCCTGGCTTAGTTTCACTAGCTCACTAAATGGGTCATTTCTCACTTAATATGTCTCTCCTGGACTTCTGTTCGAAGGATTAATAATTAGTTTTAGGTGAACCGGACTAATAACTAAAATATGGCAAAAGGTGGGCTATGGGCACCATGGGTTTGGTTAGCGGCGCCCATGGCAAATAAGGACCGGTTCACTGGACCCCACGGGAGAATAACCGTGCAAACCATAAGCCGAAATGGGAAAGGTAGGCCCCGTAGTGTAGCCTCTCCTAGCTGACGAACCCATCGGCAAGGGTGAGCGGGGTGGAGTTTCAGTCGGCCTTGGTATAAGGGTTGCTGGGCTGCCGGACTCACCGAGGCACTCGGAGGGGGCTGCCCACTCCCAGGGTTCGGGAGTAGGGGCGAAACCTTGGTGGTGTTCGCTTGGTTAGATGCGGGGTTATACGAAAGGTCCTATCACAGTTCCCTTTTCGGGGTACCGCGGTGGTATTCCGGTGCACGGGAGACCGTGTTATGGGGCTGTGTCTTGTGGGTACAGTTGTACACCTCTGATCAGAGTAAATCTATTCGAATAGCCACGCCCGCGGTAATGGGGCGATCAACCAAGCTCTCCGTGATTAGTCTCACACTTTTACACCCTAAGTTTTGGAACATGACTAGTATAGGTGGATTGTTTTGGCCTGTCTCAACGTGGGGATAACGTTGGATAGTGTTGGTTTCAAAATGCCTTATTTACTAAAATTATTATTCTGTTGCTTGTGTTCAAAATTCCTTTTGTTTGGAAAAACCCCTGCTGTTAGCTCAAAAGCAAACCCTAGCCAAACCATTGTCTTCCCTGCATTCATACTTCTCCTCTTCCGGTGTGATTTGCTGAGTACGTGGAAGTACTCATCCTTGCCCCTTCACCAGAACCTGAGCCAGAGGTTGAAGACGAAGACGAAGTGGAGTAGGCTTTGTCCAATACTCTGGAAGCTGCCTCTGGAGTGGTCGAAGCCCGTGGCCAGCGTCAAGCTTAGGCTTAGGCCCTTTTTCTTTTTCCGTTGCTCTTTTGTAATCTGTTTGTATTGTTTTTAAGTCGTGGAACTGTAATATCAACAATTGTCGTATGTGTACCCTGGCTGGTCCTGAACAGGGATTTTTATACACATATAGCTTCGGAAATTCGGGTCTGAATTTCTGGGCGTGACAGTTCCTGACAAGGACTTGCCAGGTAGAGCACTTCATATTGCTCATGAAGTAGTTTTCTGATTTTCTGGATGGAGTACTGTCACTGAGTTAATTTTCTGATTTCTACTTAGTTTGATTACTCATGAGTCCAGTCACATTCATAGTTTGTAATATTTTACTCATGAGTTTATGTTAAAATTATTTTTCACTAACATGTATGTGTAGTTACAGAGATTAATGGAGAATTTTATGTGAAATATTATTTCTTTTGTTTTTCCAGGGAAATAAGTATCCGTTTCAATACAAACCGGCACCTATAAGCCCCTAATAGGTGCCTGCATGTAATAGGAACCGGCACCTATTTGGCCAGAATAGGTGCCAGTTTTAATATGATCCGACACCTATTCGGCCGAATAGGTGTCGGTTTTTAATACGAACAGGCACCTTTTCTAAACCAATAAGTGTCGGCTCGTATTAAAAACCAACACCTATTCGGCTGAATAGGTGCCAGTTAAAGAACCGAAACCAATGACTTTGGTCCTTGGTGCAGACCAATAGTTGTCGGGTCCGAAACCGCACCTATTAGGGGTTTCGAACAGCCACCTATTAGGCTTTTTGTACTAGTGTTACCTTTTAAACAGTGGCAAAGCCACGCTGGCTGGGTGGACGGCCGCTGGAGCTCTGCACAAGCGCTCGCTATGGTCGTCCACTAAAGTTTGTCATAGAAATAGCTAGAAACCAGTATGATCTGCGGGCTCAGGCTTCACAGCTTATGGTTTCCACTAGTACAGAATCCCTGATAGATGATGCTTGCCAACACCACTACTACAAAAAAGATATTTGTGTCGGTTGGAAACAAGTTGTAGGTGCCAGATTTTTCAACTGACATCCAGTAGGTGATGCTGATGACTTCGATCATCAATGCCAGTTATAGCAATAAAAGATATAGGTGTTAGTTCTTAGCTAAAAGCTGACACCTATATAAAAATATAGATGCCGGTTTTAAACTAACATGACACGCGGTTGCCTTATAACAACCATCACCTATAGCCTATAGGTGCTGGTTGTTCAACGGCATGGACACATGGCAAGGTCTATAGGTGTTGGTGTGTAATAACAACCAGCACCTATGTGTTGGCAAGGAAAGAAATGGTAGGACCTATCAATTTCATATACAAATCACATAATAACATAAATTTCAATCAATTTACAACCATTCATCAACATCCAAATTCATAGCCACATCCAAATTTACATCAATTCCACATCCACACACACACACACACCCCCATAGAAATATATAGAAATCAACACATAGAAATCTAATAAAAACCTAAATGGCTAAGTCAAAAATTCCTAAGTCAAAAATTCTTATGTCCAAAAATTACTAAGTCTAAATTCTAAACATTTGCATATATGCCCTAATTCTAAAAATCTGAAACCTAAATTCGTAAGTCCAAAAATTCCTAACTCCAAAAAAGTAAATGTGGTTGCATTTTACCTGCAATACTAGGTGAGAGTATGATTTTGTAAGTTCAATCCGGTTTCCGTCCTCAAGTCATCATGCCTGTAATAGAAAACATAAAATAGAAGACATAATAATAGTAACTATTCAAATAAATTAAACGTAAAGTAAACTTACGTAATACTTCCATAATCCATGCATAAACACTAATTAAATATATTTTTACAAATAAATCTAACTACTTGGTTTTTCTCTTCTTAGAAGCTAGTTTCCTCGTTGAAGTGCTGAAAGGGGCAGGAGCATAGAGTTGCACTCGTGGTGGGTGCTTGTTGAGGTTGTAATCGCCAGCTGGGTGTGTGACACAATTACGGATAAACCCGCAAAGCTCGTCGGTGAGACTTTTGATGACGTGTTGCAGCAGTTTGCTGGTATCAAGACCTAATTTCTGCAACACAATGACGAAAGATATAGAAATTACCAAGTACTATAATGGAATTGTTTAATTTATGACTTTTTGTACTAGTGTTACCTTTTAAATAGTGGCAGAGCCACGCTGCCTGGGTGGACGGCCGCAGGAGCTCTGCACAAGCGCTCGCTATGGTCGTCCACTAAAGTTTGTCATAGAAATAGCTAGAAACCAGTATGATCTGCGGGCTCAGGCTTCACAGCTCATGATTTCCACTAGTACAGAATCCCTGATAGATGATGCTTGCCAACCCCACTACTACAAAAAAAATATTTGTGTCGGTTGGAAACCAGTTGTAGGTGTCAAATTTTTCAACCGGCATCCAGTAGGTGATGCTGATGACTTCGATCATCGATGCCAGTTATAGCAATAAAAGATATAGATGTCAGTTCTTAGCTAAAAGCTGACACCTATATAAAAATATAGATGCCGGTTTTAAACTAACATGTTACGCGGTTGCCTTATAAGTATCGGATCTTTATAACAACCAGCACCTATAGCCTATAGGTGCTAGTTGTTCAACGGCATGGACACATGGCAAGGTCTATAGGTGTTGGTGTGTAATAACAACCAGCACCTATGTGTTGGCAAGGAAAAAAATGGTAGGACCTATCAATTTCATATACAAATCACATAATAACATAAATTTCAATCAATTTACAACCATTCATCAACATCCAAATTCATAGCCACATCCAAATTTACATCAATTCCACATCCACACACACACACACCCATAGAAATATATAGAAATCAACACATAGAAATCTAATAAAAACCTAAATGGCTAAGTCAAAAATTTCTAAGTCCAAAATTCTTAAGTCCAAAAATTACTAAGTCTAAATTCTAAACATTTGCATATATGCCCTAATTCTAAAATTCTGAAACCTAAATTTGTAAGTCCAAAAATTCCTAACTCCAAAAAAGTAAATGTGGTTGCATTTTACCTACAATACTAGGTGAGAGTATGATTCTGTAAGTTCGATCCGGTTTCCGTCCTCAAGTCATCATGCTTGTAATAGAAAACATAAAATAGAAGACATAATAATAGTAACTATTCAAATAAATTAAACGTAAAGTAAACTTACGTAATACATCCATAATCCATGCATAAACACTAATTAAATACATTTTTACAAATAAATCTAACTACTTGGTTTTTCTCTTCTTAGAAGCTAGTTTCCTCGTTGAAGTGCTGAAACGGGCAGGAGCATAGAGTTGCACTCATGGTGGGTGCTTGTTGAGGTTGTAATCGCCAGCTGGGTCTGTGACACAATTACGGATAAACCCACAAAGCTCATCGGTGAGACTTCTGATGACGTGTTGCAGCAGTTTGCTGGTATCAAGACCTAATTTCTGCAACACAATGACGAAAGATATAGAAATTACCAAGTACTATAATGGAATTGTTTAATTTATGACTTTTTGTACTAGTGTTACCTTTTAAACAGTGGCAGAGCCACGCTGCCTGGGTGGACGGCCGCTGGAGCTCTGCACAAGCGCTCGCTATGGTCGTCCACTAAAGTTTGTCATAGAAATAGCTAGAAACCAGTATGATCTGCGGGCTCAGGCTTCACAGCTCATGATTTCCACTAGTACAGAATCCCTGATAGATGATGCTTGCCAACCCCACTACTACAAAAAAAATATTTGTGTCGGTTGGAAACCAGTTGTAGGTGTCAAATTTTTCAACTGACATCCAGTAGGTGATGCTGATGACTTCGATCATGGATGCCTGTTATAGCAATAAAAGATATAGGTGTCAGTTCTTAGCTAAAAGCTGACACCTATATAAAATATAGATGTCGGTTTTAAACTAACATGTCACGCGGTTGCCTTATAAGTATCGGATCTTTATAACAACCAGCACCTATAGCCTATAGGTGTTGGTTGTTCAACGGCATGGACACATGGCAAGGTCTATAGGTGTTGGTGTGTAATAACAACCAGCACCTATGCGTTGGCAAGGAAAAAAATGGTAGGACCTATCAATTTCATATACAAATCACATAATAACATAAATTTCAATCAATTTACAACCATTCATCAACATCCAAATTCATAGCCACATCCAAATTTACATAAATTCCACATCCACACACACACACCCATAGAAATATATAGAAATTAACACATAGAAATCTAGTAAAAACCTAAATGGCTAAGTCAAAAATTCCTAAGTCCAAAATTCTTAAGTCCAAAAATTACTAAGTCTAAATTCTAAGCATTTGCATATATGCCCTAATTCTAAAATTCTAAAACCTAAATTAGTAAGTCCAAAAATTCCTAACTCCAAAAATGTAAATGTGGTTGCATTTTACCTACAATACTAGGTGAGAGTATGATTTTGTAAGTTCGATCCGGTTTCCGTCCTCAAGTCATCATGCTTGTAATAGAAAACATAAAATAGAAGACATAATAATAGTAACTATTCAAATAAATTAAACGTAAAGTAAACTTACGTAATACTTCCATAATTCATGCATAAACACTAATTAAATACATTTTTACAAATAAATCTAACTACTTGGTTTTTCTCTTCTTAGAAGCTAGTTTCCTCGTTGAAGTGCTGAAAGGTGCAGGAGCATAGAGTTGCACTCGTGGTGGGTGCTTGTTGAGGTTGTAATCGCCAGCTGGGTGTGTGACACAATTACGGATAAACCCGCAAAGCTCGTCGGTGAGACTTTTGATGACATATTGCAGCAGTTTGCTGGTATCAAGACCCAATTTCTACAACACAATGATGGAAGACATAGAAATTACCAAGTACTATAATAGAATTGTTTAATTTATGACTTCGGTGTTTGAAACATGTCATACCACGGCATTAGAGTGATGGTGCCCCTCTACAAAAAAATAGCATGTACCGCATGACGTAGAACCCATAGAGGCTGGTGGCGGTTAGTTGTGTAAGTATCATTTCATGTTCGAATATCCAAAATATTGTTGCATCCACCACGCATCTCCCTTATGCTATTCCAGACCTATGGTACCTCGCATATGCCTTATTTAGTGCATTTACAAGAGTTGGGTAGTTTGCTCTTCTTTCCTCATGCTATCATATATGCAAATCTTACTATCATCGATATTGATTACAAATAGGACCCAATGATGGCTGCACATAGGACAATGTATCAATAACTTCATACGTGTTGAGAGCAAGCAAAACTGGAAATCTATGATAGTCACTAACTGAGAAAGGTAAGGTAGGAGAATGTGGTCACATGAATTTAGCTTGATGAAGGGGTTATAGAGATAGTTATCGATTTTAGCTTCTTTGGTCAATTGCTTGTCGAAGTTCACAAGCGCTAGGTCTAGAAAAGCAACCTTACGGTTCATGCTTCTACACTGATAAGAGCAATGCCTGCAAAAGAAGAACACGGTTGAGAACTAATGAGAGTACGTCCAGGGTGTCGGATTAAGGACAACATAACAAATGACTCACAATGACCATATTTGAAGGATGATGACATCAAGTTCCCTTCTTTGATACATGTTGAAGAGTTCATTAAATTCTATAAAGCATATATTGGGGCCGTGGTGAAAATCCACGTCACTGTAGTATGCATAGATCATTTGTTCACCCTTTGCGGCCTTCTCCAAATACCATCTATGCAGCCATCGCGCTTGAGTTCTTAATTCTTTGATTTCTGAGTCAAGCACCACGGGTTGTCCATGTTGGAACTGCAGTACCACCTCGGCTTTTGGAAGATTATCTAAATTGTCAAGGCTTTCTATAGTGGCTAACTAATAGAATGACTTTGTCTCAGATGCTTTCTCTACAACGAACAACTCCCTAGCCTGAGTCTGCAGATCCTCATTCCTAACAATTCTCCGGAAGTTCGATATAGGTTTGTTAGGTGGCTTTGGTTGTGCGCACTTGATGAAATAATCGATAACTTTCTTAGGAATTGGAATCTTTGGTTCATTAGGATTCTTAGGGCCAAAAAGCGAAGTGATGCTGCCACTCACTGTCTTCTTAGGCAGCGCCATTGTTGGCTTTGACACTGAGTCTGACTTAGTTGGTGGCAGTTGTGACTTGCTCGATGATCCAGACCTTTGCAATGCATTTGTTGTTAGAGTCTTTTTTTTGAGTGGGGGTAGACTCGGGGACTTATCCGCACGTTGTGCTTGATTCGGTGTGTTCTGACGAAGGGGTGTGCTGGGGGTCCTCTGTCGTGGCAGAGAAGGAGCTAGATCTGGAATTCGACTGCTTGAAGGACTATAACCGCCGTTGCTTGGATCGCCTGCCCAATTGTTCGACGTGATAACGATGTAGCGTTTCAGCCATACAATCATGTTGTGGAGAGCAGCGCCCAGAGTGTCAACCCCTTCCTTCGGAGGAAACTCCAAAACATACCCTCTGTATTGGCTTGGCACGTCATCAACTCTAACCCTTGAGTAGCCTGGAGGCAATGCAACACCATGTATATTTTACCCCGCATATATAGGATGTGCCACGCCGCTAGCAATTTGTTGAGTGATGTTGTTTTGAAGTGGGACGTTGAGCGTGCACGGGGTATGTGTCATTACGTCGTCCACTGGATAATGCGTTGTGTAATGTTCTGCAGGGACGGCTTCCACAGACGCGCAATTGCTATGTCTCCCACTTGGGTTTACCACTTGGTTCCCGACTTGGCCCTTGGAGTTGCTCTGCTGTCATATTAGGAAACGTTTACCACTTGGTTCCCAGCTTGCCCCCTAGAGTTGCTCTGCCGTCATATTAGGAAACATCTTTGTAAGTTCCTCCTTTAGCCGTCGGTCCACCTTTCTTGTGATATGATAGGCTTCCTCTTGTTGCGTGGGACTTCTCTTACGAGCCCAGTACCTGTCTATTGTTTGGAAACCCATCCTTCCATGGAACGAGACTGACGTCTCTCGTGCATCTAGCACGCTCGGGCTTTCCCAATGCCAGTGAGCTTATTTATCTCCCTTTGTGGCACAAAAGTAGCCTATGTTGACTGGGAATGGGCCACAGCGATCTTCTGTTTTAGCTCTTGTTCTCAAGGTCCTGCGGCGATCAACTACCCTGAAGATGACAGTTCAGTCCTCCTGGCATACGCGTAGTGCTTTGTTCAGGTGCCCCATCTCTCTGTCTCAGGTGTGACATCGGCTTGGCGCAACTGTTCCTCTTTCGCTTCTGATTTAGGGATATTCTTAGCATATTCGCTTGGGCTGACTCGGTGCGGATACTTATTCTTCACTGAGTTGGCTTGTTTCATTCACTCATTTCTCTTGCCTCCTCAGATGTTTTCCATTGCACGAACTCATCCTAGTAATCTGCACATAGGTTTGTTGAATCTGGGGTCCGACCACGTTGGATGAAGTCCATGTTAAAGGCACCCTTCCAATTCTAGAAGAGAATCTCCATCTTGGATAAGCTCTTTTGTGCCTTCCGGAAAGGAGAATGACTACTTCAACTTTCGCCAACACTCTTCCTTCAAATTTTTTGGTACCATCCAGTCATATTATGTTACATCCTTTGATCTCCAATGGCGGTATTTGATGGGAACGAAATCCTTCACAATGACATCACACGCCCTGTACGGGGACAATGCCTCCAATGGTGCTTTAGGCAAGCCATTTCTAGAGAATTTTGTCACGACGTAGTGACCATCAAGCATCATGCTAGGAACCCTAGGCTTCCTCTCTTATGATGTGGTTGATTTATAGGATGAACCAGCAACGGAAGTGCCAACATCTTTGAAAACAGTAACGTTGATTTCTTTAGAACGGTCTGTTAGAGTAGGAGTTTCGTAATGCATGATTGCGTCATATTTAGGTCGGAATTACCTCAACGCCTTCGTGATTCTCTTGATTCAAAATTAGTACACATTTGGGCTATCGTGATGTTTGCCGTCTGATCCAAAGTTGGAGAATTCTTTATGCTCCATCTTGTCAAAAACTACATGATTCTATTGATTTGCTTCTATTGAAAGTTCTAAGATAGTTTAGTAACATAATGTAAATTATCAAATGCTTATTTTTGCGCTCTCAAAACATCTGTAAAAATTATTACACCATTTAGCCTTCACTAGAGATTACCAAGACTACATCTATAATAACATGAGACGTTGTGGTAGGTTAGGAGGCAAGCAGAAGGCCTCCGCCACGACCTTTGATGTGAGTATTGATGCGGAGACCTTAGCTTGCCACCAGGCTTTCAACACACCTAAATAATTCGAACCGTGGTTAGATGTGGCAATTTCCAACGATAGCCAAATTTGCAACATGTCTGAATGGCTCCAGTTCATCATCGAGCAAAATAATTTATTTACAATAATTTAAAAATAAAAACTAATCAAATTTCATGCAAATGGACAGAAACATATATACACAAAAGCAAATTATATGCAAATTTGTAAAGTTGATATGTCCATTCTCTTAAATCTACATCTATAAATGTGTTGTACCATTTAGCCTTCACTGGATAACTAGAAAACTATATATTTGTAATAGCATGAGACATTGTGGTAGTTCAGGTAGGAAGTAGAAAGCATTCGCTGAGACCTCTGCCGCAAGAATTGATGCAGATGCTTTCACTTCCCACCAAGCCTTCAACACGCCTAAATAGTGCGAACGGTGGTTGGAGGTGGCAATGTCCAACGAGAAGGCCATATGTTCATCATCGAGCACAAACAAACTAAAATATACCCTAAATTTCTAACATTTCCATCGCATCATGAATGCATCAACAATTTAATAGTTTTAGAAATATTACTCTAGATGGAGTGTAAATATACAAGCAGCCGCAATGGCGGTGGCGGCGATTCACAACATGAAAAATATATCACATTAACAAATATATCCTATGGTAAGCAGCGACAGTGGCGACGGCAAGCAGCGGCAGCGGCAGCGGCGGCGACAAGTAGCAGTAGTGGCGGCAGCGATTCACAACATCACAAAAATATCCCATTCACAAATATATCTCATTAACAAATATATCCCATTCACAACATCACAAATATATCCCATTCAACAAATCCATTTCATCTCATCCATACACAAGTTCAACAAATTCAACATTACCGGAGACGGGGAGCACGAGATTTGGGAAAATACCTTGTCGGGTCACCAATGCCTAGCCACCTGCTCCATGCCACCAAGCGCCGCCTCCTCCTCCTCCTCGTGCGCTGGGTTGGGGTCGCCGTTGCCGGCCACCTCCTCATCCTTGAAATTTTCCCTCTCAGCAGTGTCAGCCCTCTCCCCGCCGTGCAGCATCTGATCTAGATCATCTTCATTGTGATCAACGCACGTTTAGTCCTCTTTCTCACAACCAACATCCTCACTAGGCACGTCACTTTTGCCTGCACTTTCCTCGCCTTGCTCCTTTTCACCAAGAAACTCATGACATCTAAACTTTTACATAAAACCCCTTGTAAGAAGATGTGCATGGATCCATTGTACCAAAAATTGCCTGTCTTTCTTGCAATCAAAGCATGGACACCACAGATAATTTGGCGCATCAACATAGTTTGTGCTCGTCGCCGTGGTAACGAGGGACATTACTCTCCTGATATACTCCATACAGTCACGATCCGCTTCATAGATTCATCCTTGATCCATTATAATCGATGGATACCTTTGAATAGTACTTAATGTCAATTACTCTGAATGATATAAATAATTGTTTCAGATACACACTTTCTATGTATACGTAGCAAACGGTTCAATTCAACAAGAAATAGTGAAATGGAGTGAAAAATAATGAATACTAACCTTGTAGCAATCAATTTCCAACAACAGCCAAAAATTTAGAGCAAAACCTACCCCTCAACTAGCTAGTCGAGCAAGAACGAGAGGCATCGCTCTGACAAATATTATTTAATGTCAATTAACTCTCAATGATACAAAGTAAATTTACCCATTCGAATACCAAAATTGATAGATTTTCCATAATGTAATTACTATTGTATGAGGTAATTAATTAAACAAACAAGAAAAATAAACGAAATTTACCGCCCCCATAAGAAACATATAATAATTATAATGCGGATTTTATCATTCAAAAGCAAATTGGAATAACAGAAATGGTACAACTTCAATAATTTAACTACTATTACATTCTGTTATACCTCTCTATACTACTCTACGAATATTATTTGAAGCACTTACTAATAAATTTTACATACAAAGTCAACTACTGTCATGTCAATACTTCATTTCAAAATTAGCTTGTGGTTATACGAGAATGATCTAATTATGAATACAAAAAAGATAAAAAAATATCCCTAGAAAAAAATATAAATAATTGTTCCAGTTGTGCACTTTATATGTATATATAGCAAACGGTTCAATTCAAGCAGTAAGAGTGAAACAGAGTGAGAAATAATAAATACTAACCATGTAGGCTTCAATCTTCACCTAAACAAAAAAAATTAGAGCAAAACATTTCCCCTCCTCTAGTTGGTCGGGCAAGAGTCGAGCAAGAACCAGAGGCATTGCTCTATTCTATGCTCGATCAGCTAGAGTGGGGGAAGAGCTATATATATTGGTCTCATAGGTGTCAGTTCTTAATCTAGAACAGGCACCTACGTCTAGCAGTTATATAGGTGCCGGTTCTTAAGTAAAACCAGCACCTATCTCTGACATCCTCAAAGGTGTCGTTTCCATTGTGGGCACCACGATCAACTACTCCGATGGGATGTATATGAAAGGTGACAGATTTTAGTTTGAAAATAGGTGTCGGTTCTATTTAAAAATGATACCTATTTGAAGAGAAATGTGTCGGTTCTTGGCACTGGCTCCTTGACAGGCAGACATGTGGGTGGAAAAGGCATTATAGATCTCAGTTTTAGCTATTCCGACACCTATAGTGTCGGCACATTTGTGTGTTTCTGTAGTAGTGCCCCTCATAGGTGTCGGATTTGGCACCGGCACCTAATTAGCAGCACGATGAGCCACCTCATCAGTGTCGAAGTTGATAAATGGCACTGATGGGGGTGAGCAAGAAAAAACAAAGAATAAGAAACCCTGGATCGATATCGGCTCGATGTCGAGCTGATTGCTTCAAGTGACACGCGATCCACACATCACGTATCAAGAACATCTATAGACCCCCGTTTTTAAAATGGGAATCATTCGTGTCCATAGTACCATTTCCCTGGATCGAGTAGTTTGGTACCCACGAAATACAGTACTGAATTATCAAGTGTGCGTGCACGAATTGTCTTACACAACATATTACAATATAGGCCCGAAGGCAATGTCTAGTGCTTAGGACCAAACGGTCTGGAATACAACCAAAAACAGAAATTAGGCAAGGTAGCGGATAGAAGGCAGCGGCATGCCATTGCCACAGGCAACGACCGGAGTCTAAGACCTATTGGGCGCCTTCGTCTTCCTCACCCTCCTGGTAGTATGCGTATGGGTCCTCCAAGTCTTCATTGCCTTCATTTGAAGGTTTGTGCGTATAGCAACGGTGAGTACCAACCGTACTCAGCAAGCCATCACAGCAAAGATGCATATGATAGGGGATACTCAAGGAATGGCTGTGGTTCATTTTCACAAAGCAAGTTTTGTAGTTCTTTTCACAAACCTAAAATCAAAGCTTGATCAAGTTTTATTTCCATAGTTCATTAAATCGGTGACGGTTCTGTCCACCATCCATTGTGATCCCAAGGATAGCTTCCCGCCACTGGATCGTCATGATTTTCTAGGGAGTCTACCCCTTCTCGCATTTTGAGGAGTTGATCCACTAGCACATAAAATTCATCATGCATACACTCCCATCATTTTAAAATTTGTAGTCTAGCCAAGAGAGAAACTTGTCACGTGCTCCATATCCATGAGCACGGCTATTCGAATAGATTGATTCACTCACACTGTAGTGGATGTACACTTTACCCGTACTCCATGACTGCCCAACAAATGAGCCTACGTCCCAACACATGAGACGGTCACGGCAAAGCTTTTGAATAACCTAACTTTGGCAGTACCCGCTCCATGAACTTAAATCCTCTTGCACTCTAGCCGTCCTTTCCTAGCAGTGTGAGGAGTTCTGGTGCTCCAAGGGTATGGGAAAACTCATTCTTTAAGTTGTAATCAATTTCAATTTTCAATCATCATTTCACACATAGGCCTGGAGCCTCATCTCAATCATCAGAACCACTATGCAGGAATACTGCCTCCGCTCGGCTATTTACTCCTCTAGGTCTATACCCACTCGAGAAGTACTATTGTATTGGCTCGTTTCATGTTCAAGTCTCTTGGCTCGGTCCTTAATTGACCAAGGACAACACTTGCCTTTTCTGAAATCCACCAAAATCATCCAACCGCCCCAGTCTAAATCATTGGTTTTGTATTTTCAATTTTCATCCAAAACTCATTTCATTATTTTCAAGGCAATGTGGCACTCATGTCTCCACATGTCGTATCTCAACTACCCTCTCTAAGGTTGTTGCCCAAGCATATAGCATTTTGTAAACATGAGTATGCATGAATCTAATTTAGCATTGCTAAGCATTGTCGAAGATTTCCTTCGGACACAACGTGCCATAGGTTACAAAGAATACATCTACGGGTATTCAATGTCAAGGTATGGTATAGCAAGAATAGGAATTCTTTGTGTATAGCATGCATATTTGGATTTTTAAAAGCAACACAAGTTTGCAAACAGGTTCAATATGTTCGAGGGTAGTGATGACTTGCCTTGCTCGCAACCTTGCTGACTGGGATCCTCGGCGCAATCAACAGCTTCCTCGGACACTATACGTACGTGTGAAAGATACGATTGAATTCGTTCAGGATTCAATTAAAATAATCAAAATGACAAATAAAATCATAAAAGCGATGCCTAAAACTAGTTTATGATTTTAAATGATTTCAGGTTTGAGATTCGACAAAATCCAAGTTGAAAACGAGAGAGTTATAGTATTTTGAAATTTCACGATCATACCGATTTTAATATATATTGTGGTGACAATATTCCAAGTTAAAATACTTTAAATTTTTGAAATATAAGAATCAAGGATTCAAAATACTATAACAAAAGATAAATAAAAAAATAAAAAATCTAGTTGTATTTCAAAATTTTATTGGAACGATAAACCCGAGAGTTAAACTAAATAATATTTAGAATAGACTACTCTAAGATTAACACCATTTAAACAATTTGAAAATCTAAGTTTTAGAAAGAAAGGTATAGGACAAAATTAATGGTTGTTAATAAATTAGGTTATATTTGATTTTGAATCCAAACTCAGATTAAGTCACATGGGGGAATCTGAGCACTCAGCCAACCCGGAACTTCCGATCGGTTCCGATCGAAACTTTCGGTTGCTACGAAATTTTAGACAGAGAAGGTGGATCGGAATATCCTGTTGGCTTAGCTGGAACTTCCGGCAAGGGGTTTGGGCTCTAATGGCGCAGCAGCGACGGTGACGCGAGGAGAGGGAGTGAGGGTCGGTAGTGGTGCGGTGAGGTGGGGGAGTGGCCGGGGCTCCCTTTTATAGGCGGTCGATGGCGTGGGCGCGAGGTGCAGTGATGCAATGGCGGTGTGCGGCGACGCAACGGCGCGACGTGGCTGACGTGCGGCACGGCGTCCGGCGACACGACAACGGGTGACGAAGGAAAGCGGGGCCGAGGAGACGCTGGGGGTGGCGACACGTGACGCAACGCGGGCGTGCTCGTGGGGACGGCTGGGCGCGGCGCGGCGCGTGGCGGCGTGGGTGTCGTGCACGCAACATGCGCGCGACGTGCGCGCGGGCGCGGTGTGGCGCCTGAGACCTAGCAGTTTGACCGACTACCGGAACTTCTGACAGGTTCTATTGGAACTTTCGGTCGCCCGAAACCCAGTTGTATTATTCAATATCTTTTTATTTAAGGTTCCAATATTTCAGATATTTTTCCAAAATAAACTTTTTGATTTTAAAAGTAAGTTTTCACCAACCTAGGTTTTTCCACAAATATGACCTTTCATAATTTTATTTCTAGTATTTCAAAATCCATTTTTATTTTAGGGATTCAAAAACCTTTTTATTTCTTTCCAACTATTAAATAAGTAAACTTTTAATTATAACACGCAACAAAAACTCGTAAATAAGAGGCAATATGATTCGACAAGACGCTCCAAATTTTAACTTTTGATTTTTAATTCTTCAATCCTCAGGGTGTTAAAACATCACATAACCAACAATTTCATAGATGAAGACATAATAGAAACAATATTTATGGATGAATATCATCCACAACACAGGAAGAAATCAAGCAAACAAAAAATAAAACCGTCATTGACTGCGCCCACCCCCACACCGCCGTCATCGCCTAACCAGAAGAAAGAGGAGAAGGCACCACGAAGGACTCACCATCAGTGTGCTCAATCTTCCATTGCACTCGACGAGGTCGCCGTCCTTGAGGTCAAAGAGGATGGATCTGACCGCCCTGCTCCCGTGGCGGTCGGATCTGGCCGCATTGGCCAGATATGGCTGTGCCCGACCTCATGGCGACCCCCGAGGTGAGGGAGGTTGTTGCCACTGTGGGAAGGTGCAGGGAGCCCACTGCTAAGGGAGGCGAGGAGGCCGTCATTTGTGTACCATCGCTCCCTACACTTGGCATCACCATGGAGCATCCCTAGAGTTTGCGTGTCAATGGATTTGGCCATCACGAGCTTAAGAGTAGCCAGATACAGTGGCCCTGAGCTCATGATGGCTGGATCTGGTGGCCGTGAGCTACGTTGCACCGATACGGTGCAACCCCACCGTATCGCCGTACCTGACATGGGGATACGGGGATACGCCTGGGATATGTGTATCCCTGAGTATCCCTTATTTCCAACCGAAAAATAATCCAAAAAAGGTGAGATACGGTGGGGGATACGGTGTGGCCCACGCAGATAAACTTTCATCCGGATGAGTTTCCATCGCAATCAAATCCACGACGCCTGACCTTCTGGCTTCTGCCATCGCCGCCAGTCCGCCACTCCCTGCTACGGATGGCCAGGTCCCATCCGCCGCCGGCCTACGTCGTCGCTCCGCCACCGCTGGACGTTGGTCTGCTCGACTCACTCCAGTTGATCATTCCCACTTCCCAGGTCTGTATGTATATCAGTTAGTTCTCACGTTGATTAGGTGATCACTAATCTATATTCTAGCATCTCAGGTTGATTAATAGGTTGATTAGGTTGATTAGGTTGATTAGGTTGATTAGGTCTAATAGGTTGATTAGGCTGATTAGGCTGATTAGGTTGATTAGGTTGATTAGGTCTAATTTTTGGATGATATAGTTCATGTCCCTGACCTAATTGTCTTCAACACATACTCACTGTTATGCTCTTTATTTATTATATGATTTTAGGAAGGGATTAGGTATTTGCTCTATAAGGTATGGCATCATCGGGATCAGGATCAGGGTCGCAGTCTGTTGGTGCTACTAATGCTAATCCAGTTGATGTGAGTCTTGAGGAGACTGAAGTCAACGATTCAAAATATCCTTTGTGGAAACATGTTACTAAATTGGCGCCATCTAGAAGCTCGAATTCACGGTCACGGGGTGGCAATGCAAGATTTATATGTCATTTTTGTGAAAACGAATATCCAGGCAGCTATTTTAGGGTGAGAGCACATTTTTAAAGTTAAAAGATAAAGATGTTGCGGTTTGTTGTAAAATGTCATATGACATACTTGAACAACTTCGGAGAGAGGACCATGAAGCTTCTGAGGCTGGTAAAAAAACTGCACCTAGCAACAAGTTGGTTCGCTTACCCCCGATTGATGATTCATCAAGTGCACCATCTTCAAAAAAGAGAAATACGAAGCAATCGGATATTGCAGCTAGTTTCAATGCTGAAACCCGGCATATCGCTGATTCTCACATTGCACGTCTATTCTACACTGCAGGTTTGTAAAATTACTAATGATGTTGTCCTTTCATTTCATATTATCTCTATTTTGACAACCATGACATTGCTTGTATTTTTTGTAGGCCTTCCATTTAAGGTGGCAAGAAATCCATACTACGGAGAAGCTTTCAAGTATATTGCAAACCAAAATTTGGGTGGATATGTACCTCCGGGATATAATGCATTGAGGACAACCCTTCTCCAGAAGGAGAAGGCACACATCGAGCGTATGTTGCAACCTATTAAATCTTCATGGCCGTTCAAAGGAGTGACAATTGCAACAGATGGGTGGAGTGATCCACAAAGATGACCAATTTTAAATTTTTTGGCTGTGACCGAGGGTGGTCCGATGTTTCTAAAATCAATCGACACAGAAGGAGAGGTAAAAGACTACTAGCGAGTACTTGCATCCTACAATTTTGGACTCATTGCATTTTAGACTTTAATCTTATTAATTTCTTAACTGTAGATAAAAAGCAAGGAGTACATCTTTAATCGGTTGAAGGAGGTGATAGAGGAAGTTGGACCAAATAATGTGGTACAGGTGGTCACAAACAATGCATCAAATTGCAGGGGTGCAGGATTGATTATTGAATCAAGGTACAAGAATATTTCTTGGACTCCTTGCATGGTGCACACCCTCAACCTTGCACTGAAGAATATTTGTGCTCCAAAAGATGACGATGATGACTACATAAAACTTGTTTGGATAAAGGATATCGCAGATGATGCCTCCTTCATCAAGAATTACATCATGAACCATAGCATGAGGTTATCCATGTTCAATGAGTTTAGCAGACTCAAATTTCTTGCAATTGCTGATACAAGATTTGCAAGCATCATTGTCATGTTGAAAAGGTTCTTGTATATCAAGGATACTTTGGTGCACATGGTTCTTAGCGACAAGTTGACAACTTATAGAGAGGATGACCAACGCAAAGCTCAAGCTGTGAAGGAAAATATTCTCAATGATGTATAGTGGGATAAAATTAAGTACATTGTTGATTTCACTGACCCTATTTATTCAATGTTGAGAGCAGCTGATACGGATAAACCATGTCTTCATTTGGTCTATGAGATGTGGGACTCCATGATAGAGAAGGTGAGAGCATGTAAACTATGGTCGCTGATTTTCTTTTCTACTGTTATGCTTGCTGATTTTTTGTCTTGTATAAATTAGGTGAAAACGTGTATCAAATGGAATGAAGGAATTGTGAATGGTACAAGCCCCTTTTTGAGTGCTGTTGAGAAAATTTTACAAGCTAGGTGGCTCAAGAGCTATACCCCTCTACAGTTTGGCGCATTCACTAAATCCGAGGTAATAAATGTGAATCTTACATTATTATGCAAATGATTCTCCATTCAATGCTCTTGTCATCTTTTAAAAAAATTGTGATGATGTTGATAGGTACTATAGTGCAATTTGGCTCAATGAAGTCCCTGGGCGTCTTAGCCCCCACAAGGACAATGAAATTAACACTGAGAGAAAGTTTTTCACTGAACCAGAGGACTTAAGGAAGATTAAGCAGTAGTTTGCTGATTTCTCTCTTTTCATGGGTGGCTTTGAAGATCCTGAATCAATTGAGGATAGAGCCCATTTTGAGCCAAAGCAATGGTGGGGAACCTATGGAGGTAGCACACCTGAATTGAGAGATTTAGCTTTGAGGCTACTTGGACACCCAACATCTTCTTCTTGCCGTGAGAGGAATTGGAGCACTTATTCGTTCATACATAGCATGAAAAGGAATAAGCTTGCTCCTGAACGAGCCGAAGATTTGGTGAATGTGCACAATAACTTGCGTCTTCTTTCAAGGAATTCCAGTGATTATAAGAGTGGACCAAGTCGAATGTGGGATATTGCAGGAGATGGTACGGAGAGCTTTGCTGGTGCTACATTTCTAGAAGGCGCAGAACTAACACTTGATGAGCCAGAACTTGAAAGGGAGATTTTAGAAGGGGAGGAATGATATATTAAGTTGTCATTTGTTATTATTTTTATTAGACTTCTTAGTCAACTATTTATCTTATTTATCTATTCTAACTTTGGGTCCACGTATCCCGAACTGATGTTTTTCATGAATTCCGTATCGACGTATCACCGTATCCATATCCCCGTATCCGTATCCCCGTATCGCGCAACATAGGCCCTGAGCTCTCTATGCGATAGAGAGGTGAGCAGGTGGTGCTGTAGATGGATTCGGATGGTGATAAAGTTGGCACGCGGAAAGGTCGACGTGTGGACAGGACGAGGCATGCCGAGAGGAGGTGGTCATGCGCCATAGCCGGAGAAGGTGGCGGAGGAGGAGGAAAGGATCAGGAGGCGCACAGGCGTGAATGAGGACCGGCATCGAAGGGGCGAGGAGGGCTAGGGAGAGATTAAGAGGTAAAGAGGTGAGGGAGCGAGGAGTGGAGAGGCGAGGAGGACGAGAGATAGGGAGAGAGCACGTTGGTGGATGGAGAAAAAATAGGTTGGCTTGCTTGTGGTCCGCCTGGCTGCGTGCCTAAAAAAATAGGCACATATCACCTTCTTAAGAGTGCCAATTTATTAGAAAGATGACAGTGTCGTTTTTAAAAAAAATAAACAACACCAAAAAGAGTCTATAGATATTGGTTTTTAGTTTATACCCACCTTAGGGGTGGGATGATAAAAAATGTCCCAGATGAACAAATATGTATGAGGGCGTCGCCTATTAAGAGTTTTGTGTACACATGTCCAATCGACAGAGGCCAGGTGATAAATCCATAAATCTTCCCAAATATATTATTAAGAGAGGTTGAAAGGGAGCATGGGAAGAATAAGTGGCTTGTAGATGATTACCCAGTCTGATTTGGATGTGGTGTTAATTTGTGCCATTCCGAAGTTTTTAATTAAAACATATAAGAGGGTTGATGCTTGACAAATTCAATACTCTAAATAAAGGGAGATCATCCACTTCCTTCAGTTATAATGGGGAATTGTGATTAGAAAGTGAATTAATTTACAAGAGATCTTGTCGAAACTCGGTTTCGGCAATAGAAAATTGGGGGGTGCAGTCAAGATCGCCAAGCACGATGGGTTAGGTGGAAAACTAGGATTTAGACAGGTTCAGGCCCTCTCGTGAGGTAATACCCTACTCCTATTTCGGGGATTCGATCCGCCGAGTATATATTGATCTCAAGATCTGTTGCTCAGAAAACTCATATCCCTCAAGGGACGCCCCTTACCCCCTTATATAGTCTTGGGAGGCGGGCTTACAAGTCGGAAACCCTAACTTACTCTAAGTCGGTTTCCTCAATCTTACCAAACTGTGACTATGAGCTGTTGCCTTATCTAATTGGCAACATAATACCCAAGTCATAGTTGGATTACATAATTGGCAGGTGTAACATATCCCTATCTCCAGTCGGATAAGCTTGCCATGTGGATATCCGATTGCCATAATCTCCATAGTAGCCCCCGAGTCCTTTGCAATCGATGAGATAACTCAGCCTCGAACCAAGATAGTACACAGCCAAACAACTCTTTGGCCGAGTGCTTCTGGCGCCGAGTGATTACATCACCTTTGCCTGAATCTCCCGAGTGACTTCAGAGACTGTGAAGGGCTGGAAAATATCCAAAAAATTCTCAAAAATAAATATCTAGGTACATCTCTCGATGCACCTAATTAGGTATAGCCTCCGACTGTGTGGTTAGCCAAAAAACAGATTAATCATATAGTCAAGAACTATAAAAAAATCATTCTCATGTAGATGCTTAGCTCAAGCTAAAGCAACCATAAAAAATCTCATCACTTGGTAAGCTCGTGCTTATCCGAGTGAATTTGCCCGAGTCATCTCAGAACAAATAACTCAATAAACCCTCGCAGGTGAAAAGCACTCGGTAAGCTCATGTTTATCCGAGTGAATCTGCCCGAGTTATCTCGGAACAAATATTTTAATCATCCCTCATGGGTAAACAAGTTTTTCAATCATCTGAAAAATGCGACCAAAATATTAAATAGCTCCTGCCATAATATTGGTCTCAATCTAAAAAAGATCTTCACCAATGTGGAAAGATAGTATTGATATAATCATTTAGTCAAATACTTAAAAACCAAATAGTCCCTGTCATCAAGGCAGCCATAAAAAGCTTCACTGTTTGTCACCTTTCAAAGTGCATCGTGCGAACTTCTCACGAAGTTGTGCAAACCGCGGTATGAAAGGATTTCCAAAGGTACAGGGCACTCAGACACGTGCATATTGCCAAAGCAAATCTGCACAAGTTCATCCACTTAAGTCCCTAAGGACACGCGTCAGGCCACGCCTTAGCTGTGCCGCAAGTTTCTCATGGGCTCGGCCCAATCGCGAGAAAACCAAGCGCAACCCTCAAATCTCTTACAAAGCCTCGAGGTCATCCCCGCCACTTCATCTTCCCAGAAAAAATTCCCCACTCACAATACTGTTCACCAGCTTGCAACGGAGAACCCTAAGCTCTTGCGCACCCAATCCACCGGTGTAGAAGCTCACGCTTCATCACCAGCCAGCCTCCGCATCCACCTTCAGAGATCCCCATCTCAAATCCCTAACCCTCGAGCCAGATCTACTCCCTACACAAACCACACTCATGGCGGGTGAGAAGAAAATCCCTTTCGAGCAGTGGGCCACCTCGGATGTCAGGGAATCCACCCTCAAGGAGATGGTGAAGCATGGAGTACTTCCTCCTAAGGAGATCGTGGGCTGGCGCCCGGCAGCCGGTGAGGAGTTCCCCACTCCAAACACCGATGAGCTTGTTGTTTTCACCTCTTTCTTCTATTGCGGTTTTAGCCTCCCCACCTCTGAGTTCTTTAGGGGGCTTCTTGACTACTATGGCCTTCGGCTTTATCATTTGAACCCCAACTCTATGCTTCACATCGCTCTCTTCATCCATGTGTGTGAAGCTTTCCTTGGCATTCTCCCCCACTTCCAACTCTTTCAACGCATGTTCTACCTTAAGCCGCATCCGAATAAGGATCAACCCGGTGGGGAAGGCTTCCAACTCCGCGGATCCCTCCGCAAGGAGTATTTCTCTCTCCCCTTGAAATCTTCTACCAAGGGCTGGCATGCAAGCTGGTTCTACATCAACAATCTTAAACCCAGCTTGCCAAACTTCGTTGGCCTTCCCCCTGTGCCCAAGCATACCTGGAGCACTGTGCCAGTAGCCCAAGACTGGGATGAAGCCAACAAGTTGCTAGCAAGGATCTTGGAGATGAAGCAAAAAGGTCTTCGCGGCAAGCAAATCACTCGGCACTTCATCAGGAGCCAACTGGCACCAATCAAGGAACGATCCAAGCCAGCCTTTGAGTACGAGGGCGAGAGGGACCCCAATCGGGAAGACCATTACTCCCTCAGCTTTGAGATCTTAAAGATTCGCATGTACAAGGTCTTCTTGACTGGGATTGCAGTTGAACGTAGCCTCATGCTGCCAGTCCGCCCATTCAGTCTGTATCGACCTCCTCCTCCGGTAAGCTGACTTAACTCCTTCATTGCCTTTCAATCTTGATGTCATACTTCTCAGTGTTGTGAGAATCTTTCTTGCAGGAAAATGCCTCCATCATTTCGAAGCCATACAAAATTCCTCATGACGACGTGCCGACTCGGCCTGCCAAGAAGCCAGCCGGTGGCGTGAAGATTCAGAGTGATCCAGCCGGGAAGAGGGCAGCCCCGAGTGAAGATATCAGCAAACGGGCAAGCAAGGGGAGGCTAGTCATTGATGACTCAGACGACGACGTCCCAGCGCCTCTAGCCGAGGCAACCCCTCCAAGGCCGTCACCAAAAGCGGCGCTTAAGATCTGCCGATCGTCCAGGTATGCCTTACGATCGAAGTCTAGCTCTTTGTTGAAAAATTTCTTCGTCTTCATCCTGATTGCTCCAGTCTTTCCCTTTGCAAGAGGCCTCAAGATATAGACCCCGCTGGGGAGAGTGAGGGGCCAACGCCAGCTGCAACAACCAAGGCATCCAAGCCTGCGGAGCCAAAACCCTGGAGCCCTCTTCCGAGCGAGAGCGCTCCGGGTGGAAGGCCCTCACCTCCCAGCGAAGATACCCCAAGGACGTGAGCCCACGATCGCGCGGGATACCCCGATCAAAACCGCTGCAAAAGAGCCCCGACTACTACTCAAAGGGCCCCGATCAAGTCCTGGCGAAGTCAAGAAAGGAAGAGCAGCTGGGCAGTGCCAGTTAAAGATTCGGCCACCGAAATCGGTAAGTCTTGACTCAATATTTCATCTTTAATCTTCAGTTTAATTCTCTCGTATCTTCATCTGTTCCTCCTGATTCGTCCAGCAAAGTAGAGGAGATTCCTAGGTTGCAGTTCTCTGAAACCTGGGTTCCTTCAATCAAGATCGAGTGGCGATACTCGGAAGGCCAGAGACAAGGCATCATCTTGGACAAGCAAATGGAAAGCGAAGAAAGAGATGCGCTTGTGAGCAGCCTGAATGAAGCAACTCGGCTGCTAAACGTAAGTCCTGATCCTTTTCTGTTGTAGCATCATTATCTCTTTTCAGTCGACCAACTTCAGATCTTGTGTGCACAGGGAGTACTGCCGATCCATGGCCAAGTCCGATGTACTCGAGAAGTTGGTCCCGCATCTGAACTCTCTGGAGAACATCCAGCAAGAACTGAAGACCACTCGAGAGGAAGCTGCATCGAGGGAAGCGGCCCTAAGGAGAGAAATAGCCAAACTCCGGGAGGAGAACCTCGACCTCCGGGGTTCGGTCGGGAGTAAGCTTATCCTTCTTGGTCTCTTTATGCCTTTAATTGTATTCCATGCTGATCTTGGTTGTTGATGACTCCTTTTTGTTGCAGAAAACTCGTTGGAGGTCCACTCGCTCCAGGTCCAGCTGGAAGCAGTCAACATCAGCAAGGCCGAGCTGGAGACCGAGTTTGAAGGTGAGCTCCTTAAAAGTAACATTCTCTGTGTTGCTTTGTTTTCGAATGCTTTGTGTGATCACATGTCTTTGGCAGCTTACAAAGTCAAGACCCGAGCTCAATACAATGTTTTGCTTGAGAGGGTCAAACAAGCCGGAAAGGTCAGGGAGGATGTTGCTAACGCGGCGACGCCGATCCTCCTATCCTTGTTCCATCACGGAGTCGGGACCAACTCATTGGACCTAGTCGAGATCTTCGACAAGCTCCAGAGGGCTCCCGATCAGTATTTGGCTAACATCTCCGAAGCAGCTACCATGGGAGCAGGCCTTGCCCTTGCGCAAACCAAATCACTCTACCCCTGGGTAGATGTCAATTCAATCGGGGAAGGCTTCACCGACGGCACCTCAGATGAGCAGGCCCTGGACTTGATCAGTGATGCACAGGAGTTGGCCAAGAAGATTGCTATTGATGTAGTAAACAACTTTCGGCTTTGATTTTCTTGTAAACATTGTATGTTTGTGACTTGTTGATGTAACCTGTGAATATTCAGTTTATTTATGTTAATGCCCTGATCCGAGTTTTTATGTAAAATTTCTTAAGTAATTTTCGCCCGACTGTTACCAAGCCTAAGCTTGATTAGGTCATCAAAAAATTCTCAGTCCTTATACGTTGAACTCGAATCAAGGAACATTACACAATGATAGACCGAATATGCATAAGTTGCTGAAGAAAACTATGCTTTATTGACATATGTACAGCCCCCGACTGCTAACTCAAGAAGTCATCTTGCTTGAGTATGGCAGTCAAGAATAGCATGAAACTTAAGGCAATTTAAGCGTAGTATCGTCGAAGATGTTCGATGTTCCAGGAGTTCTCCACCATGGATCCGTCTTCACGTTTTAATCGGTATGCACCTGGCCGAGTCACTTCAGCGATTATATATGGTCCTTCCCATAAGGGGGATAACTTGTGATGATCCTTGGTGGTCTGAATCTTGCGTAAAACCAGATCGCCAACGATAAAAGCTTGTGCTCGAACGTTGCGACTGTGGTATCGTCTGAGCCCTTGAAGATATTTTGCCGACTGGATGAGGGCTGCCTCACGGGCCTCCTCTAGTCGGGTGAGGTCATCCACTCGGTCCGGGTTGTAGCGTTCGTTGTTGAAGCTGTGGACTCGGAGAGATTCGTACTCCATCTCGTTTGGCAACATGGCTTCTGCGCCGTAGACCAAAAAGAAAAGAGTTTGGCCGGTAGCCCGACTGGGTGTAGTCCACAGAGACCATAGGACCGAGGGGAGCTCTTGAACCCATTTGCCGGCATAAGGATATAGGCGATCGAACACTCGGGCCTTGATGCCTTGAAGAACCATGCCATTGGCACGCTCAACTTGTCCATTGCTTTTGGGATGTGCAACTGATGCGTAGCAGATTTTGATTCCGAAGTCTTCGCAAAATTCCTTGAAGATGCCTCCAGTGAATTGGGTCCCATTATCGGTTATAATTCCGTTTGGGATGCCAAAACGGTGCACGATGTTGAGGATGAAGTCTCGTGCCTTGTCAGTAGTGATCGTGGCAACCGGTTTAGCCTCGATCCACTTGTAGAACATGTCAATTGCGACAAATAAGTGTGTGAATCCTCCTGGAGCCTTTTTGAAAGGACCAATCATGTCTAAGCCCCATACCGCAAATGGCCAGGAGAGTGGAATTGTTTGTAGTTCTTGGGCTGGGACATGACTTTGCCGAACGAAGATGTGGCAACCTTCGCACGTTCGGACCACTTTGTCAGCGTCAGAGACCGCGGTGAGCCAGAAGAAACCTTGTCTGTAGGCTTTGCCCACCAAGGTTCGTGCTGCCGCGTAACTTCCGCATATGCCCGAGTGGATATCCTTAAGTAGTTGCCGTCCTTCCTCGGGTGTGATACATCTCATTAGGATTCCAGAGGGGCTTCTTTTGTATAACTCGGAGTCAACCATGACATAGCTCTGACCACGACATTGGACCCGTTCAGCCTCATCCTGGTCTTCCGGCAACTCTTGTTGAGTTAAAAATTTGATGAGTGGTGTCCTCCAGTCGGCGTCGATCATGGCGACTTCGTTTGCAGCTTGCTCGTTGGGAGTTGGTTTGGCTGTAACAGTTGGTTCATAGAGATGCTCTACAAAAACATCTGTTGGAGCGGTTTCTCGCTTGGGTCCGAACTGTGCCAACTCGTCAGCAGCCTTGTTGTTGTGTCTTAGGACATGGGATAGCTCTAGTTCGTCAAACCTGTCTTCAAGTTTGCGGACTTCTTGTCGGTAGGCCTCCATGGTGTCGTTTAGACAGGACAAGTCCTTCATCACTTGGTTCACAACCAGCTGGGAATCCCCTTTCACGATGAGCCGACGTATCCCGAGTGAAATTGCGTGCCGCAGTCCGTGTAGCAGGGCTTCGTACTCGGCGACGTTGTGTGAGGCGGAGAAGTGAAGGTAGAGGACATATCTTAGTCTTTCTCCAGTCGGGGAGATCAGCACAACTCCTGCTCCCAAGCCGGTGATCCTCTTGGATCCGTCGAAGTGCATGGTCAGTGTTGAAGGTCTTCTCAAGGTACATCTTCTTGCTGTTCGGTCCACTCGGCCAAGAAATCCGCTAGGGCTTGTGATTTCATAGAAGTCCTCGCCTTAAAAGCTAAGTCCAGCGGCATCAGTTCCAGGGCCCACTTCGCGATGCGCCCAGTCGCCTCTCGGTTGTGGATGACATGGCCGAGCGGGAAGGAGGTGACGACTGTGACCGAGTGACCCTGAAAATAGTGCGCCAATTTCCTCGTGGTTATCAGAACACCGTATAGCAATTTTTGTACCTGAGGGTAGCGAATTTTGACTCTTGCCAGCACTTCGCTAACAAAGTAGATTGGCCTCTGAATTTTCTAGATTCGTCCTTCTTCTTCACGCTCGACCACAAGAACCGTACTGACCACTTGGTGAGTGGCTGAAACGTACAGTAGTAGGGGCTCCTGGGGCTGAGGTGAGGCTAGGACGGGCGGCATCGTGAGAAATTCTTTAAACTCTTCAAAGGCCTTGTGGGCTTCCGTAGCCCACTGGAAATCGTCCGTTTTCTTCAGCAACATGAAGAAGGGCATGCCTCGTTCGTCGAGTCGGGAAATGAATCTGCTTAGCGCCGCCATGCAGCCAGTAAGCTTCTGGACATCCTTCTGGTTACTCGGGGGCTTCATGTTCAAGATAGCGTTGATTTTTTCTGTGTTAGCTTCGATGCCACGATGGGACACCATGAAGCCGAGCAGTTTGCCTGACGGGACACCGAACGTGCACTTTTCCGTGTTCAACTTTATTCTGAAGGCCCGAATGTTTGCAAAGGTTTCTTCTAAGTCGGCAATCAGGTCTTCTTTCTGCTTGGTCTTGATGACGACATCATCGACATAGGCCTCCACATTCTTCCCGATCTGCGTCTGAAAATATATTTGGATCATGCGTTGGTATGTGGCCCCAGCATTCTTCAGGCCAAAGGGCATTGTGATGTAGCAGTACGCTCTAAACGGCGTGATGAACGATGTTTTCAGGCAGTCGGATTCCTTCAAGCTGATTTGATGGTAGCCCGAGTAGTAGTCCAGAAAGCTTAGAAGTTGGCAGCCGGCTGTTGAGTCTATGACTTGGTCAATGCGAGGTAGCCCGAACGGATCTTTGGGGCAGGCTTTGTTGAGGTCGGTGTAGTCAACGTACATGCGCCATTGCCCCGTCTTCTTCCGGACCAGAACCGGGTTAGCCAACCAGTCGGGGTGTAGAACTTCTTTAATGAAACCAGCGGCTAAGAGCTTTGTGAGCTCTTCCTTGATGGCATCCTTTCGATCCTGAGCGAACCTGCGTAATCATTGTTTGATTGGCTTTGCGTCATCTTTGACGGGTAAGGAGTGCTCGATCACCTCCCTAGGAATTCCAGGCATATCAGATGGTTCCCAAGCAAAAACATCTTTATTATTTTGGAGGAAGGTGACGAGCGTGCTTTCCTATTTAGGATCTAGTTCAGCGCCGATTACAGCAGTTTTTGAGGGATCCGATGGTTCAAGGGAGATCTTCTTAGTTTTGGCGTCACCTTGTCCCGACTTGGCTATCTTCTTCGCGAGGATTTCACCCTCTGCAGAAGTTGATGCAGCCAGTTGGACTTCCTCCTAGCCACGCGATCTCTCGCGAGATTGGGCCATGTCGCAGGTAAAAGCTTGCTTGATGTCGCTGCGAAGAGTGATCATGTCGTTCGGACCCGGCATCTTCATGCAGAGGTAAGTATAGTACGGTATCGCCATGAACTTGGCGAGTGCAGGCCTTTCAATGATCGCGTGGTAGGCCGTCTCGAAGTCGGCTACCTCGAAAGTGATATTCTCCGTTCGGAAGTTCTCGCGAACTTCGAAGGTGACTGGAAGGGCGATGTGCCCGAGTGGTGTGGAGGACAGCCCCGGGATCACTCCATGGAAGGGGGCTGAGCTTGCCTTCAGTTCAGCTCTTGGGATCTGCATCTCGTCCAAGGTCTTGGCGAACAGGATGTTGAGGGCGCTGCCCCCATCGATGAGGACGCGCCTGAGCTTGATGTTGCGGACCACTGGGTCTAAAACCAGTGGATAGCGTCCCGGGTGGACCACTCGGTCCGGGTGGTCCGAGCGATCAAACGTGATGGCCACCTCTGACCATCGTAGGTATTGTGGGACTTCGGGTTGTGCCGCGTTGACCTCGCGGTCGGTTAGCTTCTGTTTCCTCTTTGATTCATAGGCTTGCGGCACCCCGAAGATGTGATTCAGCTCGCCCACGGGGTCTTGAAAGGGCTCGGTGTTTCCTGCCGAGTCGTTTTTCTCGGTCCCGGATGGACCGGCCTCGCCAGTCGGCTTCTTGTGGAGCTGTGCCGCATATTGTTCGGTGAACTATTTATAAATAAAATAGTCCTTGGCCGCGTGCTTGTGATTGGGATGATGCGTGCACTTAGCGTTCATGATGGCGTCATAGGCCGTGACTCGGGGACGGCGTTGGGAGTTGGACGTCGCGGCAACTAGGTCTTCAGGTCGGCGCTTGCGGTCCTTCTGGCCCTAGTTGTTGTTGCCATTATCCTTCTTAGGATGTCGGCTTCCTCCCGATTGTTTGTCATCCCTTCCGTCAGGCCTATCTTGGCGCGCTGCTTTGATCGTGTCGCTGGACTTGGCGTATGAGTTCGCCGTTTTGAACATCTGCTTCACTGTCTTCGGTGGTTTGCGTCCAAATTTCCCTATCAACAGTTCATCACGGACTCCCTTCTGGAAGGCGATGATGATAATGTCGTCGGTGATGTTGGGGATCTTGTTGCGCTTTTCGGAGAAGCGCCGGATGTAGTCCTTCAAAGGCTCATCCAGCTTTTGGACGACGTTGTAGAGATCGAAGTGGGTTCCAGGTCTCTCGAAGGTGCCCTAGAAGTTGGCGATGAAGTGGTCCCTTAGCTGACTCCACGAGCCGATCGAGCCTCTTGGCAAGCTCGTGAGCCAGTTCCTGGCTGAGTTAGCAAGGACCACAGGTAGGTAGTTAGCCATGGCCTTGTTGTCACCTCCTGCCGCATGGATGGCGAGAGTGTACACGGTTAGCCATGACTCGGGGTCAGTCTTCCCGTCGTACTTCTCGATTCCAGTCGGCTTGAATCCGTTCGGCCAATGCACTCGGCGAAACTCCCGAGTGAAAGCTGGTACTCCGTTGTCATTACTGTCGGGTGATCCCCATCGATCTTCCCAGGAACGTTGATTCCATTCTTGGTAGCGACGATCAAGGACTTCCCGCAGATCGCTCGGCGGGGTCCTCGGCAAGCTCCTTCGGTAGTTGGAGCTGTTGTTGCAGCGGACCCGGTGGTGGACGGGTGGACGTCCATGTTGCTTCTCGCGGGAGTCGGCTGTTTGCTCCTGATGCTTGCACGTGGTCTCGTGGCGTGGGTCTCTTGACTTAGTCGCCGTCCGGTCTGGCTCGGGCCTCCGGTAATCCTTTGACCTCAGTGGTGGGAGCCGGCTTCTATCGGGCGTTTCTGCCACGGACTCAGTCGGTCTTCGGGCTGAGGAAGAAGGAAGACCATTGGCCGTAGCCGCGACGATGGTCTTGATTTTGTCCAAGATGGGCGTCACGTCTGGAGGCGCCGTCTCGATCACAGTATCCAGGAGCGTGAGGGCGGCGACAGCGTTCTGCTGCGGTGTCTGAAAGACATTGGTGTTGCGGACTCGCGTTTGAAGTATGGCCTCCTGAGCGGATCGTCCGGCTGCCCTCAGATCCTGCTTTCTTCTGTAGGCTTCCTCCTTGCGCTTCTTCTCTTCTGCTGCCAGTTTGCGCTCTTGCTCAAGTCTGGCTCGTTCTTCTTCCACGAGCCTACGGGCCATGGCCGAGTCGGTCTTGGCCACCTCAGCCATGAGGACGTCAAAGCACTTCGGCTCATAGTCCTTGTCGCAGTCGGAGTCGTTGGCTTCGTCCGAGGGGATGCCGTAAAGGTTGTCAAAGCCTGAAGAGCTGAGGTACTCGTTGAGTTCCGAGGATGAGCATGACCCGAACGGTTGAAGGATGACCGCAATTTCCCTTGGGCCCGGGTGGTTCGGATCTGGATCGTTCCAGTCCGAGTCGGAACTTGGTGATACGGATCCCTCCGAGTGGGTCGATCTTGACTCGGGGGAGAGGAGCTTGCAGTAGATCTCAGCGGTGTTTGGTAATCCAAACGGCGCCGAGAGGTTTTCTCCCGAGTAGATTAGCTCCGACGGGGAGATGAGAAGACCGCTGTAGATCTCAGCAGCGTTCGGCAGCCCGAACGGCGCCGAGTGGATTCCTCTGTCAGAGTGGATGGACTGCATCTTGGAATCCAAGATTTCATCGTAGATCTTGGCATTGTTCGGGAGCCCGAACGGCGCCGAGTGGGTTTCTCCTCCCGACTGGTCCGAATCCGAGTCAAAGGAGGAGAACTTGTTGAAGTCGTTGGCGGCGAAGTCGCCGATGCCTGAAGAAGATCCCATCCCGCTTGCCAGCGAGATTGTCGAAGAAGTCTTGACGCGCGGGGCCCTACCTGGCGCGCCAACTGTCGAAACTCGGTTTTAGAAATAGAAAATTGGGGGTGCAGTCAAGATCGCCAAGCATGATGGGTTAGGTGGAAAACTAGGATTTAGATAGGTTCATGCCCTCTCGTGAGGTAATACCCTACTCCTGTTTCGGGGATTCGATCCGCCGAGTATATATTGATCTCAAGATCTGTTGCTCAGAAAACTCATATCCCTCAAGGGACGCCCCTTACCTCCCTTATATAGTATTGGGAGGCGGGCTTACAAGTCGGAAACCCTAACCTACTCTAAGTCGGTTTCCTCAATCTTAACAAACTGTGACTATGAGCTGTTGCCTTATCTAATTGACAACATAATACCCAAGTCATAGTTGGTTTACATAATTGGCAAGTGTAACCTATCCCTATCTCCAGTCGGATAAGCTTGCCATGTGGATATCCGATTGCCATAATCTCCACAGATGTACTGTAGATGTATATCTAGAAAGACAAAATCTAAATAGTGCATACGCACTACTTTGTCTTAACCGGCGACGCCATGCAACAAAAAGTGCCACTAATTAACAATAGTACATGACAAGTTGAAGATATCTTTTTCTAACTAGGTAATGCAGGTTGTTTTTTTCCTCTAATAGAATTTTCTCTTAAAATACTTATAGGATTTATGATCCAATTACACTGTAATTCGTTATAATAAAATATTTATAACAACATCTCACATAATTATATTCTAATTAAAAATATGTGTGTTTTAAATTACTTTTATCATATATATAAATTACTTTTAATTTGATTAAGTTACTTCTTAAACATTTGTGAAAGTAAATTGTAATTTACATAAATTATAAAAGTAACTTAGCACAAAAAGAAAGTTAGTTGTCAAGTAAATCCGTTGTAGGGGTAAAAACATGAGTCTATCTAAAAATGAAATTTAATTAGAGCAAATTATAAAACTAACTAAAAATAACAAGAGGAACGAACTCACAACATATGAACGTATAAGAAGCAAATCTAAAAGTAATTTACATATTTGATAAAAGTAGCTTACCTGTATAACATATAATAAAAGTAATTTACAATATATATATTTTTTCAACGAAATATAATTATGTAAGATATTGTTATAGAGATTTAATTATAATAAATACAATGATATAATTAGATTGTAAGCTCGATAAATAATTTGAAAAAAAATTTATTTGAAGCTTAGCTTTTATGAATATTTTCTTTACTAGTCCATGCTTGCATACTCCCACTTGGGAAAGAGATCACTACTCGAGAAGTGATCTTTGGTTTCAGCCAAAATTTACAATAGTCCTGGTTACAATAGTAACCAGGACTAAAAATATTTTTAGTCCTGGTTAAAAGGTACAACGGAGACTCTATAATCTTTAATCTCGGTTGGTAACACCAACCGGGACTAAAGATTATTTTTAGTCTCGACTAAAAAAATCTGCAGGTCCCCATTATTTTTAAGTCTCGGTTAGTTTCACCAACCGGGACTAAAAATAATCTTTAGTCCCTTTTTTATATCACCCAAGACGAAAAAATAGACATCCATGCGCGTCCTTATCTCCTCGTGTTATGTGCTCGTCTTTATCTCTCTCCCTCTCCCAGCCGTCCTCATCTGATCTCTCTCCCTCTCACAGCGTGCATGTCTCTCCTCTCCCTCGCTTATCTCCCTCACCTCCCTCTCCCTCGTCCTTCTCTCCCTCTCCCTCACTTGCCGTTGTGCGCGACGGGGCGGTGTACGTGGCCCCACGGCGGTGCCTCCGGTGGCGGGCGGAGGCGGGGTGGCAGGGTGGGGTGGCTGCCCGGCTCCTTCCTCCTCTAGATCCGGCGGCGGCTCGGCGATGGCCGGATCCGACGGCAAGGCGGCGCGGCGGCGGCCAGGTGTTGATGAGAAAAGCTTCCCACACACTGGCCTGAGAAATTTACTTTACTCCAGTGCAGGTCCAAGTCTTGAGCCGAAAACCTTTCATGGATTAGGGCCAAAAGGCCGTAAAAAGCTAAATCTGCTAGCTGCGAGTCCGATAACACCAAGCTATAGCATCGATTCCTCATGTCCCTGAAACACTGGATGTAGTCCTAAACCGATTCTTCGTGCTTCTGCCTGATGCTGGTAAGATCCGACAGCTTTATTTCATGGGTACCAGAGTAAAACTAGCTGTGGAATTGTTTCTCGAGATCGGCCCAGCTTTGAACTGAGTTGTATGGCAGGGAAGAAAACCAGGTAAAAGCCGATCCTGAAAGTGATAGCGGGAATAAGCGTACCTTGAGCGCGTCTGTAGCCGACGCCTTCCCGCATTGACCCAGGAATCGGCTGACGTGTTCGTAAGTGGACACGTTGTCTAGCCCGGAGAATTTTGAGAAATCCGGCACCTTGTGCCAGTTTGGCAACGCCACCCTCTCGAAGTATTCTGGATACGGGTACCGATACATGTTGCCAGAATCTTTGGGTTTAAGGTCGAACTGATCGCGCATGACGTCAGCAATCAGATCGGCCCAAGGTCTGTTGTCTTCAGCTTGAAGCTGAGGTATCAGCCCGTACTGCTCGTAGTGAACGGGTCCTTGCCGATACTGGAGTGGTGGTGTCTGCGGCTGGCACTGTTGCTCAACATGGCCTCCCGGATATTGGCAGTGAAACTGATTTGCAGCGGGAGGTGGCCGAGACGAAAACTGGGGCGGCTGCTCAGAAGGAGGCCGATTACCGTTGGCATTGAGATGCAGTTCTAGCGTGAAGCCGCCAATCGGCTCTTTAGACATGATAGACGGTCGATTGGCATTGAACATGTTCTTCAACTGCTCCTGGGACACTATTGAGACTCTGTGGCCCTGGTGTTGAGGTTGTTGCCTGAGCAGCATCTTAGGACATGGCTCTAAAGCCGATGCCTGTGGATCTGGCTGGATTGGTGCTCCTCCTTGGGGGTTTGGCTGTCCTAGTGACGGAATCGACAGGCCATGAGTAGATAGCGTCCTGTAAGGCGGGAACTGGCCGTGGGCGAAGTATGTCGGCTCCCTTGGTAGTTGCTCAGCTATCTTTGAATCAACCACGGTGCTTATCATATTGTTGAGAGTGTTAACCAGTATCCCAGACTGGTTGACAAGCACGCAGTGGACAGCCGAGTCGATTCGGTCTTGCAGTGTATGGGGTCCCAAATCATCTTGCTCTTGTTTGAAGTCCTCCACCTTCTTCTTTCCTTTATTGTCCTAATTAGACATGTCAAAGTCTTCGATGGAAAACTTGAATTTTTGGAGGACCGCCCCAGATCTGGTCTGGGTGAAGGATTGCAGGTAATGTGCCTGCAACCGCTCAACCATCTGCTTGTAGTCGGCTAGTTGTTCAGCCGACAGTTGCTCCATTGTCACTGGGATGACGTTTTCTTGGTCAATCTTTGGAGTCTTGGTGTCAGACATCGTGTCGAACTTGGAAGTATGCAGCATGTTCCACCGGGCATGCCAAAAGCGTGTTGACTAGAAAAGCTTCCCACGCACTGGCCTGAGAGATTTGCTTTACTCTAGTGCAGGTCCAAGTTGATTGCCTTTGGTGGAATTCGGGCGTGGCAGTTGGTTGGATCCTGTAACCTACAAGAAAACAAGAAATATGTGTTTGGGTTAAGATTAGATGCTACTCGATCGGCTAAAGGAATCAATAAACATATAATCGTTATCCCAACACATGTTTAAACTAAGTGATTAGGATAGATCGGTAGTATATCGAGATAGTATAAACCACTTAGATCAAAAGTGCATTAGTATAAAAATTATATGCATTCATAACCCAGCTGATGTCGCAGATCTAGTGTAAATCAGCAAATACTCCGATATATCTTATAAAAAGATATTAATCTGAGTTAAATGCGATAAACCTATGTGGACACCCCGAGTATTATGCCATCTAGTGTCCAACGCGACCACCACATACAATTGGAGGAGTGGGATCCAACCAAGCATAAATAGCCACTCGTCCCAATGTGCCTATGGTCGCGGTTGACACCTTTTGCTATAATAACCGGAATGCCGAGTAGTGAGCGCAAGAGATAACCATAAGATAGCTTGCCAATCCACTCCGTCATATGCTTGTCAAACCACATGAAGGCGGCGACCAAAAACATACCCCAGTGACTCGATCCAAAAACGCTATCCCCAATTATCTCAAGCGATCAAAACCCGTTACTCATGCTTAGCTAGTCCCCAGGAATGCGACTAGCCTCACACTTTCATCGGAGCAATTAATAAACATAGCAAGTACCATAATAGGGATAAAGTGCAGCGAGGTACATGACACATAATAGGGTCCGAGGTCCCAACATACAACACATAAATATAGCAGCGGAAGTCTCGAGATAGAGCTCATAAGCAAAAGATAAAACCGGTGGTGCCACAACCCCACTAGGGCAAACCAACCGGGCAAGAGCCAAGCTGCAAGAGATCACCATCGCCCTCGCCGCCTTCGGCGGAGCAATGACCACACAAGAAGCATAACTCATAACCGGTATCCTCACCTGAAACAGCGGCGCCGAGTTAAGTACAAGATTGTACTCGCAAGTCTTACCCAAAATTATATATATACATAAGGAAGAGAGAAGTATGCAAGCTTTCTAGCCTATAGTGGGTCTCTAGGTTCAACATTTGCATAAAGTTAATTTTATTGAGCAATTAATGAGTAAAATAAGCAAGGACGAACAAATCTCGCATCATTTTAATTTATGGACAGCAAGTATAAAATTCTGAAATGTATAAGCAAATGAGCCCAAATGACGCTCTCATCATCAACCATGGACTACCAAAGCCCATACCACATGGAACAGCATGCCAACATCACCATCAAACATAAACCCATCCATAATAACCCACATTTGATGCTAACATAACTGACTAACACATCAAGCATTGTCCATAACCGAGGACGCGGCTATTCGAATAGATTATACTCTCGATCGAGGTGTACAACTGGACCCACACGAGATGAACAAGGATCAAATGCTACCCACCACACAGTGCGGTCCGCCAAGTGATTCGAGCTCATCACACGTCCTTTCCTAGCCCCACCCCAACCACCTAAACCAGACCGGGGCTCCCGACAACTCAGTCACGTGCGTGTGATGTGACCAAGGCGGGGTCACCACGTGGGAGATACCCCCGCCGCACTCGGCCAACCGGGAACTCCGCGAGATCCCAAATCCTCACGCTTCTCCGATGGGCGTAGATGATCACGTAAGTCTAGTACTCAAACAAGCCATCCCATGCTTGGCATGTGGTAAGTACGAATGGTGCTCGAATAGATGTCAAAATGTTCGGTCCTTAACGACCCGGACGGGGCTACATGCATCGGGAAACCAACCTCCCATCATTGCCCTATCACCCTGTAACACCCTGAAAACCGGAGAATTTAAAACCAGGAATTAAAAATCGAAACTTACAAAAAGTTTTTGCTTGTTGCTTCTTGATCGTGTTTATTGCTTCTTATTTGCCGGTTGGTTGCATAAAATTCACCTTGGAAAGGCTCGATTTGAAGTTGGGTAAAAACCAAGTTTGAGATTCCCAAATGGAAGAAAAAGTTCAAAATATAGATTTGAAGGAGGAAAATAATTAAGATTTTGGATTTATAAAAGTGGTCTTAAAAAGTATAAACTATTGGTTTAAACCCTAATTTAATAATGGAAAAATAGGTAATAATCAAAAATATATGATAAAAATAATTTAGAAGGAAAAATATGAAGATGGAAAGTAATCCTAAATCAAAGGACCTAATTTTTGAATTTAAAAGAAGGAGATAAGTTAGAATTTAAAAATATATTTTTGAATAATAAAGGTGGGTGAAAAGTTTGAAAATATATTTTAAATTAATTTTTGGGAATATTAAAATTTATTTGGAATTTTTAGAGTGAAGTAAAAAATTTTGGAAAATAAAATCGAAAGTTAGAAAAATAGGATTCGGCATTGTTCATGCGTAGGCGAGTGTTCGACAACGTCCCGCGCCCGTGCGCACGCACACCACGCGTCGCCGCGCCGTACAGGGCCCCGCGCACGCGCGTTCTCGCCGTGCCGCGTTTTTGCCGCCCGTACCGCGCCGTGCCATCGCTCGCGTCGCCATGTCGCGCGCCCGGCCCCGCCTACGCGCGCGCCGCTCCGCCACGCGCAGTGGCCGACGCCTCCGCGCGCCGCGCGCGGCGTGCCCCGCCGCGCCCGGCCATGCCGCCTCGCGCGCGCGTGCTTTCACCGTCTCGCGTCGCTCTCTTTATCTCTCTCCGCGCAACTATAAAAGGGAAGCCGAGCCCCACCTCCCCATCCTCCGCCGCTCTCTTCTCTCCCGTTTCCCTTTCTCCTCGTCGCCGTTTCACCGTATTTCCGCCGCCACCGCCACACCGGATTCGCAAGCCGCCACCGCCGCGCCAAGTCCCGTCGCTGCATCGCCACCGCCGTTCGCCGCCGCACAGTGAGCCGCCGTCCTCCTCATTTCTCCCTGCCCGTAGCGCCGCGCTGCCGCCGCCGTCCGTCGCCGCGCGCCGCTTAGCCGCGCCGCAGCCGCTCGCTCAGCCAAGGGGGTAGACGTGGGGAGAGAGAGAGAGAAGGAAAGGGGCGGGTAGAAAAAAACAAAAGAAAAGAGAAAAAAAAGAAACAAGAAAAGGAAAGAAGGAAAAAGGAAAAGAAAAAGAAAAAAAAGGGGAAAATTTTGGGAAAATTTTTGGAAAAATTAGGAAAATTTTTGAGGCAATTTCAGGAAAATCTCTGGGCAAAATTACATATTTTTCTTCAAAACAAATTTGGTTTCCAAAAATAATTCAGGACCGATTATTAAACATGTTTTCCAAATTATTTAATCTTAGCATTCATTTATCCTTCAAAGAAAATTATTACGTCTTAAACTGATCTCCAATATATTATTCTTGATCTATATATTTGCTAGACTTAAAACCTAGAGTATTAATATAATACTTAGCTGCCTTCATTATTTTTGGGATCGATTACTATTAACCCTAGGTCGTACTATCCGAAACTTATTGATTGTCGCATAATTTATTCGTTTGGGATTTTGTTTACGACTTAGTTCATCATCACATAATATTTATCATATAGATTTTCTAAAAGTCGAAATCCAAGCGATATACAAGTCTAGCTTCTATCAAGTAATTTTGATTTAGATTATTATAAACCCTAGGACTTCTCGAACCAAGAAATAATTCGATGAAATTGAAAGATAATAACTTTCTTTTATTAATTGAATCATCAACTCTAGTATTTCTCAAACTTTAAGCATATTAAGATAAATATCGCACCCTTCTTAACAAAATCGAATTCATTACAAAACTTCAAATCCTTATAACCCTTTCGCTCTAACCCGGATTTCGTCGAAACTTGAGCCTAGGTTCGCATAGAATCATAGCCTAGTGTTAGGAGCCGCTATTGCGATTTACTTGGTTTTCTTTTGGATCTTACTGGATTCTACTTGAATTCTAATCAAATTCAAATTTGGTTTCTCGCACGTACGATTAGCGTCCGAGGAAGGCGTTGAGTACACAGAAGACCCCAACCAACAAGTGTGCGAGCAAGGCAAGTCAACACATCCCTTTGAACATATTGATCCTACTTGTGAAATGATGTTGTTTTCAATTACAAATTGCATACTATACACAAATGAGTACCTATTCTTGATATATCCTGCCTTGATATTGAATACCCTTAGAAATATTCTTTGTAACCTTCGATGTGATACAACCGGAGGTTATCTTCGGTAAAATGCTTAGCCACGCTTATACTAGATTCTTGCATACTCATGATTTTTCAAAAAAGCCTTGTGCTTGGGCAACTATCTTGGGAAGATGGTTGAGACACGGCAAGTGGAGACATGAGCGCCACGTTGCCTTGATCATGTTGGAAATGGCTTTGATGAAAGATGAAAATACAAAGCAATGTTTTTAGACTGGGGCGGATGGATGGATTTGGGTGGATTCCGGGAAAGGCTAGTACCGTCCCTGGTCAATTAAGGACCGAGCCATGAGACTACAACTTAGAACGAGCCAGTACAACCGTACTTCTCGAATGGGTATAGACCTAGCGATTAAATATCCGAACGGAGGGTATCCTTGCATAGTAGGTTCAGGTGTTGGCGTTGAGGTAAGGGCTTGCCGGTGGGGGTGCACCACCGGTGGGTGCCCGGACGATAGTTAAGGGCCTTCCGCAGGGGGTGTACCGCTGGTTGGTACTCGCGAGATCGGGCATGCGATCAACATGAAGAAATGAAGACATGAAGAAAAGGACATGAAGATGAAAAGTTCAAGGATAGAGCAATTCTTTCTCTTACCCCGGGAACACCAGAACTCCTCTCACTGCTAGGAAATGACGGCTAGAGTGCATGAGGGCTTAAGTTCATGGAGCGGGTACTGCCAAAGTGAGGTTATCGAAAGGCTTTGCCGTGACCGTCCCATATAGGGGGATGTAAGCTCATTCAATGAGTAGTTGCGGAGTACGGGTAAAGTGTACATCCACTGTAGTGTGAGTTAATCAATCTATTCGAATAGCCGTGCTCGCGGTTAATGAGCGACGTGACAAGTGTTTCCCGTGGCTAGACTCATAAATTTTAAAATGATGGGTGGGATTGCATAATAATTTTTATGTGCTGGGAAACCCACTTCTCTATCTGGGAGAAGGGGGAAGACACCCCCAGAAAACCATGACGAATCGGAGGCGGAAAGCTATCCTTGGGAGCACAATGAATGGTGGACAGAACCGTCGCCGACTTAATATACTATGGACCTAAAACTTGACCTGGCTAGATGTTAGGTTTGTGAAAAGATTTATGAAAATTGGCTTTGCACAACTAAACCATAGCCATCCTTTGAATGACCCTACCATGTGCATCATTCCGTGTTGGCTTGCTGAGTACGTTGGGTACTCACCCTTGCTATACGCACAAACCTCCAGATGAAGGAGATGAGGAAGACCCCTATGCCTACTACCAGGAGAAATGAAGACAACGGAGCGCAATAGGTCTTAGTCCCCAGTCGTTGCCTGTGGTAATCGGCATGCTGCTGCCTTCCGTCTGCTATCTCATCTAATTTCTATTTTCAGTGTATCCGGACCGGTAGGTCCTATATGTATTGGATATTGCCTTCGGGCCTATTATTGTAATAATTTCGATGTAAGACTATTCGTGCACTTTGCACCTGGTAATTCAGAACTGTATTCGTGGGTACCAAACTACTCGATCCAGGGATAAGGTACTATGAACACGAATGACTTCCGTCCTCAAAAACGGGGGTCTACAGAGCTGGTATCAGAGCAGTGCGACTGTAGGATAAGACCAACTGGCGCCCTACCCCTTTATAGCTGGTCAAAGGGAAATATCCCTACATAGGATTATTTTGAAAATACAAACTGTTTTCACAAGACAAACATATTTTTCTCTCCTACCCCAATTTCTCTACAAACATTTGATTTTTACCAATTACCTTTCTCTAAGCCCTAAACTATCTTCAAAAATAGATATAGGACTATGACCCTGCTAAAGCTTGAAAGATTGTTTGTTCCACCCGCTAAAGCAATAGGAGTACACAGGAATAAGGTCCCAACCAGATCTTAACCTTTCTTCCGATTTCTTTCTCTCTGACAGTAGATGGGAAAGAATAACGACAGGAAATCAAGATCTCAGCAATCTCATGAATCAACCCAGAGCGACCCTATGGACACTCCACCCTCTTTCCCTATGAATCCGACCTTAGCCCAGATAATGGCTAGCCAGACACAATTGATGATCATGATGGTGCAGCCAATGCAACGACACCTTCAAGTTTTGGGTTCGTGTCCAGAGCAACTTTGGTACGTTCCGACTCAAGCCCTGATGACTCCTGCGAATATACTGTCAAGCCCACAAAGAGAAGTAACGCCAAACCTGCTATTAGGATGGGAGGAAACACTTGGCCCCCGCTACGGTTTCATGGAACAAGGATATGGAATAAGGAACAGTGCAGGGGAAAAACACACCGCAACCCCGATCGAGGGAGAGATACAGTGCGGATGGAAGGACAAGGAATTCACTCCAACGATCGGCCAAGGGCTCAGTTCGCCATCCAACTCCAGGAAGAGGAAGTCACCAAAATGGACCACAGATGGTACTAGCACGATGATCATCACGAGTACAGTGTGTACCCCTGAAGATGCTGAGGAGATTCCCCGACGTCTAAAGAGGAATGTGCACTGCTTCAACTGTGGAGAGTTAGGGCATTATGCCAATGACTGTCCTAGGACAACTGCCGCATCGTTTCGCACTCCAACACCTATCCTGGTAGCCTCAAGGAAAAGGAATATGACTTGCTTCAACTGTGAAGAATTTGGGCACTATGCCAACCAATGCCCCAAGCCACACAGCACCCCTCCTCTTACCGGTGCCAATGCAACAGCCATAGGTGGCAACCCCAGATCGGGCGACAGCTCAAACAACTAGACAAGGAGTTTGCATCAACTCTGGTCTTGCTTTGGATGGAGTCAAGACAGCAATGACCGTACCCTTTCCCCTTTATATATGAAGATCCTAGACCGATGTTGTTGTCAATGTATTATGTTGTGTGGGACTGTGCATGGCAGTCCGGTGTACCCCTCCTATGATGTAATGTTTATGAACTAATATAAAGTCCTATGCTATATTTTAAACGAGTTTATTCCACCATACTTGTTGTGTGCAAAAGATCACTTAAGAACAACTTGGAGATCACTCAAAAATCGATTAGAACCATGACATTAGTCGATCCAATCATTTACCTCATCTATATTCCTCAGATGGTGCACCGTCGCAGAGCCTCGCAGCGCTACGGAGAACCCGCCGGAGCCTAACCCCTCCACCCTAGCGGAAGTCATGGCTTCGCAAACCCAACGCTTCAAGCCATTGCCAACAACCAAGGACACCGCGGAGGATCAAGCCTAGGCGAGTTTATGCGAGCCAAACCGCCAACGTTCTCCATAGCAGAGGAACCAATGGATGCTGACGATTGGTTGAGGGTAATAGAGAAGAAGTTGACTCTCGTCCGAGTACGGGAAGCTGACAGAGTCATCTTCGCCACTAATCAGCTGGAAGGTCCCGCAAGTGACTGGTGGGACACCTACAAAGAGACACGGGCAGAAGATGCCGGAGAACCGACATGGGAAGAATTCACGGCTGCCTTCCGTGAAAATTTCGTACCAGCCGCGGTTATGAGGATGAAGAAAAATGAGTTCCGTAGGCTGCGCCAAGGAAACACCACTGTACAAGAGTACCTTAACAAGTTCACGCAGCTTGCCCGTTACGCCACAAGCGATCCGCGACGAAGAGGAAAAGATGGACAAGTTTATTGAAGGACTCGAACGATGAGTTAAGAGGACCGATGATCGGTTAGGATCACGCTAGCTTTCAGAGCCTCATCAACAAGGTCGTAAGGCTTGAGCATGACCAAAGGACGGTTGAAAACAACCGAAAGAGAAGACTTGCTCTAGCCCGCCCGATTCATGGAACGCCCCACGACCCAAAGGAGCAACACCAACAGTTGGAAGCCGCCGTCACAATGACCAATCGCCCGTTGCACCCGGCAACGCCGAGCAGCCGCCCGCCACCCTTTCCGCTCCCGGCACTCCGCCTTGACGACCCCAAGACTTAAGAATGTAAACGCTTCAAGCGTGGGGAGTTTGGACATTTCGCAAATCACTGCCCTAAGCCGCGTAACAACCCCGTCCGTACTGGAGCCAACGCCACTGCTGTAAGAGGGACCCCTGCCCCGGTACCTGGACGCAGACTATTCGGGACACCCCAACCGAAGGAGGCCACCACTAGAATCCGCCATGGCCAAGTGAACCATGCGCATGCTGAAGAGGCCCAGGAGGACGAGATCGTGCTAATGGGTACGTTCTCCATCCATTCGCACTAAGTTAAAGTTTTGTTTGGTTTCAAAACTTCGCATTCTTTCATAACCTCGAGGACAAGCACCGAACATAATCTACGTCTGGTAGACCTTAAGAGACCCATAATAGTACATTCACCAAGGAGAGATATAGCTGTACCCCATACCGACACCAATATAGGCCTTACTCTAAAACGCCAAGCTTGAACTTATTGTTAGGGGGGTAGAGTGACATAACTCCGGACTCTCAGATTGGACACTATGTTAAAACTAGGTAGAACCGAACCTTCTCTAGATAACCTCTTGTCGCCCACCAAAATCACACGACTGCAATCCTACCAGGATCACCACCCGCCTGCAGCTAAAGGTTCCAACAGTTTATAACAACAAGGCTATTATACAACTTAAGGAAAATTAGAGACCTACGGAATCCTACATGCTTGAAGGATGCCCCAAGGATTAAGAGCTGACAACATCATGTTATCTGAAACAAAGAATCGAGGTGCACCACCCTTAGGAACTCATTGATAGATTCCTACGACACTTGGAGCAGCCAACCGATTTACCAACCTGCTGAGTAGGAGTCCTAATGGATCCATCCCGTATGTTTATGCCGACCGACTCCCGATCGCGACCCGACCCAAATCTCGGGGACGAGATTTATTGTTAGGGGGTAGGTTTGTAACACCCTGAAAACCGGAGAATTTAAAACCAGGAATTAAAAATCGAAACTTACAAAAAGTTTTTGCTTGTTGCTTCTTGATCGTGTTTATTGCTTCTTATTTGCCAGCTTGGTTGCATAAAATTCACCTTGGAAATGCTCGATTTGAAGTTGGGTAAAAACCAAGTTTGAGATTCCCAAATGGGAGAAAAAGTTCAAAATATAGATTTGAAGGAGGAAAATAATTAAGATTTTGGATTTATAAAAGTGGTCTTAAAAAGCATAAACTATTGGTTTAAACCCTAATTTAATAATGGAAAAATAGGTAATAATCAAAAATATATGATAAAAATAATTTAGAAGGAAAAATATGAAGATGGAAAGTAATCCTAAATCAAAGGACCTAATTTTTGAATTTAAAAGAAGGAGATAAGTTAGAATTTAAAAAAATATTTTTGAATGATAAAGGTGGGTGAAAAGTTTGAAAATATATTTTAAATTAATTTTTGGGAATATTAAAATTTATTTGGAATTTTTAGAGTGAAGTAAAAAAATTTGGGAAAATAAAATCGAAAATCGGGAAAAATAGGATTCGGCATTGTTCATGCGTAGGCAGTGTTCGACAACGTCCCGCGCCGTGCGCACGCACACCACGCGTCGCCGCGCCGTACCAGGGCCCCGCGCACGTGCGTTCTCGCCGTGTCGCGTTTTGCCGCCCGTACCGCGCCGTGCCGTCGCCGCGCGCCATGTCGCCGTGCCCCGCCCCGCCTACCCCGCGCGCCGCTCCCGCCACGCGCGCGCCGCCGACGACCCTGCGCCCGCGCGCGTGCGTGCCGCCGCCGCGCCGGCCGCTCGCGCGTGCCATGCGCCGCTCGCCGCGCCCAGCCATGCCGCCTCGCGTCCGCGCGCGTGCTTTCACCGTCCGTCGCCGTCGCTCTCTTTATCTCTCTCTCCGCAACTATAAAAGGGAAGCCGAGCCCCATCTCCCCATCCTCCGCCGCTCTCTTCTCTCCCGTTTCCCTTTCTCCTCGTCGCCGTTTCACCGTATTTCCGCCGCCACTACCACACCGGGATTCGCAAGCCGCCACCGCCACGCCAAGTCCCGTCGCCGCATCGCCACCGCCGTTTGCCGCCGCACCGGTGAGCCGCCGTCCTCCTCATTTCTCCCCTGCCCGTAGCGCGCGCTGGCGCGCCGTCCTCCTCATTTCTCCCCGCCCGTAGCGCCGCTTAGCCGCGCCGCAGCGGCTCGCCAAGGGGGGTAGACGTGGGGGAGAGGAGAGAGAAGGAAGGGGGCGGGTAAAAAAAAAGAAAAGAAAAGAAAACGAAACGAGAAAAGGAAAGAAGGAAAAAGGAAAAGAAAAAGAAAAAAAAGGGGAAAATTTTGGGAAAATTTTTGGAAAAATTAGGAAAATTTTTGAGGCTATTTCAGGAAAATCTCGGGCAAAATTACATATTTTTCTTCAAAACAAATTTGGTTTCCAAAAATAATTCGGGACCGATTATTAAACATGTTTTCCAAATTATTTAATCTTAGCATTCATTTATCCTTCAAAGAAAATTATTACGTCTTAAACTGATCTCCAATATATTATTCTTGATCTATATATTTGCTAGACTTAAAACCTAGAGTATTAATATAATACTTAGGTGCCTTGATTATTTTTGGGATCGATTACTATTAACCCTAGGTCGTACTATCCGAAACTTATTGATTGTCGCATAATTTATTCGTTTGGGATTTTGTTTACGACTTAGTTCATCATCACATAATATTTATCATATAGATTTTCTAAAAGTCAGAAATCCAACTGATATACAAGTCTAGCTTCTATCAAGTAATTTTGATTTAGATTATTATAAACCCTAGGACTTCTCGAACCAAGAAATAATTCGATGAAATTGAAAGATAATCACTTTCTTTTATTAATTGAATCATCAACTCTAGTATTTCTCAAACTTTAAGCATATTAAGATAAATATCGCACCCTTCTTAACAAAATCGAATTCATTACAAAACTTCAAATCCTTATAACCCTTTCGCTCTAACCCGGATTTCGTCGAAACTTGAGCCTAGGTTCGCATAGAATCATAGCCTAGTGTTAGGAGCTGCTATTGCGATTTACTTGGTTTTCTTTTGGATCTTCTTGGATTCTACTTGAATTCTAATCGAATTCAAAATTGGTTTCTCGCACGTACGATTAGCGTCCGAGGAAGGCGTTGAGTACACGTAAGACCCCAACCAACAAGTGTGCGAGCAAGGCAAGTCAACACATCCCTTTGAACATATTGATCCTACTTGTGAAATGATGTTGTTTTCAATTACAAATTGCATACTATACACAAATGAGTACCTATTCTTGATATATCTTGCCTTGATATTGAATACCCTTAGAAATATTCTTTGTAACCATCGATGTGATACAACCGGAGGTTATCTTCGGTAAAATGCTTAGCCACGCTTATACTAGATTCTTACATACTCATGATTTTACAAATAAGCCTCGTGCTTGGGCAACTATCTTGGGAAGATGGTTGAGACACGGCAAGTGGAGACATGAGCGCCACGTTGCCTTGATCATGTTGGAAATGGCTTTCATGAAAAATGAAAATACAAAGCAATGTTTTTAGACTGGGGCGGATGGATGGATTTGGGTGGATTCCGGTAAAGGCTAGTACCGTCCCTGGTCAATTAAGGACAGAGCCATGAGACTACAACTTAGAACGAGCCAGTACAACCGTACTTCTCGAATGGGTATAGACCTAGCTGATTAAATATCCGAGCGGAGGCAGTATCCTTGCATAGTAGGTTCAGGTGTTGGCGTTGAGGTAAGGGCTTGCCGGTGGGGGGTGCACCACTGGTGGGTGCCTGGACGATAGTTAAGGGCCTTCCGGCAGGGGGTGTACTGCTGGTTGGTTCTGGGTAGAGATCGGGCATGCGATCAACGTGAAGAAATGAAGACATGAAGAAAAGGACATGAAGATGAAAAGTTCAAGGATAGAGCAATTCTTTCTCTTACCCCGGGAACGCCAGAACTCCTCTCACTGCTAGGAAATGACGGCTAGAGTGCATGAGGGCTTAAGTTCATGGAGCGGGTACTGCCAAAGTGAGGTTATCGAAAGGCTTTGCCGTGACCGTCCCATATAGGGGGATGTAAGCTCATTCAATGAGTAGTTGCGGAGTACGGGTAAAGTGTACATCCACTGCAGGGTGAGTTAATCAATCTATTCGAATAGCCGTGCTCGCGGTTAATGAGGGACGTGACAAGTGTTTCCCATCGCTAGACTCATAAATTTTAAAATGATGGGTGGGATTGCATAATAATTTTTATGTGCTGGGAAACCCACTTCACTATCTGGGAGAAGGGGGAAGACACCCCCAGAAAACCATGACGAATCGGAGGCGGGAAGCTATCCTTGGGAGCACAATGGATGGTGGACAGAACCGTCGCCGACTTAATATACTATGGACCTAAAACTTGACCTGGCTAGATGTTAGGTTTGTGAAAAGATTTTGAAAATTGGCTTTGCGCAACTAAACCATAGTCATCCTTTGAATGACCCTATCATGTGCATCATTCCGTGTTGGCTTGCTGAGTACGTTGGGTACTCACCCTTGCTATACGCACAAACCTCCAGATGAAGGAGATGAGGAAGACCCCTATGCCTACTACCAGGAGAAATGAAGACAACGGAGCGCAATAGGTCTTAGTCCCCAGTCGTTGCCTGTGGCAATCGGCATGCTGCTGCCTTCCGTCTGCTATCTCATCTAATTTCTGTTTTCAGTGTATCCGGACCGGTAGGTCCTATATGTATTGGATATTGCCTTCGGGCCTATTATTGTAATAATTTCGATGTAAGACTATTCGTGCACTTTGCACCTGGTAATTCAGAACTGTATTCGTGGGTACCAAACTACTCGATCCAGGGATAAGGTACTATGAACACGAATGACTTCCGTCCTCAAAAAACGGGGGTCTACACACCCGCCCCAAGTCTAGCATATTTCATCAACCATTATTTAGTGTAAGTGCTCAAGTTTTAGGCCCATTAATCCAAGTTGTCTATATATCACAATTAATAATACTGTCCATCACTATAGTTCTAGTAGCACTAAGCATGGCTAAGCACCATTGAATAAAACAACCCAAATATTCCCAATAGTAATAATAAGGTATAGGTACAGAAATATAACAAGAACTAAATGCATGTATAGGTTCTACCCATACTCTCAAAACCGAAATATTATACACAAGACAACGCATGCATATATATTAATAGATTGCAAACAAAACATTTTCAGAGAAAGCACAGGTTCTATATGCTTAGGTGCTTGCCTTGCTGCTGCAATTGATCACTCTCAACCTCAGGAAGTGGCTCGTTACTCTCCGGAATCTCCGAATCTATCGAAAAGAAGCAATATGTGAACAAGAGCCAAATAAACATGCACATGCAAAATGATCAATAAATCATAAAATAAATACAGTGGGTAGGATACATTTTAACTTTAATTTAGGTGAAAGAATCATCAGATTATCTATAAAGGTTTGGGAGATATGAAAATGACAAGGTCTCAGGTCATATAATGGCAGATTCCGCAATTAATTTAGTACACTTTAGGACATACAAGCAATTGCATTTCAAACAAGGATTCTATACATGTAGATATTTTTAAGTGAAGGTACAGTACTCACAGATGCTAATAAAAATTATTTCACAGCTATATGTGTTGTGTTTATTTATTTATGGATTTTACAAGTTAAACCACTAGTAAGGCAAATAAATTACTAAACATGATTTAAGAGGTAGTTTTGTCAAAACAAATTTCACAGCAGTGAAGAGTACTAAAACACAAGCTCAACAAAATTGGTTTCACATTTTTAGCATTTACCAACAATTTCTTATGCATTTTACAAGATGTAGTCTATTAAAAGGATACATGTAACTATTTATCTTTTTACAGAGAAAACCAGTACAAAAGTTAGTTATTTTTATTTCACAAAAAAGTAGATCATATTTTTATGAATCCATAGAAATTTAGCTCACCACTTTTGGAGATCTCAATAATTAGTTATGCATTTTTGAAGCTTAGCATATTTTTCTGTACTGATTTTAAAACAAAAATCGTTTTCTACAGGGATGCGCGAGGTTCAGCAGGCAGCAGTGAGCTCCGATAACGGTGACGTCCTGCAGTGGCGGTAGAAACACGGCGGCGACTCGGTGACGGCTCGATCTACTGTATGCATGTAAGAATAACGGCTTGACTCATCGATAGGAAGTCACAGGGGTGGTGTAAACTCGGGAACTCGACGCGAAACTCACCAGAGCGGCGGGAATTAACACGTCAACACTCAGCAGTAGTGGAGAGGAACGGCGACATCAAGCTCACCGGCGCTGTACGGATGGAGACGTGGTTTGGGGCTGCTTCAACCGAAATCAAAAGAGATGAACTCAGGGTGAGTTGCAGCCAACTCCTAGCTGCAACAATGGAGTGGAGGACCTGTAGAATATTTCTATAGATGTTCAACATGGAGGGAACTCAGAAAGAGGCACCATGGATGGCAAGGAAGCTCACCAAATGGAGGAAGACAAACTTATGCTGCAGCAGCAGCCATGCAGGCTGAAACCACCATTTTCTTGTTCTTTCTCGATCTCTCTCAACTCTCCATGCATGTACAGGATGTTGGTATGGATGGAGAGCTTGGGTAATGGGGATTATTGTGGTCTAACATGCAGGGATTGATTTTGGATTATTGGATGGGATTTGGGGAGGAGAAGTGAGATTGGAGCTCAGCTTGAAGGGAAAAAGAAAGAACATGCAAAGGAAGTGAAAGGGGAGGAAGAAGAAAAGGTTTTCTCTGCCCACTTAAGTCCTGGGGGAGGGAAGCACGCCCAAGGGTGGGTTTTGGGGCTAATGAGGCACCCAAGGTCAGTGACAACTGGGCCCAAGTCGTGGGTATCTATAAGGGTGAGAGAGGTGGGTGAAAAACTGAGTACAATCGTTCTTGCAATTTTCCAGGATTTATTTTCTTCCTCTCTCTTGGTTAATTCGATTTGACCATGCAAAATTTGCTCAAAAATTCTGAGATTTGGTGTGGTGATAGGTGTTGGTTTCTAGGTTCCATTTTTTAAAGTTTCACATATAAATTCAAAATATTTTAAATCTGGTGAAAAGATGAAATTGATTAGGCTGAAAGTTAGATTGAATTCTTAGGAGGTCTAAACAGAAAGTAAATATTCCAAAAATTTATATTTAGTGATTATAAATAATCTAATATTTGAATAAAATATTAAACACCTATACTTCGGTTCAATTTATTATTCAATTGGACGTTGCTTTGATTTTGCAGATTAAATATAATAACTCATCACATGTGATCATTTTGCAACAAATTAAATATGCAACCTAATGAACAACAAATGCACATCTAGTTACCTGGTTTGTGACCTAGGGCTGTTACAACCTAGATCAACCGGCTATTGATATGATTCAACAGATTGATGATGGCTTATAGCATTTAAATAGATTGAGATCTTAATATAAAAGGCAGCTCTAATACATCTAATAGTAATAAATACTAAAAAGACGATTAAAACAGGTAAAACCGACTGAAACCCCGACACTGTCTCTAATGGTAAACATTATGCTAAACAGATCTATATACTTCTAAAAGCGACTTAACAGGTCGATTTGATGCAGCATTAAGTACAAGAAGAAATACTAGATCTGTATGGGCCAATGAGAACCCCTCGAGAGACACGCCATATAATCTAAATCAACATCTAGATCTAACTCCATCGGCTGTCGTTTTCAAAGAGAACTCAGGCGATTGCAAGACAGATCTAGACATTGTTCTAGATTATATGTCGTGTATGATAACTCAAGCAGTTTATAACATCGAAATTAGAGTATCATAATGACGTAAGCACTGACCCCCACGATACAAGCCACTTGCAACAAGGAATTACCTCGTTCGGAGATCGACGTCGATGCAGCCCGAGCAAAAGCAAGAACTTGTCAAGAAAAGTAAAAAACAAAAAGCTTTGGCGATGCGCCGAGATTGTATTGATTGTTGATATATATTTTACAAGCCCTCGGGTCTTATTTATACCCAGATACACAATTAGTCTGTGACGAACACGATTCCAATTACAGATTAGATTACAAAACAAACCGACATTATCGCGAAAGGAAACTATACAAAATATCCTAATTAAAGATACAATTGCCGTTACAGGACGTTATCCATAGATGGCAATATCTTCAAAGTACTTTGGAAACCGAATCCAATACTCTATCCTTAAGATTTCCTTTTCGAACTGGCTTCACTTCTATCCTCAGTCGGAATCGGCTATCGGCTATCCTGGTCCAACTCGGACTCAGCCGAGTGGCTTCGCAGTCGATTCAGACTTAGCTGATGCGGCCTCTGTTTCCCCGCAGATCGCGTTTCTTCTCCGATTCCGCTTCAATTTTGGCTTCAAACCCGGGGATTTGGTTACAAAATTTGGTCGTTAAGACATGCCCCCCAAGTCCACGATGTGAAAGTATTATGGATTTTGTGCAATCTGAATTTCAAACGTAACCCTAGGTTAAATCTGTTTTGGCCGTTACAAAACTCTTTAAATAACGCCTTCTCTACGCCGAACAACTCACGCCGTCAAAGCAATCCTTTCGCAACAAACACCCTCGAGCTCTCCGGTGACATCCTTAGCTTCCTCAAGCTCGCGGCAGCGATCCCTGCTCCGACGACCCCAGGCATTCCAATGGCAGCCTCCGCCGCTTCAACGGCCTCATCCCCTGCTGAGTTCCATGAGGTACGCGCTAATCGGCTAAAAACCCCTTTCTTGCTTGTTCCCTATTGTAAATCTGAATTCTATGGTTTATAAATCTGAAATTCTGTTTCCTCTTTCCCGATTGTAGCATCTCGCCCATCAAGTAATAATTCTTAGTTTGCTGAATGATGACAGGTACTTTTTACGGCCTATCAGCAATAAGGATCCCACAGACTTCATAATAGACGAAACCGATAGGATGTCCTATAGGATGAGGAACCCAAACCTTAGTTGCTAGTCTAGTACTTTCAAATCCTGGCCGTCCATGGATAAATCTTGGCCGGAATGGTATAAGAGAATGCAGCCGACCAAGCGAAGCCACTGGGAAGAAGTGAGGATAGCCCAGTGTCTTGCACTATCTGTAGCTGATATGGCAAAAGATGAACCCCTAATGTCGACAGCCACATATTTTCGACATAACACCCTAAATGCCTTCATCTTTCAGCAAGGCCCCATGACTGTCACCTTAGTCGATGTTGTTATGATCACAAGATTGGATATTTTGGCATCGGTTAACCCAAATAGGCTAGAAGGCAAGGGCCAATTCTCCTTCAAGACGAAAGCAATAGGGGGCTGGAATGGCTATGTGGCCATGAACATGATTGACGGGCCGATTACCCCCAGAGAGCACGCTACCTTTTTGATGATGTGGCTAGAAAAATTCATATTCTATGGATCCAGTTGTGGGCCAACGGCCAATTGGCAAGTGATAGCCGAAGCCTTAGTGGACAAGAAGAAAATTCCTTTAGGCAAATTCTTACTCGGCTACCTATACCAAACTCTGCATCAGGCCATCTCCAAGATTGCTGCCAACGCCAACATCAGTACCGGAGGTCCCTGGTGGCTCCTTCAGCTATGGCTTGTCTAGATGACTCAAAAAATAGTCGGCCGGCCAAAGTTGACTGAGGCACGCTTCCCCCTCCTAGAGCCGACCGAAGACGAGGATGGGAATGAGGAAACCACTAGAATATGCCTATCTGTCGGAGAAGCAGCGACCGTCTATGTTGGATCAAAACAATCAGCTGAGCTGTTGGCTGAATGGTTTGTCTCTCTCTATGATGGCTTTGCGAGGGACAATCGGACTTGGTTCTTCTATGAAGACCGAACAACATTTGAGCTGCCGATTGAACTAAACTGGGACGAGATAAACTCAGAAGAGTACCCTGAGTGCAGAGAGCTCTTTACTGCAGCAGTTACCCCGTGTATCCTACCGATCGGCATCAATCAAGGCCACAATGTTTTGAAGATTTATGAGTTTTACTTTCTGGTGTCGGCTGGTAGGCAATTTGGACTGGGGCAACTGCTCATCGGCTGCTACTATGCTGACAAGATCGAAACCCGAGGGGTGGTGGACGACAAACTGGTCATGAACAAACTGATGGACATAGAGGGCCCACCCCTCGGTAGCATCGAGATCATAGAGCTAGCCCACAAAAGAAGTTCAGCCTACGACAAGTGGTGGGCGGAAATAAAGAGACACATCTTCCATCACCACTCTTCTATGTATATCACCACTTTATTGCCTGACGAAATCCCTTCTGTAAGCTCTTCACCCTTAATACTTCTTCTTTTGAATCGGTTGTCTTCGCTAACTGATACTCGAATCTTTTTCTTTGCAGATGACAGAGACAAATCCGCCGATGGTGAGCAACTCTGGGATTGCCATCGAATACCGGCCAGGAATCCTTCCAAACGGCTGTGGGCTTGCCCCGTCGGCAATCGGCTGGGAAGCACCGAAGCTGAAGACCCTATTATATGGGCAAACACGTCAGCCTATAGCAAGGAAGAAAAAGGATGCTCCTACCGCTGCACAACCATCGGCTGCTCCTGCAAAAAGACAAAAGAAAAAGAAGCCGAAGATGCCTGTCGACAGCCTCCCGTCCATTGATCCAAGCATCGATGAATTCCTCAATAATGAAGTCATGGACGAAGAGGTCTCTCAAGCCGTTGCAGAGGCAGTTGCATCAGGCGGCACCAGTAATAATTCAGTCAGCCCTACGGCCGATGTTCCATCCCCACGAAGTCCTCCTGCTCCAAAACGACCGGTAGGCACCTCATCTTCTAGAACTTGATTTTCAAACTATTTTTACTCAAGTCTTAACCAAATCCTCTTTGTTAGTTCAAGAGATTAGCCAGTCGCACTCCTCGCCCAGCTTCAATAGTAGTCCTCTGAACTTATCTCTCTGTTTGCTTGTTTCTTTGTACTTAGCCGATTGTTACTAACACTTGTCTTCTGTATAGCCCCGTCGATCTCCATCGATTGCCCCCAAGCTTCAAGTGAATGCACTCAATTGGCCATGGGCAGCCACGATGCCGAGGAAGTTGCCACCCCAACCAATCAAGACACCAAAGAGGTGGCTGCTTCGGCTAGCCACGACGTCGCAGAAGCTACTGCCCCAGCTAGACCGGTTGCCGAGGAAGCGGTCGTTCCAGCTCCTGTCGTACGAGTAAGCTTTACTTCTCTTCCCTTTTCTTTCAGAACTTAGAAAATCGGCCATCCCATCCCCTGTCAGACTGCTCTATCTTTGTTCACAGACTCTAGCCGATTTGCTTCCTTTTGACATCAAAGAGTTCATCGGCGAGGAAGAAACCGAAGCAACCAGCATGGACAAAACTGTGGTAGCCGACGAGATCAAAGAGAAGCTACGAGACATCCGTCGTTGGCTAGACATTGACGTCGACTGGCTGGTGGTGGAGTGCGGATCAGCCCGATCACGCTTCTTCGAGATCGAAGACAAGCTCCCTGATGATCTATCCAAAAAGATCTCGAAGGCGGTCTTCATTGATCTTGGAACGTGCAATGTGCAGGATGCTTGAGCGGCTAGCTCAAGCGGACCTGACGACCAAGATCGATGTGACCGTGAAGAATGTGGTGGCCAAAAAAACAAAGTTAGACGAACTCTTGGCTGGGCCGTCGGCCACACAAGGCAAGATCGCCGAGCTCGAGCTGGAAGAGGCCGGTTTGCTGCTACAACTTGAACAATGCAGGGCAAAAATTACTGCCAAGAAGCAATTGCTGGCCGATCTCCCCAAGGCACAAGAAGATCAAAGGGGCAAGGTGACTATCACTATAAAGCACTTGGGGGAGCTGAACAAATCGGCCAAAGCAGTTCCCGGCACTAAACAAGAAGATAAGGCTGTAGTCGACAAAGTCAATGCTATCAAGGAGGCAGCAATAACGGCTATAGACAACTTCTTGGGGTTGTAATCTGCGACTTGTATTTTGCCTGTGTATATATGACTTTGCAATCGACTTTATGCATCTTAATCCAATCACATGTTGTTTTGCCGATTCAGTCACTCCAAAGTCTTGAATGCCTCAAAAATTTTGAAAAATCCCAAAAACAGTTTAAAGTCTTGCACCTACAATTTCTGACCTTGTATTATATGTGCCCCCTAAATTTTGTCAATGACATTCTAGACATTGATACAATTAGTAAAGCAAATAACGCGCATCCGTCGGCTAGATTGAGCCAATTCAGAAAAATCAGAGGGGAAAAACTTTAGCGTAGAAATGATCTAAAGGCGATGCGTGTATCCCACAACGCATCGGCTACCATGGATCAGCAAAACCTTAGCCGAATCATGAGCTGATCCAAACACTGGGATAATATTTCTTCAGATATTTGCCATTGAGAGCCCTCCCAAATACTTCTCCATCCAATCCTTCTAACATGTAGGAACCCTTAGAGACGCATCTGTGGATCTTGAAAGACCCTTCCTAGTTTGGTGACCACTTGTCGAATTTGCTATCCCTTGATCCAATTGCCAGTATCAATTTCCAAACGAGCTCGCCCTCTTCAAAAGACTTAGGCACCACCTTCTTGTTATAATGATGGGCTACTCGCTCCTTGTCCCTGGTCACTTTTTCCAAAGCACGCATCCTTGACAGAACTAGGTCTTCTGGTTCATCTACCATTAGATTATAATAGTCATCCAGAAGTCGTCGGCTAAGATAGAAAATTGCTTTCTCCCTCCCTTCGATCTTCTGAATCAAAATTGAGCCGATGGATTTCTGGTCGGCTGACAGGTATAACTTGAATGGCAGCCCTTTTTGTGGAGAAATCAGGACTAGAGGGGAGCTGAGATAATCTTTTATGTTGTCCAAAGCTTTCTGCTATTCTGCCCCCCAGGTGAATGCTCGATCGGCTTTGAGCCGAAGCAAAGGTGTGAATGGCTCCATCTTCTCTGATAGGTTTGCTATGAACCGTCTGATAAAGTTGATTTTGCCGATCAGGGACTACAATGCCATCTTGTCCTTCGAAGGTTCAATCGTCTTAATGGCGTTGATGCTTCTTGGTGTGACCTCAATTCCCCTCTCGTGAACAAGAAATCCTAGGAACTGGCCAGCCGATACGCCAAACGTGCACTTGATAGGGTTCATCTTCAGGCCATACTTCCTTGTCCTTTCCAAAACCTGCCTTAGATCGGCTATATGGTCTTCTATCTCCCTAGATTTGACAACGACGTCATCGATGTAGATTTCTACTAGGGAGCCGATCATGTCGTGGAATATGTAATTCATGGCCCTCTGGTACGTAGCTCCAGCATTCTTCAAGCCGAAAGTCATGACGACCGATTCGTATAAGCCGGTTGCTCCTGGGCACCTGAAAGCTGTTTTATGGATGTCTTCCTCGGCCATAAAAATCTGATTGTAACCAGCGTTGCCATCCATGAAACTTATAATTTTGTGGCCAGAGGCGGCATCCACTAACAAATCGGCTATAGGCATTGTGTATTCGTCCTTAGGGTAGCTTTATTCAAATCTCTGAAGTCGATGCACACCCTAAGCTTGCCGTTTTTCTTCATTACTGGAACTATATTTGAAACCCATTCAGCATATCGGCAGGGCCGAATAAATCCAACGTCATATAGCTGAGTGATTTCGGCTTTGATCGCTTCATACATATCGGCTTTAAACCTCCTAGAAGGCTGTTTGTATGGCCAATATCCTGGCTTGATAGGAAGCTGATGTACAACAATGGATCGGCTAAGGCCGGGCATCTCAAAATATTCCCAAGCAAAACAATCTTTATATTCCTTTAACAATTCAACAAGCTTGGTCTTAAAATGAGAAGACAAATGTTTACTAATATATGTCGGCCTAAGCCTATCTCCTGGACCTATATCCACTTTTTCTAACTCGTCGGCCGACATAAAACCTTGCCCGAGTTTGCCGTCGATGTCATCCACTGTGTCCTTGTTGTAGACGCTTGAGCCCTCCACGACGCCTTCAAAGTAATAATTGAGGCTCTTCGTCTCCAATGGGCTGTATATCAGAATCGGACACCTTTAAGAAATCGGCTTGCCAAACTTTGCCGGACAGGCAATCAATACCATGGATTTCCTAAAATAGAAAATCAGCGTTAGTGACGTTGATTGACCTGTCGGCTGGCATGATTTCTGTGGAGATTATGGCAATCAGGTATCTACATGGCAAGCTTATCTGACTGGAGGTAGGGATAGATTGTGTCTGCCATATCTGTAAACCAAACATGACTTGGGTGTTACGATTGCTGATAGAGATAAGGCAATCGGCCTATGGTCACGGTTTGGTAAGATTGAGGAAACAAACTTAGAGTAAGATAGGGTTTCCGATCTGTAAGCCCTCCTCCCAAGACTATATAAGGGGGGTAAGGGGCGTCCCTTGAGGGATATCGTATGCTTTGTGAGCCTTTAGCTTTCAGCCTTAGATCACAAGATCAATAAAGACACTCGGCGGATCGAATCCACCGAAACAGGAGTAGGGTATTACCTCACGAGAGGGCCTGAACCTGTCTAAACCTTCTTCTTCTTCTAACCCATCGTGCTTGGCGATCTTGACTGCGACCCCAAAAATTATATTGCCGAAACCAAGTTTCGACAGTTGGCGCGCCAGGTAGGGGTCGCGCGTCGAGACTTCTTCAACAATCTCGCCGACAAGCGTGATGGGATCTCCTTCAGGATTCGGCGACTTCGCCGCCAACTTCTTCGACGATTCCTCCTTCGACTCGGATTCAAACCGGTCGGGAGGAAAGATCCACTCGGCGCCGTTCGGGCTCCCCAATAGCACCGAGATCTTCGACGACATCCTCAAGATCGAGATGCAATCTGCTCGCTCCAACGAAGGACTTCACTCGGCACCGTTCGGATTGCCGAACACCACCGAAATCTGCGCCAATCTTCTCGCCTCCCCGACAGAGATGATCTACTCGGACGAAGATCTCTCAGTGCCGTTTGGGTTACCAAACGCCGCCGAGACCTACAGCAAACTTCTCTCCCCGAGTCGGGAGTGACCCACTCGGAGGAACCCGCATCCCCAAGCTCCGACCCGGACCAGAATGATCCAGACCCGGGCTACCCAGGATCGAGGGAGGTCGCCATCATCCTCCCATCATTCGGCTCCTGCTCATCTTCGGAGCTCAATGGATACCTCAGCTCCGCCGGTTTCGACGACCTCTATGGCATCCCTCCGACGAAGCCGACAACTCGACGCCGCATGGACTATGAGCCGAAGTGCTTTGATGTCCTCATGGCCGAGCCGGACGAGTCCGACTCAGCCATGGCCGGGAGGCTTGCTGAAGAAGAGCGAGCCAAGATTGAGCACGAGCGCAAGACGGCCGAAGAGGAGAAGCAACACAAGGACGAGGCGACAAGAGGAAGCGGGATCTACGTGCGGCGGACGATCCGCCCAGGAGGCCATCCTCCAAACGCGGGTTCGCAACACCAACATCTTCCAGACGCCACAGCAGAACGCTGTTGCCGCGCTCACACTCTTGGACACCGTCATGGAGACGGCACTCGCCAATGTGACTCCGATACTCGACAAGATAAAGACCATCGTCGCAGCCACACGCTAACGGCCACCCCACCACCTCGGCACGAAGGCCGGCGAGTCCGTGGCTGAAACGCCCGACAAAAGTCGACTCCCACCTCCGAGGTCGGGAGACTATAAGAGGCCCGAGCGGATCGGTCGACAACAAGGCCAAGAGGCCCACCCCGTGAGTCCACGCAGAAGTACCGGGAGCAAACGGCGACTCCGCGACAAACGACACGGACGTCCACCGTCCACCACCGCGTCCGCCGCAACAACAGCTCCGGCTACCCAACCGCCAACCGAAGACCCCGCCGAGTGATGCGGGAAGTCCTCGATCGCCGCTACCGGAGCGGGACCGACGCACTCGGGAAGATCGGAGGGGATCACCCGATAGCGGCGACGATGGAGTGCCGGCCTTCACTCGGGAGCTTCGCCGAGTGCACTAGCCGAGTGGATTCAAGCCCACAGGAATTGAAAGGTACGACGGCAAGACTGACCCTGAGTCATGGCTTACCGTCTACACCCTCGCCATCCGCGCAGCAGGCGGTGACAACAAGGCCATGGCCAATTACCTGCCCGTGGCCCTCGCTAACTCAGCCAGGAACTGGCTCACGAGCCTGCCAAGAGGCTCAATCGGCTCGTGGAGCAAGCTGAGGGACCACTTCATCGCCAACTTCCAGGGAACCTTCGAGAGGCCCGGCACACACTTCGATCTATACAACGTCATCCAGAAGCCGGACGAGCCCCTGAAGGATTACATCCGTCGTTTCTCCGAGAAGCGCAACAAGATTCCCAACATCACCGATGACATCATCATCGTCGCCTTCCAGAAGGGAGTCCGTGATGAGCCGCTAATCGGGAAGTTCGGGCGCAAACCACCGAAGACGGTGAAACAGATGTTCGAGACGGCGAATTCATACGCCAAATCCAACGACGCCATCAAGGCCGCCCGTCAAGACCGGCCCGACAGGAGGGAAGACAAGCAGGCAGGAGGAAGCCGAAATCCTAAGAAGGATAACGGCAATAGCAACAACCAGGCCCAAAAGGATCGCAAGCGCCGATCTGAGGACCTAGTGGTAGCAACCTCCAACACTCAACGCCGCCCCCGAGTCGTCGCCTACGACGCCATCATGAACGCCCAGTGCACTCATCATCCCAATCATAAGCACGCGGCGAAGGACTGCTTCATCTACAAACAGTTCGCCGAGCAGTACGCGGCGCAGCTCAACAAGAAGCCGACTGATGAAGCTGGTCCGTCGAGCGCCAAGAAAAACAACGCGGCTAAGAACGCCGAACCTTTTCAAGACCCAGTGGGAGAGCTCAACCACATCTTCGGGGGGCCGCTAGCTTATGAATCCAAGAGGAAACAGAAGCTAACCGACCGAGAGGTCAACTCGGCTCAACCCGAAGTCCCTCAGTACCTGCGATGGTCGGAGGTGGCCATCACTTTTGACCGCTCGGATCACCCTGACCGAGTGGTTCACCCGGGGCGCTATCCGCTCGTCCTGGATCCCGTGGTCCGCAACATTAGGCTTAAGCGCGTCCTCATCGATGGGGGCAGCGCCCTCAATATCCTGTTTGCCAAGACCATGGATGAGATGCAGATCCCGAGGGCCGAACTAAAGGCAAGCTCAGCCCCCTTCCACGGAGTCATCCCAGGGCTATCGTCTACACCACTCGGGCACATCTCCCTCCCAGTCACCTTCGGGGCCCGAGAGAACTTCCGAATGGAGAACGTCACTTTTGAGGTGGCCGACTTCGAAACAGCATACCATGCAATCATTGGAAGTGAAGGGTTACGCGGAGGCTACGCTAGCCGAAAACAAAACTTTTTACCGCGCAAACCAGGAACACTTGCAAGTAAGGGCCGATAGATCGTTACCGATTGGAGTAGAGTGCAGCGGAATAGCCAATCAGGGCAATCCGATCTGGAACTGTGTAGCCGATTTCCCCGAGCCGACAGCCGATTCCCTGTGCTGCAGCCGATCCGAGTCGCCGATTGCGTTCTCGTTGCCGATCTGCTGCTGTCGCCTCGCTCTGATTGCGCCCGACTGCAGCCGATTCCACCACAGCCGATCGCTCCGATTGCAGCCGATCCACAGCGCGCAACGTAGCAACGCCTCTACCGGTATCCACACGTCCGAGGACGAACGCCGTACACCCGTGTGCTAGCACGCGATGCAAGGCTAGGGTTTGGCTCGAAAGTGGGGAGGGTTTCCGTGGAGATTGATCTCGACGACACGTTGCACGCGATGCAATTTACATGCCGCAGCTCCCACCCCTCCCTCCTTTATATAGAGTTGGCCGACGGGACTAGTGGCCGATTAGGACTCTATTTTGAATCGGATCTCATCCGTATCTCATAGAGTTGGCCGCCCACACGTCGTAAGCCCATAGGACTCTATCCGATCGGATCCCTATCCGATCGAGCCGTATCCGAGTCCAACTCGAATGCCCGTTCTTATCCCCTTAAGCGTGCGACCACGCAGGTGCATGTATACTCGGTTTCGGCTATAGTCTAACTTAGCCGACCGTCGGCTCGAGTCCAACTCAGCCGAACAACGCGGCGCCTAGCAGCACATATTGACACCATAGTATACAAGAATATAATATCGGCTCGAACCTGTAATGTGTACACAAATCCCTTTGCCTCATGATTCCGGTTAAGCTATAGGCAAGATGTGTGCCATCCCTTCAATAGCTTAACCATTCACTCGAACCGTATTGGATTATCGCGTTGATTGACTCCTCAATCAACTTAGCATGGCCATGCATTTCCATAATCCATTACCTCGAGGGCCCAGAGATATCTCTCCAAAGGAGGGGCAAATTCCATCTTGATCACTCACATCCCACTCCATGTTTCATAGCAAACCCGAAAACTACCTTTATAACTACCTAGTTACGGAATAGCGTTTGGTAGTCCCAAAATAGGCTACTACACATGTTGGAATCCATGGTGATCTCAGGTCTAAGGACTTTGTACCAACACTACGAGACCAACTAATGGCACATTAATTCTGTAGTGTCTCATGGTGGGTCTATCCAACAATGTGTTCTCTAACACATATGTCCATGTTTATTGATTTGGTATCTCCATACCCATGATCTATGAGACATGATCATCAATCAATAAACATGCCGATCTTAGAATCATATTTGTTCCAACAATATGACATATGATCGGGATCGTTTAGAAATAGATTCATACATATAGAGTCTCATAAATAAGTCACGTACTTATTGATCAATACAAGATCTCTATTTCATGGAACTGAATAACACTTTATTCATTTATACATAAACATTGACGTGATATCCAACATCTCCATGTTGCCTCTAGGGCATATCACTAACAATCTCCCACTTGCACTAGAGTCAATCATGTAAGTATCTAATACCCATTGCTCTTGTGTGCGCCTCATGTTTCGGCGAGGGAGAGGTTTTGTCGGCGGATCGGCTATGTTGAGATCCGTGTGCACTTTGCATATCTTGACATCACCTCTGTCCACTATCTCGCGGATGAGATGATATCGCCGAAGTATGTGTTTGGACTTCGATGTGACCTCGGCTCCTTGGCTTGCGCAATGGCTCCACTATTATCACAATAGAGAGACATTGGACCGTCGTACTAGTCATCACACCAAGCTCGAAACGAATTTCTTGATCCAACAGCCTCCTTTGCAGCTTCCGAAGCAGCAATGTACTCGGCCTCCGTTGTAGAATCGCAACGGTATCCTGCTTGGAACTCTTCCAGTGGCGCGCCTCCGTTCAGCGAACACGAACCCAGATTGCGATCTATAATCATCCTTGTCTGTTTGGAAGCTAGCATCGGTGTAACCACTTACAAAGAGCTCTTCTTCACCTCCATAGACTAGGAACATATCCTTAGTTCTTCTCAAGTACTTAAGGATATTCTTTACGGCATCCAGTGACCTTCACTGGATCGATGTATCTGCTCGTAGCACTCAAAGCGTACGAGACATGCGGGCGTGTACAAAGCATGGCATACATGATGGATCCAATTGCCGAAGCATATGGAACCATACCCATCTTATTCCGCTCATCATGTGTCCGAGGACACCGATTCTTGCTAAGATTAATGCCATGTGACATGGGCAAGAAACCTTTCTTGGAATCATGCATGTTGAACCTTTTCAACACCTTGTCAATGTATGTACTTTGGCTTAATCCAATTAGCCTCTTGGATCTATCTCTATAGATCCGAATGCTAATATGTATGCTGCCTCCCTAAGTCTTTCATGGAAAAACTATTTTTCAATGAAGACTTGACGGATTCTAGCATAGGGATATCATTTCCAATCAGTAATATATCATCCACATATAAGATTAGAAATACAATTGCGCTCCCACTGACCTTTTGTAAACACAGGCCTCTTCTTCGTTTTTGATGAAACCAAACCCTTTGATTACTTCATCAAAACAAATATTCCAACTCCGAGATGCTTGCTTCAATCCATAAATAGATTTCGTAGCTTGCATATCTTTCCGAGCGATCTCGGATCGACAAAACCCCGAGGTTGTATCATGTATACATCCTCGCTTAGGTTTCCATTTAGGAAAGCCGTTTTGACATTAATCTGCCATATCTCATAATCAAAATATGCAGCAATCGCTAGGATAATCCGAATAGATTTAAGCATTGCGACGGGCGAGAAGGTTTCATCATAATCAACTCCTTGAATCTGTTTAAAACCTTTCGCCACCAATCGCGCCTTATAGATGTGAACATTTCCATCCATATCGGCCTTTTTCTTAAAAACCCATTTACATTCAATGGTTTTGACACCATCAGTGGATCAACCAAGTTCCAAACTTGATTGTCGTACATGGATTCTATTTCGGATTTCATGGCTCCAAGCCACTTGTTGGAATCGGGTCCCACCATCGCTTCCTCATAGGTCTTAGGCTCATCGTTGTCTAACAACAATATATCACGTTGTTCCTGTACCTCTCGGTGCACGACATGATCTTTCGGACCTCCGTGGGTGGTGTATCTACAACCGGTGGCGCAACACTTTGCTCCTCCTGTTGTGGTTCGTGGTTGAAACATTTTCTCGGTGTTTCTTGAACTTCTTCAAGATGCACCCGCTCCCACTAACCCCTCTTGAAAGAAACTCTTTCTCCAAGAAGACACCGTGTCGGGCGACAAACACTTTTCCTTGTTCCCGATTATAAAAGTAATATCCCTTAGTTTCCTTAGGATATCCCACAAAGAAGCACTTGTCGATTTGGGTGTGAGCTTGTCGATCGCAAACGTTTTACATAAGCCTCACATCCCCAAATTTTGAGAAAAGACAAACTAGGGGTTGCCCTGTCCATATCTCATATGGTGTCTTTTCAACCGACTTAGATGGAACTCTATTTAGTGTGAGCGCATGTTCAAGAGCATATCCCCGAAGGATAACGGAAGATCACTTTGGCTCATCATCGATCGCACCATGTCCAACAAGGTGCGATTTCTCCGTTCGGACGCCCCATTCCATTGTGGAGTTCTGGCGGAGTCAAGCGTGGAACAATTCCACAATCTTTCGATGATTACCAAACTCTTGGCTCAAGTATTCTCCTCCACGATCGATCGTAGAAACTTGATTGTTTTCCCTAAATGATTACGTACTTCATTCGGAATTCTTTGAACTTTTCAAAGGATTCGGACTTATGCCTCATTAAGTAGATATAACCATATCTACCGAAGTCATCGGTAAAGGTAATGAAGTACGATAACCACCTCGGCCGTTGAGCTCATTGGTCCACATACATCGGTATGTACGAGTGCCAATAAGTCACTTACTCTCTCACTATGTCCCGTGAAAGGTGCCTTTGTCATCTTACCAAGTAAACAAGACTCACATGTCTCAAATGATTCAAAATCAAAAGAGTGAAGCAGTCCATCCTTATGGAGCTTCTCCATGCGTTTCTTATTTATATGGCCTAAGCGACAATGCCGGATAAACGTGGGGTTTATATCATTAGAGAGTTGCCTTTCGTATTAATGTTATAGATGGGAGACGCTTCAAGATTCAAAACGTATAATCCATTCACTAATGGAGCATGAAAATAGAACATATCTCTAAGATATATTGAACAACCATTGTCCATTGATCTAAAATCATATCCTTCCGCTTGCAAACATGAAGCGGAAATAACGTTTTGACATAGTGTTGGAACACAATAACAATTATTCAATTCCAAAACTAATCCCGAAGGTAGATGAAGTGGTATCGTGCCGACAGCAACGTAGCAACGCTTGCTCCATTGCCGACGCGCAGTTCACCTCGCCCCTTCTCAATCCTCTACTTCTTCTCATTCCCGCAACGACTTGCAAATATGAGCTACCGATCCGGTATCAAATACCCAAGAGTCAGTAGGTGAAGTAGCAAGATTAATGTCTATAACATTAATACCTGAGCGAAGTCGTACTTTGCTTCTTTTTGAGATCCTCCATGTACTTCTTGCAGTTCCTCTTCTAGTGGCTGTCTCCTTGCAATAGAAGCAAACGGCATCGATGCCGCCGACCCCTTCTTGCCCTTCTTTGCATTGGAGGCACTCGCGATCTCATCGGGAGTTAACTTCCTCTTGGTGCAAAGCTTCTTGACGGTGGTTTGCGCTTAGCCTTCGCATCATCATCACATGATGACCATTCTTCTGGATACTCTCCTCATGCGTTTTAGCATCCCATGCAATTCAGCCAAGGTTCTATCCATATTGTTCATGTGATAATTCAATATGAATGGCTCGAAGCTCGGAGGGAGCGCGAAGAATCACATCGTAGCCAACTCTTGGCTAAGGGGAAAACCTAGTTTTTCCGGACTCTCGATATAGCCAATCATCTTTATCACATGCGGATCGACGGGATTCCCTCAACAAGCCTCGCACGCAAACAAGGACTTTGAGGTGTTGAACCTCTCGGCCCGAGCTTGGTTCTCAAACATGCCACGCAGTCCCCGAATAATAGTGTGAGCATCGCTTGCTCTCATATTGCTTCGAAGCTCGGGGGACATTGTAGCTAGCATGAGACGGCTTATATCTAGGGCATCATTAGTGTGCTTCTCGTAAGCCCTCCGTGCGGTTGAGTGGCGTTATTAGGCAAATCCTTAGGATAGGGTACTTCAAGAACGTACTCCTTACGCTCTTGCTTGAGAACAATTCTCAAGTTGCGATACCAATCCATAAAGTTTGTTCCATTTAATTTTTCCTTTTCGAGAATAGATCGTAAGTTAAAGGTACGGGTGTAGTATTAGCCGCCATTTATTCTACAATGAAAAAGCAAAGTTTAGCACAATGTTTATGCTATGTCTTTTGTTAAACAATTTAACATAAGACTCCCATTACGTATTTTCCACCTTCCCTCTAGGTTACATATTGGGTCAAGATCCACATGTTAATTAATTTTCTAGTGAGCTTTGGCATCACGCTAGAAAATTAGTAACATCGTAAGCAACACCTTGCTAATCACATCTCTATGTGACTCTTGTTGTTGGTGTGGCATCTCCATGCCCCGGCCAACCTATGCCCCAAGGCCCAAAACTGTTTTGATAGCCTTGTTAAGTAAACCAAATGCTCCTGCATGTATATGTCGACATATACCCCTCGTGTTATGATAGAGAATGGCACTCGCTTTGGAGACCCACCATTGAAGAGCATAACGGTGACGGGTGCAACATTTGGAAGGGCATCATTACTACTTAATTTTGCGAGGGATGCTATCCTATCAAACAAACATACCACATATATGAAAGCAGGTAGAATAGCATGAAATAGTATGGCCCCATTCACATGGTGATCTCTATCTCCATGCCGGTGTAGAGGATCTCCATCTTCATCACCGTTCTTCCGAGTGCCGAATGCTTGATTTCTTCAAACTAAGCTACTACTATAGAAGCTCTAATTGAAGATTACATCGACTCGCAGGTCGTGAAAGAATATTACAAGCATTGCACGTATGAAAGAATATTACGGATTGCACATATGAAAGAATATTACATGCATCACATGCATCTCATACATCTCATATATACAATAGGGCCATACCATCTCAAAGCATTCTCTGCAAAAACAAGTTAGGCGTAGAAACGTTTTCTACTTATCGCGAGCTACGGCATCGAGACGACCTATAAGGGGGTACGCACACGGCGGTCCGGAACACCACACGAAATTCATAGATCCAATCTATGAATTCGCTTACGAAACCATGTCGGTGTAATCATATTATGCCGTCCCGATACACTATCAAGGGAGATGGTTTGCGTAGGCGCGAGGCAGCTAACAAGATCGGACTACGAGATAGCTTCGGCATAATCACATTATACCGTTCCGATACACTATCAAGGAACGCTATCTCGAACCCAACTCAAACCGAGTTATATGGAAATTGCTTCGACGTAATCACATTACGCTGTTCCGATACACTATCAAGGAACGCAATTACCATCAACTCTCCTCAACGGATCCCGTAAAACCGATTGATCTAATCAACCCGTGCGCAAAACTTGTTCCAGATCCAATCTAAAACCCGAACTAAGCAAGATTAGCTCGATACCACTGAAGGGTTACGCGGAGGCTACGCTAGCCGAAAACAAAACTTTTTACCGCGCAAACCAGGAACACTTGCAAGTAAGGGCCGATAGATCGTTACCGATTGGAGTAGAGTGCGCGGAATAGCCAATCGGGCAATCCGATCCGGAGGCTCGTGTAGCCGATTTCTCCGAGCCGAGCCCGATTCTCGTGCTGCAGCCGATCGAGTCGCCGCTGCGTTCTCGTTGCCGTCTGCTGTTGTCGCCTCGCTACGATTGCGCCCGACCGCAGCCGATCGCTCCGATGCGGCCGATCCACAGCGCGCAACGTAGCAGCGCCTCTGCGGTATCCACACGTCCGAGGACAGAACGCCGTACACCCGTGTGCTAGCACGCGATGCAAGGCTAGGGTTTGGCTCGAAAGTGGGGAGGGTTTCCGTGGAGATTGATCTCGACGACTTCGTTGCACGCGATGCAATTTACATGCCGCAGCTCTCCACCCCTCCCTCCTTTATATAGAGTTGGCCGACTGGGACTAGTGGCCGATTAGGACTCTATTTTGAATCGGATCTCATCCGTATCTCATAGAGTTGGCCGCCCACACGTCGTAAGCCCATAGGACTCTATCCGATCGGATCCCTATCCGATCGAGCCGTATCCGAGTCCAACTCGAATGCCCGTTCTTATCCCCTTAAGCGTGCGACCCGTAGGTTTAGGTATACTCGGTTTCGGCTATAGTCTAACTTAGCCGACCTTCGGCTCGAGTCCAACTCAGCCGACCAACAGCGGCGCCTAGCAGACATATTGACACCATAGTATACAAGAATATAATATCGGCTCAACCTCGTAATGTGTACACAAATCCCTTTGCCTCATGATACCGGTTAATCTATAGGCAAGATGTGTGCCATCCCTTCAATAGCTTAACCATTCACTCGAACCGTATTGGATTATCCGCGTTGATTGACTCCTCAATCAACTTAGCATGGCCATGCATTTCCATAATCCATTACCTCGAGGGCCAGAGATATCTCTCCAAAGGAGGGGCAAATTCCATCTTGATCACTCACATCTCACTCCATGTTTCATAGCAAACCCGAAAACTACCTTTATAACTACCCGCATTACGGAATAGCGTTTGGTAGTCCCAAAATAGGCTACTACACATGTTGGAATCTATGGTGATCTCAGGTCTAAGGACTTTGTACCAACACTACCGAGACCAACTAATGGCACATTAATTCTGTAGTGTCTCATGGTGGGTCTATCCAACAATGTGTTCTCTAACACATATGTTCATGTTTATTGATTTGGTATCTCCATACCCATGATCTATGAGACATGATCATCAATCAATAAACATGCCGATCTTAGAATCATATTTGTTCCAACAATATGACATATGATCGAGGATCGTTTAGAAATAGATTCATACATATAGAGTCTCATAAATAAGTCACGTACTTATTGATCAATACAAGATCTCTATTTCATGGAACTGAATAACACTTTATTCATTTATACATAAACATTGACGTGATATCCAACATCTCCATGTTGCCTCTAGGGCATATCACTAACAGGAAGACCTGCGCTTGCCAAGTTCATGGCGATCCCGCACTACACCTACCTCTGCATGAAGAAGTCGGGTCCCAACGGCGTCATCACCCTTCGCAGCGATGTGAAGCAAGCCTTCACCTGCGATAAGGAGAGCTGCGACATGGCCCAATCTCGCGAGAGATTGTGTGGCCAACAAGAAGTCCGATTGGCTGCATCAACTTCGGCAGAGGGCGAAGTCCCCGCGAAGAAGATAGCCAAATCGGGATCTGGCGACGCCAAGACCAAGAAGATCTCCCTTGATCCATCGGATCCCTCGAAAGCCTAATGTCGGCGCAGACCTAGATCCCAAATAGGAAAGCACGCTCGTCACCTTTCTCCAAAATAATAAAGATGTTTTTGCTGAAAACCATCGATATGCCGGAATTCCTAGGGAGGTGATCGAGCACTCTTTGCACGTCAAAGATGACGCCAAACCGATAAAACAACGATTACGCAGATTCGTCCAGGACCGAAAAGACACTATCAAGGAAGAGCTCGCAAAGCTCTTGGCTGCCGGCTTCATTAAGGAAGTCCTTCATCCCGACTGGTTAGCCAACCCAGTCCTGGTCCGCAAGAAGACGGGACAATGGCGCATGTGCGTTGACTATACTGACCTCAACAAAGCCTGCCCCAAAGATCCGTTCGGGCTGCCTCGCATCGACCAAGTCGTTGACTCAATAGCCAGCTGCCAACTCCTGAGTTTCTTGGATTGTTACTCGGGCTATCACCAGATCAGCTTGAAAGAATCCGACTGCCTGAAGACATCGTTCATCACGCCGTTTGGGGCCTACTGCTACATCACCATGCCTTTTGGCCTGAAGAACGCCGGCGCCACATACCAACGCATGATCCAAAGATGCTTCCGAGCACGCAGATCGGCAAGAATGTAGAAGCTTATGTCAACGATGTTGTCATCAAGACCAAGCGAAAGAAGACCGATCGCCGACCTAGAAGAAACTTTTGCAAACATCCGGGCCTTCGAATGAAGTTGAACCGGAGAAGTGCACTTTCGGTGTTCCATCGGCAAGCGCTCGGCTTCATGGTATCACATCGCGGCATTGAAGCCAATCCGAGAGAAGATCAACGCCATCTTAAGCATGAAGCCCCGAGTAACCGGAAAGACGTCCGAAGCTCACGGCTGCATGGCGGCACTAAGCCGTTTCATCTCCCGACTCGGCGAACGAGGCATGCCCTTCTTCGATTGCTAAAGAAAGCGACGACTTCCAGTGGACCGCGGAAGCCAACAAGGCCTTTGAAGACTTCAAAGAGTTCCTTACAACGCCACCCGTCCCGGCCTCGCCCCCCCCGGGAATCTTTGCTGTTGTACGTTTTAGCCACTCACCAAGTGGTTAGTACGGTCCTCATGGTCGAACGCGAAGAAGAAGGACGGGCTCGGAAGATTCAGAGGCCGAGCGAAGTGTTGGCAGGAGCCAAAATTCGCTACCCTCAGGTACAAATCTACTCTATGGTGTCCTAATAACCGCGAGGAAATTGGCACACTATTTTCAGGGTCACTCGGTCACCGTCGTCACTTCCTTTCCACTCGGCGATGTCATCCACAACCGGGAGGCGACTGGGCGCATCGCCAAGTGGGCTCTAGAGCTGATGCCATTGGACTTGACTTTTAAGGCAAGGACGTCCATAAAGTCACAAGCCTTGGCGGATTTCTGGCCGAGTGGGTGAGCAACAAGAGAACGTACCTCGGGAAGACCTCCAACACTGGACCATGCACTTCGACGGATCCAAGAGGATCACCGGCTTAGGAGCAGGAGTTGTGCTGATCTCCCTGACCGGGGAAAGGCTAAGATACGTCCTTCACCTCCACTTCTCCGCCTCTCACAACATTGCCGAGTACGAAGCTCTCCTACATGGACTGCGCCTCGCAGTTTCACTCGGGATACGTCGGCTCATCGTGAAAGGCGACTCCCAGCTAGTCGTCAACCAAGTAATGAAGGACTGGTCCTGTCTGAACGACACCATGGAGGCCTACCGGCAAGAGGTCCGCAAACTTGAAGACAAGTTTGACGGGCTCGAACTCTCACACGTCTTGAGGCATAACAACGAAGCAGCTAATGAGTTGGCACAGCTCGGGTCCAAGCGTGAAGCTGCCCCAACAGATGTCTTTGTCGAGCACCTCTATGAACCAACCATCACGGCAAAGACAACTTCCAACGAACAAGCTGCAAACGAAGTCGCCATGACCGATGTCGACTGGCGGACGTCGCTCATCAAATTCTTAACCCAGCAAGAGCTGCCGGAAGACCGGGATGAAGCAGAACGCGTCCGGCGTCGTTGCCAAGCATATGTCATGGTTGACTCCGACTTATACAAGAGAAGCCCCTCCGGAATCCTAATGAGATGCATCACACCCGAGGAAGGGAGACAGCTACTTCAAGACATCCACTCGGGCATATGCGGAAGCCACGCGGCAGCACGCACTCTGGTCGGCAAAGCTTACAGGCAAGGCTTCTTTTGGCTTACCGCGGTCTCTGACGCGGACAAAGTCGTACAAACCTGCGAAGGATGCCAATTCTTCGCCCGACAGAGCCATGTCCCGGCCCAGGAGCTTCAAACAATCCCACTTTCCTGGCCGTTCGTGGTATGGGGCTGGACATGGTCGCCCTTTCAAGAAAGCTCGGGAGGATTCACACACCTCTTCGTCGCAATCGACAAGTTCTCCAAGTGGATTGAAGCCAAGCCGGTCGCCACAATTACTGCTGACAAGGCATGGGACTTTTTCCTCAACATCGTGCACCGCTTCGGCGTCCCAAACAGAATCATAACGGACAACGGGACTCAATTCACGGGAGGCATCTTCAAGGAATTCTGCGAGGACTTCGGAATCAAGATCTGCTACGCATCAGTTGCCCATCCCAAAAGCAATGGACAAGTCGAACGAGCCAACGGCATGGTCCTCCAAGGCATCAAGGCCCGCGTGTTCGATCGCCTAAACCCTTACGCGGGCAAGTGGGTCCAAGAGCTTCCTCGGTCTTATGGTCTCTGCGGACCACACCCGGTCGGGCTACCGGCCAAACTCCCTTCTTCTTGGTCTACGGTGCAGAAGCCATGTTGCCAAACGAGATGGAGTACGAATCCCTCCGAGTCCGCAGCTTCAACGATGAACGCTACGACCCCCGACCGAGTGGATGACCTCACCCGATTGGAAGAGGCCCGCGAGGCAGCCCTCACCCAGTCGGCCAAATATCTTCAAGGGCTCAGGCGATACCACAGTCGCAACGTTCGGGCACGAGCTTTCATCGTGGGCGACCTAGTTCTACGCAAGATCCAGACCACCAAGGACCGTCACAAGCTATCCCCCTTATGGGAAGGACCGTACATAATCGCTGAGGTGACCCGGCCCGGTGCATACCGGCTAAAGCGTGAAGACGGATCTATGGTGGATAACTCCTGGAACATCGAGCATCTTCGACGATTTTACGCTTAATTTGACCAAGGTTTCATGTTTTCCTTGACTGCCAACCTCAAGCAAGATGACTTCTTGAGTTAGCAGTCGGGGGCTATACACATGTCAATAAAGCTTAAGTTTTCCTTATCAACTTCTGTGCATGATTTGGTTTATCATTGTTTGATGTTCTTCGATGTGAGTTCAGTGTCTAAGGACTGAGAATTTTCCGATGACCTAATCGAGCCTAGGCTTGGTGACAGTCAGAAGAAAATTACTTAAGAAATTTCACACGAAAACTCGGATCAAGGCATCAACATAAATAAACTAAATATATCACAAGTTCTACATCAGAGCATCACGATCACACGACATTTACAAGACAATGTTCGAAAGATAAATCAAATCCGGAAATTGTTCACTACATCGACGGAGATCTTCTTCATCGACTCCTGCGCCTCACTCAGCATATCCAAGGCCTGCTCATCTGTGGTCCCATCAGCGAAGCCCTCCCGCCGAGTGGATATCCACTCGGGGTAAAGGACTTGAGTGCGTGCAAGAGCCGAGACCAGCCCCATGTTGGCGGCCTCGGTGATGTTCGCCGGATGCGGTCGGGAGCCCTCCGCAGCTTGTCAAAAATTTCTACTGGCTTTAGCGAACTGGCCCCGACTCCCTGATGAAATAAGGATAGCAAGAGTGGCGCGGCAGCATTGGCGACCTCTTCCCGGGCCTCCCCGGCTCGTTTGACCCGCTCGAGCAAGACGTCATATTGAGCTCGGGTCTTAACCTTGTAAACTGCCAAAAGCACCTGGTCATGCAAAGCACTCGGAAATAAAGCAGCGCAAGGAATGTTACCTCAAAGAGGCTTACCTTCAAACTCGGCCTCCATTTTGGCTTTGTCGAGGCTGACTGCCTCTAGCTGGACTTGAAGCGAATGGACCTCCGAAGAATTTTCTACAAGAAAAGAAGATCATCGGTAACCAGGGTCAACATGAGAATCATGAAGAAACTCGAGAGAGACGAGCTTACTGCCGATTGATCCTCGGAGGTCGAGGTTCCCCTCCCGAAGCTCCGCGATCTCTCTCCTTAAAGCCGCCTCCCTCGACGCGGCCTCCTCCTGAGTGGTTTTCAGCTTTCGCTGAACGTCCTCTAAGGAGCTCAAGTGAGGAACCAGCTTCTCCAGCACCTCGGACTTCGCCATGGAGCGACAGTACTCCTTCTGCGCGTGAAATTCGAAGAGTGACCGACTGGAAAAGGATGATAACACAATAAAAGAAAAAGACTAAGGCTTACGTTGAGTAGCCGAGTCGCTTCGTTCAAGCTTTCGACAAGGGCATCCCTTTCCTCTCTCTCGGCTTGCTGTCCGGAGGATGATGCCCCGCCTTTGACCTTCCGAGTCCCGCCACTCGATCTTGATTGGGGGAACCCGGTTTCGAAGACCGTAGCTGGGATTTCCTCCACGTGGCGGATAGGAAGAACAAATGAAGACGTGAAAGATTCAAACTGAAAGTACAAAGAGGAGATCTCGATACAAGACTCACCGGCTTCGGTGGCTGCGCGCTTAGGTGGAATAGCCCGGCTGGCCTCCTCCCTCTGGCTCTTCACCGAGTGACCTTCAGTCGGGGCTGGCCGGGCTGTGGTCGGAGGTTTCCCGGCTGTCGATTGGCTTCCAGCCGGGACGTCCCGGCTGGCGGTCGGGGGCTCCTTCCTTGGGGCATCCTTCTTCGGAGGCGAAGGTTTTTTGCCCGGAGCGCCCTCGCTCGGATGCGGGCTCCGGGGCTTTTGCTCCGCAGGCTCTGGCACCTCGGGAGCAGCGGCAGGGGTCGGCCCCTCGCCCTCACCGGCAGGATCTATGTCCTGGGGCCTCCTGCGATAACGAATGCAGCTGGGTTGAAGACAAAGAAAGCTTTTTAACAGGAAAGTTCAGACTTCAGTCATGAAGCATACCTGGACGACCGGCGGATCTTCGGTGCCGTCCTCGGCGATCGTCTTGGAGGGGGAGTTTCGACTGGAGGAGCCGGGACGTCATCGTCTGAATCCTCGATGATGAGCCTCCTCTTGCTCGCCCGCTTGTTTGTGTCCTCACTCGGGGCTGCCCGCTTTCCGACTGGATCACTTTGGATCTTGATCCCGCCAGCCGGCTTCTTGGTAGGGCGACGCGGCGCGTCATCGTGAGACACCTTGTACGGCTTTGAGGTAACAGAAGCATTTTCCTACAAGAAAAGTTCGCACAACACTAAGAGACAAGATATCAAGATTGAAAGACATTATGAAGCAACCAATCGGCTTACCGGAGGAGGAGGCCGGTGGATGCTGAAGGGAAGAACCGGCAGAATGAGGGCATGCTCAACTGCGATTCCGGTCGAGAAGATCTTGTACATCCGGATCTTCAGGATCTCGTAGCTAAGTGGATCTGGATCTTCCCGATTGGGGTCCTTCCCGCCTTCGTATTCGAAGGCTGGCTTTGACCTCTCCTTGATTGGAGCCGGTCGGCACGGATGAAGCTGCCGAGTGATGCGCTCGCGCGAAGACCCTTACGCTTCATTGCCGGGATCTTTGCAAGCGGTTTGTTGGCCTCGTCCCAATCTTGGGCCACGGAACGGTGCTCCAAGTAGGCTGGGGACAGGGGGAAGGCCGACGAAAGCGGCGGCTGGGTTCGAGGTTGCTAATATAGAACCAACCCGCATGCCATCCCTTATTGGAAGATTTTAAGGGAAGAGAGAAGTACTCCTTGCGGAGAGATCCGCGGAGTTGGAAACCTGCCCCGCCAACAACGCATGGGTGGTCCTTGTTCGGATGCGGCTTGAGATAAAACATGCGGCGGAAGAGTTGGAAGTGGGGGAGGATGCCAAGGAAGGCTTCACATACATGAATGAAAAGAGCGATGTGAAGCATGGAGTTGGGGTTCAGGTGGTAGAGCTGGAGACCATAGTAATCTAAAAGCCCCCGGAAGAACTCGGAGGTGGGAAGGCTGAACCCGCAATAGAAGAAAGAGGTAAAAACAACGAGCTCACCGGTGTTCGGGGTTGGGAAGTCCTCACCGCCGCCGGGCGCCACCACGATCTCCTTTGGGGGAAGCACACCGTGCTTCACCATCTCCTTGAGGGTAGATTCCCTCACATCCGATGTGACCCATTGGTCAAACGGGATCCTCTTTTCCTCCGCCATGAGTGTCGTATGGATGGGAAGTGGATCTGTCGGAAAGAGTGGGGATTTTGACAAGGGAACTTGGAAGATTGGCTGCGGAAGTGTTTGTGGCAAGAAGCGAGCTCTTGGATGGATGGATTTGGGAGCGCGCGAGTCTAGGATTCTTCGCGAGCGGTGAATAGTGCTGCGAAAAGAGGAATCTTTTGGAAGATGAAGAGGCGGGGACAACCTCGAGCCTTTATAGAAAGATTTGAGGGTTGCGCTAGGTTTTCTTGTGATTGGGCTGAGCCCATGAGAAAATCTGCGGCCCGGTTAAGGTGTGGCCCGACGCGTGTCCTTAGGGACTTAAGCGGATGAGCTTAAGCAGATTTGCCACGGCAATATGCACATGTCCGAATGCCCTGTACCTTTGAAAATCCTTTCATACCGCGGTTTGCTTGACTTCATGAGAAGCTGGCACGATGCAATTTGAGAGGTGACCAACAGCTAAGCTTTTTATGGCTGCCTTGATGACAAGGGCTGTTTGGTTTTTTAGCATTTGATTAAGTAGTTATATCGATGCTATTTTTCCACCTTGGTGAAGATCTTTATAGATTAAGACCAGTGTTATGGCAAGAGCTATTTAATAACTTGGTCATATTTTTCATATGATTGAAAAACTTGTTTTCCCACGAGGGACGATTAAAATATTTGTTCCGGGATGACTCCGGCAGATCCACTCGGATAAGCATGAGCTTACCGAGTGCTTTTACTCGTAATGGTTGATTGAATTATTTGTTCTGAGATTACTCGGGCAAATTCACTCGGATAAGCACGAGCTTGCCGAGCAATTAGGTTGCTTTAGCATGAGCTAAGCATCCACATGGGAGTGATTTTTTATAGTTCTTGACTATATGCTTAGTCTGTTTTTGACTAATCACATAGTCGGGGGCTACACCTAATTAGGTGCATCAGGAGATGTACCTAGATATTTATTTTTGAGAATTTTTTAGATATTTTCCAGCCCTTCACAGTCTTTGGAGCCACTCGGGAAGATTCAGGCAGAGATGATGGAATCACTCGGCGCCAAAGGCACTCGGTCAAAGAGATTTTTGGCTGTGTGCTGTTTTGGGTTTGAAGTTGAGCTGTCTCATCGACTGAAAAGGACTCGGGGCTAGATTATGGCAATCGGGTATCTACATGGCAAGCTTATCCGACTGGAGGTAGGGATAGATTGCGTCTGCCATATTTGTAAACCAAACATGACTTGGGTGTTACGATTGCTGATAGAGATAAGGCAATCGGCCTATAGTCACGGTTTGGTAAGATTGAGGAAACCGACTTAGAGTAAGATAGGGTTTCTGATCTGTAAGCCCTCCTCCCAAGACTATATAAGGGGGGTAAGGGGCGCCCTTGAGAGATATCGTATGCTTTGTGAGCCTTTAGCTTTCAGCCTTAGATCACGAGATCAATAAAGACACTCGGCGGATCGAATCCACCGAAACAGGAGTAGGGTATTACCTCACGAGAGGGCCTGAACCTGTCTAAACCTTCTTCTTCTTCTAACCCATCGTGCTTGGCGATCTTGACTGCGACCCCAGAAATTATATTGCTGTAACCAAGTTTCGACAATTTCTACCTTGTCGCCTTGCCACTGGATTAAGCTTTGGAGCATTGTGCAAGGAATGCAACAGTTGGCATGGATCCAATCCCTCCCAAGCAGCAGGCTATACGACCCCTTCCATCGATGACGAAAAACGTAGTGGGCACAGTTTTGCTGCCGACGGTCAGCTCAACATTTAAAACTCCCTTAGATTCTGAAGGGTTGCCGCCGAAGTACTTGAGCACCATGTTGGTCTTGATCAGATCTTCGGCTCCTTTGCCCAGCTTTCTGAAGATTGTGTAGGGCATTAGGTTGACAGCAGCCCCTCCATCAACTAGCATCTTGGACATCGGCTTCCCATTGACAAATCCTTTGACGTATAAGGGCTTCAAGTGCCGATTCTCAGTCCCCTCAGGTTTCTCGAAGATAGCTTATTCCGAAGATAGTACCAGTTTAGCCAAGGTTTCTTCCACTGTGTCTGCATCAGCTTCGACAGCTTCAAATTCGGTCCGCAATATGAAAACCATGTTTCCCGATGCAGTGAGCACTCCTTTGCCCTTCGCCGCCCTCTTGGCCTTGTCGGCTGGGCTTTCATCGGCTGGGGCTGCCTGTTTTTTGACACGCCATTGCTTTGCACCCTGCCGATGTTGTTGCTATTGGATCATCCGTTGGACTTCTTCTTCCTGTCCCTCACTCTTAAGCCTCTGAATTTTTCTTTTCTGCATCTTGGTGAACAGGTCCGAAGGGCACCATTGGGGGTTGGCCGATTGTTCTTCATCAGCCTCCTCTTCGGCCTCTTCTCGGAAGAAGTCCTGGTGGATTGGACCTTGCCGATCATGGATGGGGAGTTTCCGCTGGTTATGTTGAACAGCTCAGGGGACAAATCGGCTAGGACTTTCCATCGGTGGATCCCTGTATTCGTCCTCGCTGTATTCCCTGCATGCCGGGCAATTTTCAAGTGTGGGCAGTCTCATTCCTTGCTCCCAACAGAACCTGAAGAACTCGCAATGCCAATGCGAATCACAGCCGTCATGGCGGCGATAGTACGCTACACCCGGCCGATCGGGTGCCCTCCGGTACGGCTTACCGTGCCGGCTATCTTCTTCTTCTTGGACCCTATGCTGGAATCGCACTCTGCTGTCCGTCTGTCTGGGCCAACGGTCGGCCGATCGGCCAGTGGTGTGCACCATGTTGGTCGGTGCAGCTTCATCTGCAGTTGGCTTTTTGTACGATGCTCCTGAGTCGGCATCGACTGATTTTAGTGTTTCGACTAAACTGTACGTCATTCGGTGCTGCTGATCAGCTCGCCTAGGGCCGGCTTGGACCATGTTGATCGGGAAAGGGTTACCATCGACCTTCATCGGCTTAGCTGATTCTTCGAATTTTATCTTCCCGGCTTCGATGGCCAACTGGATTTGCTGCCTGAATACTTTACAATCGTTTGTGCTATGGGAGGTGGTGTGGTGCCATTTGCAGTACCTTTTCTTTTTGAGTTCATCGGCTGATGGGATAATGTGGTTGTCCGGCAACCGAATTTGCTTCTCCCTCAGCAGCAGCTCGAAAATCCTATTGGCTTTAGTTATATCAAAGTCTTATTTCTCCTCCTTAGCCGACTTTTTCAACCATTCGCAGGTTATGGCCTTCTTGTTTCTGGTCCACTCGGTTGCCGCCACCTCTACGTCGCTATCACTTGAGTCTGAATTTATTGTGCAAGCGATGTGGGTAACTTTCTTGACGACCCTCCAGGATTCTCGAAATCTTTGCTCGTGCGCCGTCACCTTTTGGGCCAAGTGGGCCAGGATGTCAAAGTCTTGAGCTGAAAACCTTTCACGGATTGGGGCCAAAAGGCCGTGAAAAGCTAAATCGGCAAGCTGCGAGTCCGATAACACCAAGCTGTAGCATCGGTTCCTCATGTCCCCGAAACGTTGGATGTAGTCTGAACCGATTCTTCGTGCTTACGCACGATCTTGGTAAGATCCGACAACTTCATTTCATGGGTACCAGAGTAAAACTAGCTGTGGAATTGTTTCTCGAGATCGGCCTAGCTTTGAACCGAGTTGTATGGCAGGGGAGAAAACCAGGTAAAAGCTGACCCCGAAAGTGATAGCGGGAACAAGCGTACCCTGAGCGCGTCTGTAGCCGATGCCTCCCCACATTGAGCCAGGAATCGGCTGACGTGTTCGGAAGTGGACACGTTGTCTTGCCCGGAGAATTTTGAGAAATTCGGCACCTTGTACCGGTTTGGCAGCGGCACCCTCTCAAAGTATTCTGTAAACGGGTACCGGTACATGTTGCCAGAATCTTTGGTTTTAAGGCCGAACTAATCATGCATGACGTCGGCAATCAGATCGGCCCAAGGTCTGTTGTCTTCAGCTTGAAGCTGAGGTATCGGCTCGTACTGCTCGTAGTGAACGGGTCCTTGCCGATACTAGAGTGGTGGTGTCTGCGGCTGGTACTGTTGCTCAATGTGGCCTCCCGGATATTGGCATTGAAACTGATTTGCAGCAGGAGGTGGCTGAGACGCGAACTTGGGCGGCTGCTCAGAAGGAGGCCGATTTACCGTTGGCATTGAGATGTGGTTCTAGCGCGAAGCCACCAATCGGCTCTTTAGATATGATAGGCGGTCGATTGGCATTGAACATGTTCTTCAACTGCTCCTGGGTCACTATTGAGATGCCGTGGCCCTGGTGTTGAGGTTGTTGCCTGACCAGCATCTTAGGACATGGCTCCAAAACCGATGCCTGAGGATCCGGCTGGATTGGTGCTCCTCCTTGGGGGTTCGGCTGTCCTAGTGGCGGAATCGATAGGCCGTGAGTAGATAGCGTCCTGTAAGGTGGGAACTGGCCGTCGATGAAGTATGTCGGCCCCCTTGGTAGTTGCTCGGCTATCTTTGAATCAACCACGGTGCTTATCATATTGTTGAGAGTGTTAACCAGTATCCCAGACTGGTTGACAAGCGCGTGGTGGACAGCCGAGTCGATTCGGTCTTGCAGTGTATGGGGTGCTGAATCATCTTGCTCTTGTTTGACGTCCTCCACCTTCTTCTTTCCTTTCTTGTCCTCATTAGACATGTCAAAGTCTTCGATGGAAAACTTGAATTTCTGAGGGACCGCCCCAGATTTGGTCTGGGTGAAGGATTGTAGGTAATGTGCCTACAGCCGCTCGACCATCTGCTTGTAGTCGGCTAGTTGTTCAGCTGACAGTTGCTCCATTGTCACTGGGATGACGTTTTCTTGGTCGATCTCTGGAGTCTTGGTGTCATACACCGCGTCGAACTTGGAAGTCTGCAGATTGTCCCACCGGGCGTGCCAAAAGTGTGTTGATGAGAAAAGCTTCCCACGCACTAGCCTGAGAGATTTGCTTTACTCTAGTGCAGGTCCAAGTTGATTGCCTTTGGTGGAATTTGGGCGTGCCAGTTGGTTGGATCCTGTTACCTACAAGAAAACAAGAAATATGTGTTTGGGTTAAGATTAGATCCTACTCGATCGGCTAAAGGAATCAATAAACATATAATCGTAATCCCAACACATGTTTAAACTAAGTGATTGGGATAGATCTGTTGTATACCGAGACAGTATAAACCACTTAGATCAAAAGTGCATTAGTATAAAAATTATATGTATTTATAACCTAGCCGATGTCGCAGATCTAGTGTAGATCAGCTAATACTCCGATATATCTTATAAAAATATATTAATCTAAGTTAAATGTGATAAACCTAGATCAATCGGCCGTTGATATGATTCAACAGATTGATGCTGGCTTATAGCATTTAAATAGATTGAGATCTTAATATAAAAGGCAGCTCTAATACATCTAATAGTAATAAATACTAAAGACGATTAAAATAGGTAAGACCGGCTGAAACCCAGGCACTGTCTCCAATGGTAAACATTATGCTGAACAGATCTATATACCTCTAAAAGTGACTTAACAGGTCGATTTGATGCAGCATTAAGTACAAGAAGAAATACTAGCTCTGTGTGGGCCAATGAGAATCCCTCGAGACGATAGACATGCCATATAATCTAAATCAACATCTAGATCTAACTCCATCGGCTATCGTTTTCAGAGAGAACTCAGCCGATTGCAAGACAGATCTAGACATTGTTCTAGATTATATGTCGCGTATGATAACTCAAGCAGTTTATAACATCAAAATTAGAGTATCATAATGATGTAAGTACTAACCTCGACGATACAAGCCACTTGCAACAAGGAATTACCTCGTTCGGAGATCAACGTCGATGCAGTCCGAGCAAAAGCAAGAACTTGTCGAGAGAAGTAAAAATGAAAAGGGTTGGCGATGCGCCGAGATTGTATTGATTGTTGATATATATTTTACAAGCCCTTGGGTCTTATTTATACCTGGATACACAATTAGTCCGTGACAGACACGATTGCTATTATGGATTAGATTACAAAACAAACCGATATTATCGCAAAAGGAAACTATACAAAATATCCTAATTAAAGGTACAGTTGTCGTTACAAGACGTTATCCATAGATGGCAATATCTTCAAAGTACTTTGGAAACTGAATCCAATACTCTATCCTTAAGCTTTCCTTTCAGAACTGGCTTCACTTCTATGCTCAGCGGAATCGGCTATCGACTATCTGGTCCGACTCGAACGAACTCGGCGGCTTCGCGCCCAGTCGGACTTAGCCGATGCGGCCTTTGTTTCCCGCGAGATCACGTTTCTTCTCCGATTCCGCTTCAATCTTGGCTTCAAACCTGGGGATTTGGTTACCAAATTTGGTTGTTAACACCAGGCGGCTGGATCTGGCGGCCAAGTGGCGTGGCGATGGCCAAGAGGCGCCCAGGCGACGCGGTGGCGCGGCGACGGCCAGGCGGCGCAGTGGCTTGACGATGGCCCTGCCGCCCTCTCCCTCTCCTTCCCCGCTGTTCATTCTTTTTTTCAAGAGATTTTATTTTTTTTCAAGAACTCTGTGAATTTGATATACGAGTGAATTTGATATGTGAATGTGTGATATATGAATTTGTGATGCGAATTTGTTATCTTTAGATGTTATTTGGTGATGTCAATTTGTGATGGGTCTATTATTTGAAAAGTGGGATGTTATTTGGAATTTGGCTAGGAGCAAAAATACAATAGAAAAAACAATGAAAAGAAAAAGAAAAAGAACCTTTTACTGGCCCGTATATCTTTAGTCCCGGTTGGTGTTACCAACCGGGACTAAAGATGATTTTTAGTCCCGGGTGAAATACTGTTAAAAGTTAGTTCTGTTTTTCAAGACTTACTTTTCTCTGGGAATGTAGTAACTTCTAATATGTGAAGAGTTATGAGTTACTTCCTATATAAAATAAATTGCTTTTATCAAAAAAACAATAATCTATATACATATACAGTTTACCTCGAATAAAAAAGTCATGTATTTACTTTGAATCTACACTTTACCTTTTGAAAGATCTTTTTTAAACACATATATGTAATTAATTCTATGCTATAAAAAGTTATTTTCATTGTAAAGCTTAGTTATTGCTACCATTTAAGTAAATTACATTTAAATATTTAAATATATTCAATATTATACTCATTTCATCATATATTTTGAGTGAAGTTTAATATTTTAAATTATACATGCATACGCACTCACGTTATGCTTTCAATCAAACGGGTTCACCAGACATCACACCGTAAGACTTATCACGGCACGTGTATAGATTACACTTTACATTTTATAATGGTTGAAGCGGCGCGGATGCAGGGGTTCTTGTGGAGATTATGGCAATGGGGTATCTGCATGGCAAGCTTATCCGACTGGAGATAGGGATAGATTGCGCATATCTGTAAACCGAACATGACTTGGGTGTTACGATTGCCGATAGAGATAAGGCAATCGGCCTATAGTCACGGTTTGGTAAGATTGAGGAAACCAACTTAGAGTAAGATAGGGTTTCCGATCCGTAAGCCCTCCTCCCAAGACTATATAAGGGGGTAAGGGGCGTCCCTTGAGGGATATCTGAATCATACGATTTCATAAGCAAGACCTTTAGACACACGAGATCAATAAAGACACTCGGCGGATCGAATCCACCGAAACAGGAGTAGGGTATTACCTATCGAGAGGGCTGAACTGTCTAAATCTTCTTTTCCTCCTAACCCATTGTGCTTGGCGATCTTGACTGCGACCCCCAATTTTCTATTGCCGAAACCAAGTTTCGACGGTTGGCGCGCCTGTAGGGGCTTGCGCGTTGAGACTTCTTCAACAATCTCGCCAACAAGCGTGATGGGATCTCCTTCAGCATTCGGCGACTTCGCCGCCAACTTCTTCGGCGACTCCTCCTTCGACTCGGATTCAAACCGGTCGGAAGGAAAGACCCACTCGGCGCCGTTCGGGCTCCCCAATAGCGCCGAGATATTCGACGACATCTTCAAGATCAAGATACAATCTACTTTCTCCGACGACGGACTTCACTCGGCACCATTCGGATTACCGAATACCGCCGAAATCTGCGCCAATTTTCTCACCTCCCGACGGAGGCGATCTATTCGAACGAAGACCGCTCGGTGCCGTTTGGGTTACCAAACGCCGTCGAGATCTACAGCAAACTTCTCTCCCGAGTCGGCGGCGACCCACTCGGAGGAGCCCACATCCCCAAGCTCGACTCGGTGGAACGATCCGGACCGGGCTACCCAGGATCAAGGGAGGTCGCCGTCATCCTCCCATCATTCGGCTCCTGCTCATCTTCGAAGCTTAATGGATACCCCAGCCCCGCCGCGACAAACTCTATGGCATCCCTTCCGACGAAGCCGACAACTCCGATTGCCGCATGGACTATGAGCCGAAGTGCTTTGATGTCCTCATGGCCGAGCCGGACGAGTCCGACTCAGCCATGGCCGGAAGGCTTGCTGAACAAGAGCGAGCCAAGATGGAGCACGAGCGCAAGACGGCCGAAGAGGAAAAACAGCGCAAGGACGAGGCTGACAAGAGGAAGCAGGACCTACGTGCGGCGGACGATCGCCCAAGAGGCCATCCTCCAAACACGGGTCCGCAACACCAACATCTTCCAAACGCCACGACGCGAACGCTGTTGCCGCACTCACGCTCTTGGACACCGTCATTGAAACGGCACCCGCCAACGTGACTCCGATACTCGACAAGATAAAGACCATCGTCGCAGCCACGCTAACGGCCAACCCACCACCTCGGCACGAAGGCCGACTGAATCTGTGGCCGAAATGCCAGACAAGAGCCGGCTTCCGCCTCTAAGGTCAGGAGACTATAAGAGGCCCGAGCCAGATCGGTCGACGACCAGGCCAAGAGGCCCACCTCGCGAGTCCACACGAAGTACCGGGAGCAAACGGCCGACTCCGCGACAAACGACATGGACGTCCACCCGTCCACCACCGCGTCCGCCGCAACAACGGCTCCGGCTACCCAACCAGCCAACCGAAGACCCCGCCGAGTGATGCGGGAAGTCCTCGATCGCCGGTACCGGGAGCGGGACCGACGCACTCGGGAAGATCGGAGGGGATCACCCGATAGCGGCGACGATGGAGTACCGGCCTTCACTCGGGAGCTTCGCCGAGTGCATTGGTCCAGTGGTTTTAAGCCCACAGGAATCGAAAGATACGACGGCAAGACCGACCCCGAGTCGTGGCTTACCGTGTATACTCTCGCCATCCGCGCAGAAGCGGCGACAACAAGGCTATGGCCAATTATTTGCCCGTGGCCCTCGCCAACTCAGAACCGGGCTCACGAACCTGCCAAGAGGCTCAATCGGCTCGTGGAGCGAGCTGAGGGACCACTTCATCGCCAACTTCCAAGGAACCTTCGAGAGGCCCGGCACACACTTCGATCTATACAACGTCATCCAGAAGCCGGACGAGCCTTTGAAAGATTACATCCGGCGCTTCTCCGAAAAGCGCAACAAGATCCCCAACATCACCGATGACATCATCATCACCGCCTTCCAGAAGGGAGTCCGTGATGAGCTGTTAATTGGAAAGTTTGGGCGCAAGCCACCGAAGACGGTGAAGCAAATGTTCGAGACGGCGAACTCCTACGCCAAGTCCAACGATGCAATCAAGGCGGCACGCCAAGACCGGCCTGACAAAAGGAATGACAAGCACTCGAAAGGAAGCCGGCATCCGAGGAAGGATAACGGCAGCAGCAATCGGCCTGAAAGATCGCAAGCGCCGCATGAAGACTGGTTGCCACAACGTCCGATTCTCAACACCGTCGCCGAGTTGCGGCTTACGACGCGATCATGAACGATCGTGAACGCTCAGTGCACGCATCATCTACTAGCAATTCATAGAGCAATATGCGGCACGGTTAAACAAGAAGCCGACTAATGAAACCGGTCCATCGGGAACCAAGAAGAACAACCCGATGGAAATTCGGAGCTTTTTCAAAACCACGTGGGTGAGCTGAATCACATCTTCGAGGGCCGCAGCTTATGAGTCCAAGAGGAAGCAAAAGCGATGGACCGTGAGGTCGACGCGGCACAACCCGAAGTCTCACAACATCTACGATGGTCGGAAGTGGCCATCACGTTTAATCGCTCGGATCATCCTGACCGAGTGGTTCACCCAGGGCAGTATCCCTTGGTACTTGACCTAGTGGTTCAAGAACATCAAGCTAAAGCGCGTCCTCATCGATGGGGCAGCGTCCTCAATCTCCCGTTCGTCAAGACCCTGGATGAGATACAAATCCCGAGAAGCGAGTTGAAGGCAAGCTCAGCCCCTTCCACGGAATGATCCCGGGTCGTCGCCCACACCACTCGGGCACATCGCCTTTCCAGTCACCTCCGGAGTTCGCGAGAATTTCCGAACGGAGAATACCACCTTCGGGGTGGTCGACTTCAAAGACGGCCTACCACGCGATCGTCGGAAGGCCCGCACTCGCCAAATTCATGGCGATACCACACTACACTTACCTCTCGCGTGAAGACGCCTGGCCCTAACGGCGTCATCACCTGCGCAGCGATGTCAAACAAGCCTTCACTGCGACGAAGAAAGGCGTGATACGGCCCAATCTTGTGAGAGATCACGTGGCCAGGAAGAAATCCGACTGGCTACATCAACATCTGAAGAGGGTGAAATTTCTACAAGGAGGATAGCCAAGTCGGGACAACGCGACGCCAAACGAAGAAGATCTTCCTTGATCCAGTCGGCAAGATATCTCCAAGGACTTAGAAGATACCATAGTCGCAATGTTCGAGCGCGAGCTTTCATTGTCGATGATTTGGTTCTACGCAAGATCCAGACCACCAAGGACCATCACAAATTATCTCCACTACGGGAAGGACCATACATAATCACTGAGGTGACTCGGCCAGGAGCATTTCGACTAAAGCGCGAAGATGGATCTATGGTGGAGAACTCCTGGAATATTGAACATCTTCGACGATACTATGCTTAAATTGCCGTAAGTTTTATGTTGTTCTTGACTGTCAACCTCAAGCAAGATGACTTCTTGAGTTGACAGTCGGGGGCTGCATACGTGTCAATAAAGCATGGTTTTCTTTGATAACTTGTTTATATTTAGTTTATCATTGTTTATTATTTTGATTCGAGTTCAATAGATAAGGACTGAGAATTTTTTGATGATCTAATCAAGTTTTAGGCTTGGTGACAGTCGGACGAAAATTACTTAAGAAATTTTCTATGAAGACTCGTGTCAAGGCATTAACATAAATAAGCTAGATACCTACAAGTTCACATCGGAAGCATAAAGAGACCAAGATGATTAAACTTACTCCCGACGAACCTCGGATGACAAGGGAATCTTGGAGGTGGATGCGGAAGATGGCTGTGATGGAACAAGAGTTCCTAGATGGATGGATTTGCACGCACACGAGTTTAGGGTTCTCCACGGAGAGCGGTGAACAAGTGCTTGCGAAAGAGGAAATTTTTAGGGAAGATGAAGTGTCGAGGATGACCTCGAGGCTTCGTAAAAAGACTTGAGGGTTTTTGCCAAGTTATCTCGCGATTGGGCCGAGCCCATGAGAGACTTGCGGCCCGGCTAAGGTGTGGCTTGACACGTGTCCTTAGGGACTTAAGTGGATGAACTTAAGCAGATTTGCCTTGGCAATATGCACGTGTCACGTAACCCAATGCCTTTAAAATCCTTTCATACCGCGGTTTGCATAACTTCATGAGAAGTTGGCACGATGCAATTTGAAAGGTGACAAATAGTTAAGCTTTTCATGGCTGTCCGATGCGGGAACTATTTGGTTTTAAAGCATTTGATTAAATGATTATATCAATGCTATTTTTTCCCACCTTGGTGAAGATCTTTTTAGATTAAGACCAATATTATGGCGGAGCTATTTAATATTTTGGTCGTATTTTTCGAGATGACTGAAAAATTTGTTTACCCATGAGGGTTGACTAAATTATTTGTCCCGAGATGACTCGGACAAGTTAACTCGGATGAGCATGAGCTTACCGAGTGTTTTTTACCCACGAGGGTTGATGAGATTATTTGTCCCGAGATGACTCGGACAAGTTAACTCGGATAAGCATGAGCTTACCGAGTGTTTTTTACCCACGAGGGTTGATTAAATTATTTGTCCCGAGATGACTCGGACAAGTTAAGTCGGATGAGCATGAGCTTGCCGAGTGTTTTTACCCACGAGGGTTGATTAAGCTATTTGTTCCGAGATGACTCGGGCAAATCAACTCGGATAAGCATGAGTTTGCCGAGTGAATTGATTTTCTTACCCATGAGGGTCGATAGAATTACTTGTTCTGAGATGACTCGGGCAAGTTAACTCGGATGAGCATGAGCTTGCCGAGTGAATTGATTTCTTACCCATGAGGGCTAAATAAATTATTTGTTCCGAGACGACTCGGGCGAACTACTCGGATAAGCATGAGTTTGCCGAGTGATGTGATTTTTATGATTGCTTTAGCTTGAGCTAAGCATTTATATGAGAATTATTTGTTTCGAGATGACTCGGGCAAATTTCCGGATGACTCGAGAAGATCAGCTCGGATAAGCATGAGCTTACCGAGCGAATTGATTTCTTACCCATGAGGGATGATTGAAATATTTGTTCCGAGATGACTCGGGCAGATCCACTCAGATAAGCATGAGCTTACCGAGTGCTTTTCATCCATAAGGATTGGTTGAGTTATTTGTTCTGAGGTGACTCGGGTAGATTCACTCGGATGAGCATGAGCTTACCGAGTGATGAGATTTATATAAATACTTTAGCATGAGCTAAGTATTCATATGAGAATGATTTTTATGGTTCTTGACTATATGCTTAGTCTGTTTTGACTAACCACATAGTCGGGGCTACACTAATTAGGTGCATCGGAGATGCACCTAGATATTTATTTTTGAGAATATTTGAGATATTTTCCAGCCCTTCACGTCTTTGGAGCCACTCGGGAAGATTCAGGCAGAGATGATGGAATCACTCGGCGCCAAAAGCACTCGGTCATAGAGATTTTTTGGCTGAAGTGCTACTTTGATTTGAAGCTAAGTTGTCTCGTCAACGAAAAGGACTCGGGGCTACTGTGGAGATTATGGCAATGGGGTATGCATGGCAAGCTTATCCGATCGGAGATAGGGATAGATTGCACCCGCCATATCGTAAACCGAACATGACTTGGGTGTTACGATTGCCGATAGAGATAAGGCAATCGGCCTATAGTCACGGTTTGGTAAGATTGAGGAAACCAACTTAGAGTAAGATAGGGTTTCCGATCTGTAAGCCCTCCTCCCAAGACTATATAAGGGGGTAAGGGGCGTCCCTTGAGGGATATCTGAATCATACGATTTCATAAGCAAGAGCTTTAGACACACGAGATCAATAAAGACACTCGGCGGATCGAATCCACCGAAACAGGAGTAGGGTATTACCTCTCGAGAGGGCCTGAACCTGTCTAAATCTTCTTTTCCTCCTAACCCATTGTGCTTGGCGATCTTGACTGCGACCCCCAATTTTCTATTGCCGAAACCAAGTTTCGACAGTTCTTATATTCAGGTTCCTTGTGGGGCTAATCACTTAACCAATTGACATCACCTCCCATAGGGCCGATCTTCACTCGTAGTCCTCATCAACAAATGATTTGGCCCTTAGTAACTATTTCTATGGTTATTATCTATTCAATATTCCCTATTTAATTCTAATTATTTAATGAGGAGTTATTCTTGTTGCAGTTTTGTACTTTATTGATTTGTAAAGAAACTATAAACATATGTTTATAGAGAATAAAATTTGGAACGAAATCGATCTCAACATTTTTTTAAACGAACCACATAAGATAGTGCGAGGTTCATGTTGAATGAGAAGGAGAAAATTACAAGTTCATAGCCCAAGCGAACTACAATCAAACTACAATAAAGAAAAAAACCACTCCACATGCCTACAACACAAGCACCCACTGTTGAACAACAGACATGAACACGACATCCCAATAGGGTTTGAGGAGGAAGGGGCGAGATAGAAGAATGTATCCACTCTCCCTCGCAAGACTCACTAGCGTGGTCATCTTGTGGTGGCAAGGTGTCACCACAAGAGGATAATCCGTCGAAAGAACAGATCGGTGAAAATGGACCTTTAAAACAACGCCTTCAGGAAGGTTACGATGCTGATGGCGTCACCGTCATCCACCCTAGAGAGCTAGGACTTTGGCTTTCACCCGAAGCAATCCACCAAAGAGGGCAAAGAGATCCTACGAAAATGCCCCCAAGGGGGTTGCGACGCTCAAAAGCATCGCCACTGCCAGCCCATAATGGGTTAGGCTTTCGTCAGAAATCTTTCCATCCTCTCTTGTCAACGTGTCCCTATTGCTACCAGCAGCCTCCATCATCCAAACCCCTTCAGCGCATAGTCACCAACCAATGCCCCACCGTTGGCCCGCCTCTTTCCTACTTCCCTGCACAAGCCCCACCTCTATGTCATGCTCGGAATTTCTTTCTGAAATTCCAAATGCTTACATGTGTGCAAACCCTTGTGCAGGAATCAGCCGAGGCACGCAATAACAAATTGATAATAGAGTACGAATTACTAATAGAAATATAAAGTTATCACAGAGGAAGCTAGTTTCTCTCAATCATAAAACTTATATGCAGTGGAAAGTAAACTAGCGATGGCAACTCCAATCCTCAGGCAATTGACTAGAGCTAAGCCTTGTCCTCAGTCCTCCATCTTCACAGTAGACCTTGTCACAACCGATTTTTCGTTCGGGATTAAACAATCATTAAATAAATCATTTTCTAGAAATTAAATAAAAAGGCAAAAGAATTTATCAAGTGAAGTATTAAGGAAATTCAATTTTTCTTTAAAGATCATGGTTGGAAATATTTTTGAAATATTCTCCATGCCCTAAATTATTCTCGAAATTTTCTTCTAAATTTTGGAGCTCTAGAAATAATTTTAACAATACAAAGAACATTTCAGCAATTATTTAATAAATAAATTAATCACTAAATGATCTCGGTTTTATTTTTATTAAATACTTTGAGTGTTCACCTATTTTCAAGAATTTTTTTGAATTATTTGAGCACTAAAAGTATTTATAAAAATTCATGGATCATTTATACGATTAATTTAAAGCAAAAACAAATATAAATCCCCTCCTATTCTCGGGCAGGTTTCGGCCCAACTACTTGAAGTTCAGTTTGCCTCCCTCCTTCCTCTCTCTCTCCGGCCGAGCCCATGCCTCTTTCTCCCGCGCGCGCCTCGCCTCTCCCATGGGCCGGCCTTGAGGCCACGGCCCGTCTCCCTTGCACGCACCGCCAAAGTCTATCCGGCATCCGTCCCTCTCTGAGCCGATAACAGGTGGGGCCCACTTGTCATCTCCCTCCTCGCGCCTAACCGCCTTTGCCGCCGTCGCAAGCCGCGCCCTCGCGCCTCGATTTCCATCGCCCGCTCATCCGCGCCCGCCTAAAGCGGCGCATTCACTGTGCCATGCATTTCCCTTAACTTCCCCAAATCTCGCGCCTTTAATTGTCGTTTAATCGCCGCTTTAACCACTTGACCACCGCCCGCCATGAATTCGCCAAGCACCGACCATGCCTGCTCCACCCCGTGCCTATAAAACCCTACCCGAGCGCCCCTCTCCCATTTTCCCCAAACCCCCGAGCCCGCCGTGCTCTCCTCGCTTGTCCCCGCGCCTCCTCGCCACCATCGCCGAGCGCCGCCGCAGCGCTCCGAGCCACCGCCGCATTCTCCGCACCGCCCGCGCCTCGGCCACCGCATCCCGACCGCCGCTAGCCACGGGAGCACCCCACCGCAGTGTCTCCCAAGCCGCCGCCCTCAATTTTGCCTCCGGCGCCATTTTCGGTCGTCCCATCGCTCGTCGCCCTGCGTCGCCCTTCGTTGGCTCCATGCACCCCTCCAAGCCTCGATATCCCCTTCGCGTCGCCAATCACGATCGGACTGTTCGCGCCATCGTCTCAAGCGCTAGTCGCCGCCCCTCGCTGTCGTTCGCCCGAGCACCGCCCTTTTTCGCCGTGTCGGTGAGCTCACCCTCCTTTCCACCCTCCGTCGCTTGTCACTGTGTCGATGGCCGCCATCAGCGACCATCGGGCCGCGCGCACTGCCTCCCGCGTGCATCGCCACTCTTCGTGTCACCCGACCCCATGCCCCTTCCCGCCTGACCCATCGGCCGACCTCGCCTCCCAAGCCGTCCAATCGCCCTCGGGCCGATCCGGGCCGTCGGTTTCCGATGGACGCCCGATCCCCTTCGCGGTGATCCGGGTTGTCCACGTGGTGGACCCGTGGATCGAGTCTACCGTGGAACTGATGTCAGCCCTCGGCTGCTGACGTCAGCCCTAGCCCTTTTTTCTTTGAAAAATAATTAAAAATTGCGCAATAAATCTAATTAATTTCCAGAATTTATTTAAATGGTCCAAAAACTTCTAAAATTCATATCTAATTCATACGAACTCCAAATTGGGTCATTCAAATTGTAAAATTCATCTAAAATTAGGATCTACATGTTGGTTTACTTTTCATGTATTGTTATTTGGTTTTTATTAGGGTTTTGCCTCATTTTGCATGCCAGCATGTAGATTCCGCAGTTTTCGGAGTTCGCTCTCACGAAGAAGTTGTTGGAAGAAGCAAGGCAAGTCACACTCCCCTTGAAGCATATTGAACCTATTTTACAAATGCTTTCTTGTTTGCAAATAAAGCGCATTGATTTGCTATTACATGGAATGATGGGATTACTTGTTGACGAGAAATCTCTCTCACGCGCCGGACAGGAGATCCGCTTGACTCCGGTGCGAGTCCTTCCTAGCTGCCTTCAATGTGCGGAGCGTGCCGATTGATTTGATCCGCCAATCAACAAGAAAAATACAAGAAAGTACCCGTTAAGCGTTAGTTCAAACTCCCGCGAAACCAACCGCTTCCAGGAAACCGTCATCAAATCGTAGATGCTCCAATAATTCTCGCACAAATGTAACATTCCCAGGTCAAAGGCATAAGTAAACACAATACAGGTACAAACCACAGCTCTATAGCAGATCTGACGACAGTCATATTGAAAGAAACACGTAAAAACAGATAAGGTCGGCTGAAACCCCGACGCTATCCCCAGATAATGTAAATCCAAAAGAATACATTGCCAACGACTCTAAAGACGACTCAATAGTTCAATCTTGATGCAGCACTGAGTATCAAAAGAGGCATTCAATCTATCACTCTCGATTTACACTCCGCAAGATGGTAGATACCGCATACGAACCAACCAGCCTTTAGACCTAGTGTCGCTGACCATGCATCCTCCACAAGATGAGTCAACCGCACAATAGATCTAAACACCAGATTGATTCGTACGCACCATATGATACATAGCGTAGTAAAACTACTGAATCCAATGTGTCTTGCGATGGAAGCATTAGAAACGAGTAATCTCACCACTAACGACAAACATTTACCCGAGTCCGGGATCGAGACGATGCAGCCCGAAGCCAAACAAGGTGTTCATCCAAAAGGAAAAGGATGGCGATGCGCCGAAGATTAGATTGATTTTCGATTCCTTTTACACAGGACCTCGGGCCCTATTTATACCCAAAATATGAATATCTCGTAACAACTTCAGACTCTATCTAAACATCATATTATCCCTAACAAGATCTATTACAACTAACAATCTAACAAACTCCTAAATTACGATACAACTGCCATTTCAAAACAAGTGGCAGTATCTTAAAACGCGCCATTAACATCCGAACCCCCACTTAAACTTCAAGTTTCCGCATTGGATACGGTTTTATCCCTTTTAAACTTGGAATTGGCCATCGGTGCTCCATTCAACTCATTCCCACCGATCGCATTGCGCGATTACTCCTTCACCGATACAAACCCCTGTCTTCACCGATTCTCGATTCCACCTTGCTCCTTTATAACTCACGAACCTTATTACCAAATTCCAGCGTTAACACATGCCCCCAAGTCCGTAACATAAAGTGTTGCGGATTTGTTTATCCACTCAAACTCCTATTCCTTTCTCAACCCAAATCGTTTCGGCTTCCCCATGAGCCCTTTAAATATCCACTCTCCTCGGGCGATTCACCCACGCTCCCATCGTGCACTCAACTTCCTTCTCAAACAAACCTCCTGCCCTTCTCTCTCTCTTTCGGCGACTTCATCGGCGTTCAACATTCTCCACATCCTTCGAGCCCCATCATCATCTCCGACCTCCCAGATGGCCTCCGCCGCGACTTCCAGTACTTCCAACTCACCGGCCACCGTCGCACCTACTACGACCGCAACTTCACCCGCGCCGCTAGAACTACCTCGGCCACCGCTATGAACGAATTTCCTCGGGTATTTCCCTTCGTATTTTTATTCTTACTTTGTAATCTCACCCTCAACTCGCTTCCCCATGCGCCTTTATTCTAGATATTTGCTTAGCAACTTCAAAATCACCTCATCCCGCATTCTTACTAATTAATGACTTTCTTATTTCAAACTATAGACACCTCCATCTCTCGATTAATATTTTTCCTCTTCCTTTGAATCGCAGCACCTCTCTCACCAAGTACTTATCCCCAACTTAACACAAGAGGGCAAATATTTCCTTGGGCCTATTGGTGACACGAGACCCAACCGACGTGATCATAGCCGAAACCAACCGCATGCCCTTCAACACGCCAAGCCATCTCTTTCCCACTGGAACGGGACTTTCAAAGCTTGGCCGTCCACGACACTGACACTGGATCGAGTGGTACAAGAGAATACAATCGGCCAAGTACACCCAATGGGAGGAAAAGAAACTTGCCCAATGCTTAGAATTGTCCATAGCCAATATGGAAAAAGACGAACCCCTCCTATCTGCAGCCTATTTTTGGAAGGATAGTTTCAATGCTTTCCTCTTCGGCAAGGGCCGATGACCGTCACACTAGCCGATGTGCATATGACAACTGGGCTGGACATTGAATCATCGGTTAATCCGTGCGTTTTGAACCGAAAAGGCCAACACCGTTTAAGACCAAAGCCATCGGTGGGTGGAGTGGCTTCATTGCCCAAAATATGAAAGATGGAACGGTCGACCACCGGAATACACCGCCTTCCTTATGATGTGGTTAGAGAAATTCGTGTTCGCGGATCGAGCGTGGGCCGACCGCCAATTGGCAAATAATAGCCGAAATCCTAGCCGACGGGACGGAGTTCGCATTGGGAAAATACCTCCTCGGCTACACATACCAAATGTTGCATCGGACCACCACAAAAATAGCGCCAATGCCCCGAGCCAACAGGCGGACCACGGTGGTTCCTTCAAATTTGGCTGGTATTGGCTACCCAGAACTTAGCGGTCGGCCCCGCCCGCGATGCCGGATTCCCAAGGTTGGAGCCAATCGTGGACGAGGAAGGCGACCAAATCACCACCGGGCGATGCACCAACTATGGGGAAGCGGCCGCCGCCCATGCGGGTTCAAGACAATCGGGCGATTGTTGGCCGATTGGTTCGTAGCTTTTCTACGATGGGTTATCCCGCGACAACCGTACCTAGTATTTCTACTCCGATCAAGGCTCTTTCGAGCTGCCGATCGATTTTAAATGGGACGACCTCAATTCAGCCGACAGCCCAAGGTGCAGGAAATTGTTCTTCATTTGTTTATCCCCCTGCATCCTGCCGACCGGGGTACAGCAAGGCCGATCAACGGCTCGGAGTTATGAATTTTACTACCTGGCATCGGCCGCAAGACAATTCGGCCTCGGGCAGCTTCCAATCGGCTTCTTTTACGCCAATAAGATCGAGACCAGAGGAGCGGTCGGCCAAGATCTAATAATGAACTCGCTACTGAACATAGCTGGTCCCCCCTTTGGCGAAGCCGGCAGAATTACCCTGTCGACAAGGAGAAGCGCCGCTTATGACCGATGGTGGTCGGAACTTAGACGCCACATTTTCCACCAACGACCGTCTTGCTACATCGACTCCGCTCTCAGGACGAGATCCCCTCGGTATGCTTTTACCCCTCGGCCGATCAACCTCATCCTACAACTCGTTCACCGGTTGTACCGCCGATCTAACATTTGTGTTTTGACTTTGCGGAAACAGAAACGGAACAACCGACGATAAGCGATTCGGGCGCCCTATTGAATACAAAACGGAGTTCGGACACGGGGGCCGGCTCCGTCGGCTATCGGGGGCGCCCAAGCTCTCGTCTCTATTGCGAGGGAGTGCGTCATCCGATCGCACCGAAAAGGAAACGGCGCCACCGCCGCGTTCATCGGCGTGCTCGCCCCAAAAAGAGTGAAAAGATAGAGCCGATTGTCTTGGCCGACGAGTCCTCCTCCTCTCGGATTCGGCCGTCGAGCAGCCCCTCAATGATGCCGACGAAGAGGCGCCATTAGCCGTCCGGGGGCGCCGAAGCCGGGGCTTCGAGTCCCGAATCGGTGAACGCCCCAACCGATGCTCCGGCGCTCCGAGCCCGCCAATGAGACGTCCTCCCGTAGGTTTTCACTTCCTTGTTCTGGCTTTGCGATGTTTACTCGTATCGACTTGTCCGTTCTTTGTAGTCCAAGCGGCCGGTCGTGCCCCCGTCCTACTCTGCCAGAACCGACCCTTACCCCTTTGCTCGTAACAACTAATCGGCTCGTCTCGCTAACCCCGTTTTCCTTTTTGCGCTTCCGCGACCCCCTCCGCCGCTCCGGACGCTGAGTGAATGCACCGTGCCTGCTGGGGGCGGTGACGATGATACAGTAGGAAAAACCAAACGGGCGTGGGGAACGACCCGCTGAATCGTAATCCCGACGACGGTGCCGACGATAAGCGACGGCCCCGACCATCGATTTTGCCATGTCTCGATCCGTTCTTTCCCTGCAGCGCGTGGCCAATCTCCTTAACTTCGACTTGTCGGAGTTCGAAGAGCTCGCGATGCCGGCGAGGAGCACTTGGAATCGGTGAGAACACGAAGGCCACTTTGGCGACATCGGCAACCGACTAGATGCGTCGTTAGATGCACGCGGTGGCCGATGCAGCTCCATACGCTCACGATTCCGGGATATCCAAGATCAAGCCGCTGGATGCTGTAGCCGAAGCCATCGCGCCGGCGACCTTCATGGAAGCTTATCGGCTAAAATACGAACGAGCCGGCGGCGAGCCATCGATCGGCGTGAAAGTGAGGCGCGGGCGGCTGCGATCCAATCGACCAAAGACGCCATCGAAGCCGGAAAACCGCCTTTGACCGCCTAAAACCGAGCCGACCGCCAAGCTTGAACAACTTCGTGCCCGCCGGGATCACTGGTAGCCGACCTCATTCAGATTACCAACGAGATCGATATCCATGAAGGGTATATGGCCGATTTGCCGGCCGGGGTCGAAGGCGAACGCGAAACATCGGGCGGCCGTTGCGCATCTGCGGGGCTTGGTGCAAAGCGCTCGGCCGGTGACGGGGTCGAGGCCGACGATCTCGGGCAATTGGCGAGATCGATCGGGTTAGGGCGACGGCTCATCGGCGATAGCCGATTTTTAAAGAAATGAAGGTTGTAAAATATCCAACCCTGCGAGGTTGGCCCGCGTTCCTCTGACATGTGCTTTGTAATGTACCCGGATAGTTCGTATCAAACACACTCGTATCGTTTGTTTGGAATTCACCCCAAAGTGACGCCCAATCGCTTGGCGTCCGTCTTTCTGTTATTCTATCCTCTAGCTATCGGGCGATATTACCCAATCACGTCACCACTCTGTTTTCGTAGGCCGATCCTCACGAATCTGTACCCAGGAACCCGTGAGCCCGGATGGCGAGGCATCCACTCTGCGCCATTGCTTATTTTCAATGATTCCCGACGCTCGTAATAATGACCTCTTTGACTCTCGGTTCGGCGGCGATCTTTCCCATCCAAGAATCGTATCTTTTCTTTCTATAAATGGGCTTCCTCGGCTCTCTGAATAGCTCACGGCCGAAAGCGACGAACTCCCAATAGCGAAACACCTAGTCCTTTGATTCTCCGGCCGGGCTTCTCATGGCGTCTTCTAGCTCGTCGGTGAACCAGGTGGTACCTCAACTTTTCTACTTTCAACGGATTCTAGCTTCCAAAAACTAACCGATAGAACCCATTGCAGCCACCGCACCCGCTTCGGGTGATCCAGGGTATCATGGAAACGTCGTACGAGCTATCGGTCAACCGGGACCGACGGGTAAGGGCGCAGCTGAAACGCTTTAGGGAGTTGGAGGCTCGCCACCGGCGGCCGGGCAGCTTTCCGCCTTGGCGGCATCCCGCTTGCTCCTATGGCGTACCCGACGCTTGCGCGCCTCGGCCATGGAGGGAGGCAGCCCGGCTTGCCAACGAGTTGTTGATCACTACTACCAACATCGGGTCACTCGGTTGGAGCACACGATCCTGGATGCTCTAGAAATGGAAACCACGAGCCTTTTGAGCGGGCCTGGTGGCTATTAGAGAGTTCCTGGCAAACATGTAGCCCTAGATGGCCGTGCGCCAGCTCGGAATAAAACGCGTTGTAATATCCCTGGGTTCTTCGTGACTTGAGACTTCTTCAACTTCATGACTTGATTGGTCTACAGTTGGCTTTTCCGGCTATGCACATTGTATGATTGTCTCACGCGTGCTATGCGCATTGTATGATTGTCTCACGCGTGTGTGGCGTAGGTGTATGCCCCCAAGTTTTGGTGAAGCATCGATGTCGACGAAACTTGTTGACGATAGTCCTGGTGATCGTTGCCGGGGTCATGGGGTGAGGGAGGGAACGAATGCCTAAAGGCGATGCCCCCATAAGGCATCGGCTGTTGTGGGTCGGCCCATTGTGGCGATAGCCGACTCACGCGTTGATCCATACGCTCGGGTAGTATTTCTTCAGATATTTTCCGTTGAGGGCCCTTCCGAAGACCTCCCCATCTAATCCTTGTAGCATGTAGGCTCCTTTGGACACGCACTTGTGGACCTTGAAAGGCCCTCCCAATTCGGCGACCACTTGCCGAATTTGTTACTCTCTGGATCCGATTGGAAGTATGAGCTTCCAAACAAGCTCGCCTTCCTCGAATGATTTAGGGACTACCTTTTTATTGTAATGCCTGGCTACCCGTTCCTTATCTTTCGTCACCTTTTCTAATGCTCGCATTCTCGATAAGGCGAGATCCTCCGATTCGTCTATCATGAGATTGTAGTAATCATCGGCTGTGAGTTGGTCTTGCAACTGAATGCGTCTTGAGCCGGTCACGCTTTCCCATGGAAGCACCGCCTCGTGTCCATAAACCAGTTTGTATGGCGGAACTTGGATGGACCCATGACATGCCATCCGATAGGCCCACAAAGCTTCGGCCAATCGGGTGTGCCATTGTTTGGGTTGCTCGGCTATCTTTCTCTTGATCAATCTAATTAAGCTTTTGTTTGACGCTTCGGCCTGACCGTTGGCTTGTGCGTAATACGGCGAAGAGTTAAGTAGCTTGATCCCCATGCCGTCGGTGAACTGGATGAATTCGTCGGATACAAAGATGGACCCTTGGTCGGTCGTTATCGTTTGCGGAATGCCGAACCTGTAGATGATATGTTCTTTGACAAACTCGATTGCGTCTTTAGAATCTACTTTTTGGAGGGGAATTGCTTCTACCGATTTTGTGAAATAATCGTGGCCGCTAGTATAAACTTGTGCCCCTTGCTTGAAGATGGATTGATTTGGCCGATCATGTCAATGCCCCACCCTCTGAAAGGCCACGGTTTAATGATCGGGTTCATGGCCGACGCCGGAGCTCGTTGCACTGTGCCAAATTTTTGACAATCTTGACATCCTTTATGGTATTTAAAACAGTCCTCTAGCATCGTCGGCCGAAATACCCGGCTTCGGCGAAGTAGCCATTTCATTTTGTGTGTCGATTGATGTGTACCGCAGATTCCTTCGTGTACCTCTCCGATGGCCACGTGGCTTGATCGGCGCTCAAACACTTGAGCAGTATGCCATCGATTGTCCGATAGTATAAATCTTCGTCGAGCAATACATACCGCAACGCCTTGTACCGTAGCTTCCTTGTGGCTGATTGAGAAGGGTTTTTGAGGTAATTGTAAACGTCGAATCTCCAATCGTTGGTCGTGATGGTGGCGATGCCTATGTCGACATTTCTTAGCATCGAGTGGTAGCCGATGCCCTTTGAGCCAGGTCATTGGCCTCCGTGTTCGCTCCCGGGAATATGCTTCAAAGTTACTAGCCGAAATCCTTCCATTAATTCTCGACACCTTTGATGATAGACTACCGGTGCGTCATTTTTGCACTCATACTCCCCGACAATTGACTAATGACGAGCAACGAGTCCCCATTATCTCGACCGCATCGGCTTCCATCTCCACGAGGAGGAGTAGCCCCTTGAGGACGGCTTCGTACTCGGTTTGGTTATTCGTAACGTGGGGGTCGATGGCGAAAGCGAATTCGAAGCTTGTCCCCTTGGGTGAGATAAGAACCAAGCCGATTCCACGCCCGCTTGTACATGCGAGCCGTCGAAAGTTAGGGTCCAAGGCGTGATCTACCGAGCCGATTGAGTCGTTTCCATGTTCCACAATGAGATCGGCGGGGCCTGTCCTTTTACCGCCCTTGGGGCTGATACCTCAGATCGAACTCGGTCGGCGCAAGTATCCATTTTCCGATCCTCCCTTTGAGCACTGGAGCCGACGGCATGTACTTGACTACGTCGCTTTGCATGTTACGATGCATTCATTGGACAGCGAGATAGTGTCTTAATTTTGTGCATGAGAAATAGAGGCACTGACATAGCTTCTCGACCGGCAAATATCTAGTCTCTGGATCTAGCAGCCGCCGGCTAAGATAGAAAATGGCCCTTTCCTTGCCATCGACTTCTTGGATTAGGACGGAGCCGATGGATTTGTCGTCGGCGGACAAGTACAGCTTGAACGGCTTTCCTTTTTGTGGGGGCATTAGAACTGGAGGAGAACTTAAATAACTTTTTATGTTGTCTAACGCCTTCGTTGCTCTGCCCCCATGTGAATATCGATCGGCCTTAAGCCGAAGCAATGGTGTGAACGGTTCCAATTTCTCGAAAGGTTAGCTATGAATCGTCTAATGAAGTTTATCTTTCCGATCAATGATTGGAGCTGCCTTTTATCCTTAGGGGTTGAATTGTCTTAATTGCGTTGATGCTCCTTGGTGTTACTTCGATTCCTCTTTCATGAACGAGGAATCCTAAGAACTGCCCGGCCGACACGCCGAACGCACACTTGAGCGGATTCATCTTCAATCCGTACTTCCTCGTCCGTTCGAGCACCCGCCTTAGATCGCAATGTGGCTTTCTATCTCTCTTGATTTGACGACGACATCATCGATGTATATCTCCACAAGTGCTCCGATCATATCGTGAAAATGTAGTTCATTGCTCTTTGATATGTTGCGCCGGCATTCTTTAGGCCGAATGTCATCACCACCCACTCGTAGAGGCCGATTGCGCCGGGCATCGAAAAGTTGTTTTATGGACGTCCTCTTCGGCCATGAAGATCTGGTTGTACCCTGCATTGCCGTCCATGAAGCTAATGATTTTGTGGCCGAGGCGGCGTCGACAAGCGGATCGGCTATTGGCATTGGGTATTCATCTTTTGGAGTTGCCTTGTTTAGGTCTCTAAAATCGATGCATACTCGAAGTTTGTCGTTCTTCTTTAATATTGGGACGATATTAGAGACCCATTCGGCATATCGGCAAGGCCGAATGAACCCTGCGTCGTATAGCCGAGTGATTTCGGCCTTAATTGCGTCGTACATGTCGGCCTTGAACCTCCCGGGAGGTTGTTTGAATGGCCGATATCCGCTTTGATTGGCAGTTGATGGACCACTATCGATCGGTTTAGACCGGGCATTTCGAAATATTCCCATGCGAAGCGATCTTTATATTCTTTTAATAACTCAATAAGTTGGGATCTACAAAGAGAAGATAAATATTTACTAATGTACGTCGGCCTTGGTTTGTCGCCGGATCCGATGTCGATTTCCTCTAACTCGTCGGCCGACATGAAGCCTTGCCCTAACTTGCCATCGTCTTCATCCGTCGTGGCTACGCCGAGCACGCTGGATCCCTCCACCATGTCTTGTTCAAAGCAAGCTGCGGCTCACCGCTTCCGATGGGCTGTATTGTTGAATTGGACACGTTTAGAAAATCGGCTTGCCAGACTTTCCCAGACAAACATTCAATGCCTTCGATTTCCCAAAGCGGCAAATCGGCATTGACGATACTAATCGACACGTCGGCTGGCACAATCTCGATCTTGTCGCCGTCCCACTGGATGAGGCTCGGTGCATCGTAGAAGGGATGCAGCGGTTAGCGTGGATCCAATCCCATCCGAGCAGCGACGGTGTACGACCCCTTCCCGTCGATGACAAAGAACGTCGTGGGCACAGTTTTATTGCCGATGGTTAGTTCGACGTTGAGAACGCCTTCTGAAGGGTTACACGGAAGCTACGCTAGCCGAAAACAAAAATTTCTACCGCGCAAACCAGGAACACTTGCAAGTAAGGGCCGATAGATCGTTACCGATTGGAGTAGAGTGCAGCGGAATAGCCAATCGGGGCAATCCGATCCGGAACGGTGTAGCCGATTCCGGAGAGCAGCCGATTCGCCAATCGGCGATTCGAGTCGTCGGCCGCGTTCTCACGCCTCGCTCCGATGCGCCGATCCGGCTGATCAACGGCGCGCAACGTAGCGGCGCCTCTACCGGTATCCACACGTCCGGGGACGAACGCCGAACACCCGTGTGCTAGCACGCGATGCAAGGCTAGGGTTTGGCTCCAAAGTGGGGAGGGTTTCCGTGGAGATTGATCTTGGCGACTTCGTTGCACGCGATGCAATTGACGTGTCGCGGCTCTCCACCCTCCCTCCTTTATATAGAGTTGGCCGACTAGGACTAGTGGCCGATCGGGACTCTATTTTTGAACCGGATCTCATCCGTATCTCATAGAGTTGGCCGCCCATACGTCGTAAGCCTATAGGACTCTATCCGATCGGATCCCTATCCGATCGAGCCGTATCCGAGTCCAACTCGAATGCCTGTTCTTATCCCCTTAAGCGTGCGACCACTGTAGGTTCGGTATACTCGGTTTTGGCTATAGTCTAACTTAGCCAATCGTCGGCTCGAGTCTAACTCAGCCGACTGTCAATAGCGGCGCCTAGCGGCACATATTGACACCATAGTATACAAGAATAATATCGGCTCGAACCTGTAATGTGTACACAAATCCCTTTGCCTCACGATACCGGTTAAGCTATAGGCAAGATGTGTGCCATCCCTTCAATTGCTTAACCATTCACTCGAACCGTATTGGATTATCATGCTTGATTGACTCCTCAATCAACTTAGCATGGCCATGCATTTCCATAATCCATTACCTCGAGGGCCAGAGATATCTCTCCAAAGGAGGGGCAAATTCCATCTTGATCACTCACATCCCACTCCATGTTTCATAGCAAACCCGAAAACTACCTTTATAACTACCCGATTCGGAATAGCGTTTGGTAGTCCCAAAGTAGGCTACTACACATGTTGGAATCCATGGTGATCTCAGGTCTAAGGACTTTGTACCAACACTACCGAGACCAACTAATGGCACATTAATTCTGTAGTGTCTCATGGTGGGTCTATCCAACAATGTGTTCTCCAACACATGTGTCCATGTTTATTGATTTGGTATCTCCATACCCATGATCTATGAGACATGATCATCAATCAATAAACATGCCGATCTTAGAATCATATTTGTTCCAACAATATGACATATGATCGAGGATCGTTTAGAAATAGATTCATACATAAAGAGTCTCATAAATAAGTCACGTACTTATTGATCAATACAAGATGTCTATTTCATGGAACTGAATAACACTTTATTCATTTATACATAAACATTGACGTGATATCCAACATCTCCATGTTGCCTCTAGGGCATATCACTAACAATCTCCCACTTGCACTAGAGTCAATCATGTAAGTATCTAATACCCATTGCTCTTGTGTGCGCCTCATGCTTCGGTGAGGGAGAGGTTTTGTCGGCGGATCGGCTATGTTGAGATCCGTGTGCACTTTGCATATCTTGACATCACCTATGTCCACTATCTCGCGGATGAGATGATATCGCCGAAGTATGTGTTTGGACTTCGATGTGACCTCGGCTCCTTGGCTTGCGCAATGGCTCCACTATTATCACAATAGAGAGACATTGGACCGGTCGTACTAGTCATCACACTAAGCTCGAAACGAATTTTTGATCCAAACGGCCTCCTTTGCAGCTTAGAAGCGCAATGTACTCGGCCTCCGTTGTAGAATCGCAACGGTATCTGCTTGGAACTCTTCCGCTGCTGCGCCTCCGTTCGGCGAACACGAACCGCATTGCGATCTATCATCATCCTTGTCCGTTTGGAAGCTAGCATCGGTGTAACCACTTACAACGAGCTCTTCTTCACCTCCATAGACTAGGAACATATCCTTAGTTCTTCTCAAGTACTTATGGATATTCTTTACGGCGATCCAGTGACCTTCACCGGATCGGCGTATCTGCTCGTAGCACTCAAAGCGTACGAGACATGCGGGCGTGTACAAAGCATGGCATACATGATGGATCCAATTGCCGAAGCATATGGAACCATACCCATCTTATTCCGCTCATCATGTGTCGAGGACACCGATTCTTGCTAAGATTAATGCCATGTGACATGGGCAAGAAACCTTTCTTGGAATCATGCATGTTGAACCTTTTCAACACCTTGTCAATGTATGTACTTTGGCTTAATCCAATTAGCCTCTTGGATCTATCTCTATAGATCCGAATGCCTAATATGTATGTTGCCTCCCTAAGTCTTTCATGGAAAAACTATTTTTCAATGAAGACTTGACGGATTTTAGCATAGGGATATCATTTCCAATCGGTAATATGTCATCCACATATAAGATTAGAAATACAATTGCGCTCCCACTCGACCCTTTTGTAAACACAGGCCTCTTCTTCGTTTTTGATGAAACCAAACCCTTTGATTACTTCATCAAAACGAATATTCCAACTCCGAGATGCTTGCTTCAATCCATAAATGGATTTCGTAGCTTGCATATCTTTCCGGCGATTCGGATCGACAAAACCCCGAGGTTGTATCATGTATACATCCTCACTTAGGCTACCATTCAGGAAAGCCGTTTTGACATCCATTTGCCATATCTCATAATCGAAATATGCAGCAATCGCTAGGATAATCCGAATAGATTTAAGCATTGCGACGGGCGAGAAGGTTTCATCATAATCAACTCCTTGAATCTGTTTAAAACCTTTCGCCACCAATCGCGCCTTATACATGTGAACATTTCCATCCATATCGGCCTTTTTCTTAAAAACCCATTTACACTCAATGGTTTTGACACCATCGAGTGGATCAACCAAGTTCCAAACTTGATTGTCGTACATGGATTCTATTTCGGATTTCATGGCTCCAAGCCACTTGTTGGAATCGGGTCCCACCATCGCTTCCTCATAGGTCTTAGGTTCATCGTTGTCCAACAACAATATATCACGTTGTTCCGCACTGTGTACTGTCGGTGCACGACGTGATCTTTCGGACCTCCGTGGGGTGGTGTATCTACAACCGGTGGCGCAACACTTTGCACCTCCTGTTGTGGTTACGTGGTCCCGAAACATTTTTCGGTGTTTCTTGAACTTCTTCAAGATGCACCCTGCTCCCACTAACCCTTCTTGAAAGAAACTCTTTCTCCAAGAAGACACCGTGTCGGGCGACAAACACTTTGCCTTGTTCCCGATTATAAAAGTAATATCCCTTAGTTTCCTTAGGATATCCCACAAAGAAGCACTTGTTAGATTTGGGTGTGAGCTTGTCGGATCGTAAACGTTTTACATAAGCTTCGCATCCCCAAATTTTGAGAAAAGACAAACTAGGGGTTGCCCTGTCCATATCCCATATGGTGTCTTTTCAAGCGACTTAGATGGAACTCTATTTAGTGTGAGCGCAATGTTTCAAGAGCATATCCCCGGAAGGATAACGGAAGATCACTTTGGCTCATCATCGACCGCACCATGTCCAACAAGGTGCGATTTCTCCGTTGGACACTCCGTTCCATTGCGGAGTTCTGCGGAGTCAGCGTGGAACAATTCCACAATCTTTCGATGATTACCAAACTCTTGGCTCAAGTATTCCCCTCCACGATCGATCGTAGAAACTTGATTGTTTTCCCTAAATGATTCGTACTTCATTCTGGAATTCTTTGAACTTTTCAAAGGATTCGGACTTATGCCTCATTAAGTAGATATAACCATATCTACTAAAGTCATCGGTAAAGGTAATGAAGTATTGATAACCACCTCGGCCGTTGAGCTCATTGGTCCACATACATCGGTATGTACGAGTGCCAATAAGTCACTTGCTCTCTCACTATGTCCCGTGAAAGGTGCCTTTGTCATCTTACCAAGTAAACAAGACTCACATGTCTCAAATGATTCAAAATCAAAAGAGTGAAGCAATCCATCCTTATGGAGCTTCTCCATGCGTTTCTTATTTATATGGCCTAAGCGACAATGCCGGATAAACGTGGGGTTTATATCATTAGAGAGTTGCCTTTCGTATTAATGTTATAGATGGGAGACGCTTCAAGATTCAAAACGTATAATCCATTCACCAATGGAGCATGAAAATAGAACATATCTCTAAGATATATTGAACAACCATTGTCCATTGATCTAAAATCATATCCTTCCGCTTGCAAACATGAAGCGGAAATAACGTTTTGACATAGTGTTGGAACACAATAACAATTATTCAATTCCAAAACTAATCCCGAAGGTAGATGAAGTGGTATCGTGCGAAAGAACGTAGCAACGCTTGCTCCATTGCCGACGCGCGAGGTTCACCTCGCCCTTCTCAATCCTCTACTTCTTCTCATTCCCCGCAAGCGATTTGCAAATATGAGCTACGATCCGGTATCAAATACCCAAGAGTCGAGTAGGTGAAGTAGCGAGATTAATGTCTATAACATTAATACTGAGCGAAGTCGTACTTTGCTTCTTCTTGAGATCCTCCATGTACTTCTTGCAGTTCCTTTTCCAGTGGCTGTCTCCTTGCGGTAGAAGCAAACGGCATCGATGCCGCCGACCCTTCTTGCCCTTCTTTGCATTGGAGGCACTCGCGATCTCATCGGGAGTTAACTTCCTCTTGGTGCAAAGTTTCTTGACAGGTGGTTTGCGCTTTGCCTTCGCATCATCATCACATGATGACCGTTTTCTGGATACTCTCCTCATGTCTTTAGCATCCCATGCAATTCAGCCAAGGTTCTATCCATATTGTTCATATGATAGTTTAATATGAATGGCTCGAAGCTCGGAGGGAGCGGCGGAGAATCACATCGTAGCCAACTCTTGGCTAAGGGAAAACCTAGTTTTCCGGACTCTCGATATAGCCAATCATCTTTATCACATGCGGATCGACGGGATTCCCCTCAACAAGCTGCACGCAAACAAGGACTTTGAGGTGTTGAACCTCTCGGCCCGAGCTTGGTTCTCAAACATGCCACGCAGATCCCGAATAATAGTGTGAGCATGTTGCTCTCATATTGCTTCGAAGCTCGGGGGACATTGTAGCAAGCATGAGACGGCTTATATCTAGGGCATCATTAGTGTGCTTCTCATAAGCCCTCCGTGCGGTTGCAGTGGCATTATTTGGCAAATCCTCGGGATAGGGTACTTCAAGAACGTACTCCTTACGCTCTTGCTTGAGAACAATTCTCAAGTTGCGATACCAATCCATAAAGTTTGTTCCATTTAATTTTTCCTTTTCGAGAATAGATCGCAAATTAAAGGTACTGGGTGTAGTATTAGCCGCCATTTATTCTACAACAGAAAAAGCAAAGTTTAGCACAATGTTTATGCTATGTCTATTGTTAAACAATTTAACATTAGACTCCCATTATGTATTTTCCACCTTCCCTCTAGGTTACGTATTGGGTCAAGATCCACATGTTAATTAATTTTCTAGTGAGCTTTGGCATCACTGCTAGAAAATTAGTAACATCGGTAAGCAACACCTTGCTAATCACATCTCTATGTGACTCTTGTTGTTGGTGTGGCATCTCCATGCCCCGGCCCCAACCTATGCCCCGAGGCCCAAAACTGTTTTGATAGCCTTGTTAAGTAAACCAAATGCTCCTGCATGTATATGTCTGACATATACCCCCTCGTGTTATGATAGAGAATGGCACTCTGCTTTGGCAGACCCACCATTGACGAGCATAACGGTGACGGGTGCAACATTTGGAAGGGCATCATTACTACTTAATTTTGCGAGGGATGCTATCCTATCAAACAAACATATCACATATATGAAAGCAGGTAGAATAGCATGAAATAGTATGGCCCCCTTCACATGGTGATCTCCATCTCCATGCCGGTGTACAAGATCTCCATCTTCATCACCGTTCTTTCGAGTGCCGAATGCTTGATTTCTTCAAACTAAGCTACTACTATAGAAGCTCTAATTGAAGATTACATCGACTCGCAGTCGTGAAAGAATATTACAAGCATTGCACATATGAAAGAATATTACGGGGATTGCACATATGAAAGAATATTACATGCATCACATGCATCTCATACATACAATAGGGCCATACCATCTCAAAGCATTCTCTGCAAAAACAAGTTAGGCGTAGAAACGTTTTCTACTTATCGCGAGCTACGGCATCGAGACGACCTATAAGGGGATACGCACACGGCGGTCCCGCTCGCGGGCGGGGGTCGAGGGAAGCCGCCCTCGCGGGCTTCGGGCAGCGCCGAACACCACACGAAATTCATAAATCCAATCTATGAATTCGCTTACGGAAACCATGTCGGCATAATCATATTATGTCGTCCCGATACACTATCAAGGGAGATGGTTTGCGTAGGCGCGAGGCGCTAACAAGATCGGACTATGAGATAGCTTCGGCATAATCACATTATACCGTTTCGATACACTATCAAGGAACGCTATCTCGAACCCAACTCAAACCGAGTTATATGGAAATTGCTTCGACGTAATCACATTACGCCGTTCCGATACACTATCAAGGAACGCAATTACCATTAACTCTCCTCAACGATCCCGTAAAACCAATTGATCTAATCAACCCGTGTGCAAAACTTGTTCCAGATCCAATCTAAAACCCGAACTAAGCAAGATTAGCTCGATACCACCGAAGGGTTATGCGGAAGCTACGCTAGCCGAAAACAAAAATTTCTACCGCGCAAACCAGGAACACTTGCAAGTAAGGGCCGATAGATCGTTACCGATTGGAGTAGAGTGCAGCGGAATAGCCAATCGGGGCAATCCGATCCGGAACAGTGTAGCCGATTCCGGAGACGGCCGATTCGCCAATCAGCCGATTCGAGTCGTCCGGCCACGTTCTCACGCCTCGCTCCGATGCGCCGATCCGAAGCCGATCAACGGCGCGCAACGTAGCAGCGCCTCTACCGGTATCCACACGTCCGGGGACGAACGCCGAACACCCGTGTGCTAGCACGCGATGCAAGGCTAGGGTTTGGCTCGAAAGTGGGGAGGGTTTCCGTGGAGATTGATCTTGGCGACTTACGTTGCACGCGATGCAATTGACGTGTCGCAGCTCTCCACCCCTCCCTCCTTTATATAGAGTTGGCCGACTAGGACTAGTGGCCGATCGGGACTCTATTTTTGAATCGGATCTCATCCGTATCTCATAGAGTTGGCCGCCCACACGTCGTAAGCCCATAGGACTCTATCCGATCGGATCCCTATCCGATCGAGCCGTATCCGAGTCCAACTCGAATGCCGTTCTTATCCCCTTAAGCGTGCGACCCCCGTAGGTTCGGGTATACTCGGTTTCGGCTATAATCTAACTTAGCCGATCGTCGGCTTGAGTCTAACTCGCCGACCTGTCAACAGCGGCGCCTAGCAGCACATATTGACACCATAGTATACAAGAATAATATCGGCTCTGAACCTGTAATGTGTACACAAATCCCTTTGCCTCACGATACCAGTTAAGCTATAGGCAAGATGTGTGCCATCCCTTCAATAGCTTAACCATTCACTCGAACCGTATTGGATTATCCGTCGTTGATTGACTCCTCAATCAACTTAGCATGGCCATGCATTTCCATAATCCATTACCTCGAGGGCCAGAGATATCTCTCCAAAGGAGGGGCAAATTCCATCTTGATCACTCACATCCCACTCCATGTTTCATAGCAAACCCGAAAACTACCTTTATAACTACCCAGATTACGGAATAGCGTTTGGTAGTCCCAAAGTAGGCTACTACACATGTTGGAATCCATGGTGATCTCAGGTCTAAGGACTTTGTACCAACACTACGAGACCAACTAATGGCACATTAATTCTGTAGTGTCTCATGGTGGGTCTATCCAACAATGTGTTCTCCAACACATGTGTCCATGTTTATTGATTTGGTATCTCCATACCCATGATCTATGAGACATGATCATCAATCAATAAACATGCCGATCTTAGAATCATATTTGTTCCAACAATATGACATATGATCGAGGATCATTTAGAAATAGATTCATACATAAAGAGTCTCATAAATAAGTCACGTACTTATTGATCAATACAAGATGTCTATTTCATGGGCCTGAATAACACTTTATTCATTTATACATAAACATTGACGTGATATCCAACATCTCCATGTTGCCTCTAGGGCATATCACTAAC
>JAIFGZ020000043.1:0-135884 GCA_019925245.2 Oryza australiensis
GGTTAGTGATATGCCCTAGAGGCAACATGGAGATGTTGGATATCACGTCAATGTTTATGTATAAATGAATAAAGTGTTATTCGGTTCCATGAAATAGACATCTTGTATTGATCAATAAGTACGTGACTTATTTATGAGACTCTATATGTATGAATCTATTTCTAAACGATCCCTGATCATATGTCATATTGTTGGAACAAATATGATTCTAAGATCGGCATGTTTATTGATTGATGATCATGTCTCATAGATCATGGGTATGGAGATACCAAATCAATAAACATGGACATATGTGTTGGAGAACACATTGTTGGATAGACCCACCATGAGACACTACGACGAAATTAATGTGCCATTAGTTGGTCTCGGGTAGTGTTGGTACAAAGTCCTTAGACCTGAGATCACCATGGATTCCAACATGTGTAGTAGCCTACTTTGGGACTACCAAACGCTATTCCGTAAATGGGGTAGTTATAAAGGTAGTTTTTGGGTTTGCTATGAAACAGTATGGAGTGGGATGTGAGTGATCAAGATGGAATTTGCCCCTCCTTTGGAGAGATATCTGGGCCCCTCGAGGTAATGGATTATGAAAATGCATGGCCATGCTAAGTTGATTGAGGAGTCAATCAATGACGGATAATCCAATACGGTTCGAGTGAATGGTTAAGCTATTGAAGGGATGGCACACATCTTGCCTATAGCTTAACGGTATCGTGAGGCAAAGGGATTTGTGTACACATTACAGGTTTGAGCCGATATTATATTCTTGTATACTATGGTGTCAATATGTGCCGCTAGGCGCCGCTATTGATGTGTCGGCTGAGTTGGACTCGAGCCGACGATCGGCTAAGTTAGACTATAGCCAAAACCGAGTATACCTGAACCTACAGGGTCGCACGCTTAAGGGGATAGAATAGATATTCGAGTTGGACTCGGATACGGCTCGATCGGATAGGGATCCGATCGGATAGAGTCCTATGGGCTTACGACGTGTGGGGCGGCCAACTCTATGAGATACGGATGAGATCCGATTCAAAATAGAGTCCTAATCGGCCACTAGTCCCGTCGGCCAACTCTATATAAAGGAGGGAGGGGTGGAGAGCCGTGGGACGTCAATTGCATCGCGTGCAACGAAGTCGCGAGATCAATCTCCACGGAAACCGTCCCCACTTTCGAGCCAAACCCTAGCCTTGCATCGCGTGCTAGCACACGGGTGTACGGCGTTCGTCCCGGACGTGTGGATACCGGTAGAGGCGCGCTACGTTGCGCGCTCTTGATCGGCTGCGGTCGGGGCGCACGGAGCGAGGCGTGAGAACGCGCCGGACGACTCGAATCGGCCGATTGGCGAACCCGGCTGTCTCCGGGAATCGGCTACACTGTTCCGGATCGGATTGCCCGATTGGTTATTCCGCTGCACTCTACTCCAATCGGTAACGATCTATCGGCCCTTACTTGCAAGTGTTCCTGGTTTGCGCGGTAAAAGTTTTTGTTTTGGCTAGCGTAGCCTCCGCGTAACCCTTCAATGGTATCGAGCTAATCTTGCTTAGTTCGGGTTTTAGATTGATCTGGAACAAGTTTTGCGCACGGGTTGATTAGATCAATCGGTTTTACGGGATCCGTTGAGGAGAGTAGATGGTAATTGTGTTCCTTGATAGTGTATCGGAACGATGTAATGTGATTACGTCGAAGCAATTTCCAAATAACTCGGTTTGAGTTGGGTTCGAGATAGCGTTCCTTGATAGTGTATCGGAACGGTATAATGTGATTATACCGAAGCTATCTCGTAGTCCGACTTTGTTGCTGCCTCGCGCCTACGCAAACCATCTCCCTTGATAGTGTATCGGGACGACATAATATGATTATGCCGATATGGTTTCCATAAGCGATTTCATAGATTGGATCTATGAATTTCGTGAGTGTTCGGGCGCGCCCGGAAGCCCGCGAGGGGCGGCTCCCCTCGACCCCCCGCCCGCTAACCGGCTAGCGGGACCGCCGTGTGCGTCCCCCTTATAGGTCGTCTCGATGCCGTATCTCTGCGATAGGTAGAAAACGTTTCTACGTCTAACTTGTTTTTGCGAGAGAATGCTTTGAGATGGTATGGCCCTATTGTATGTATGAGATGCATGTGATGCATGTAATATTCTTTCATATGTGCAATCCCTCGTAATATTCTTTCATACGTGCAATGCTTGTAATATTCTTTCACGACCTGCGAGTCGATGTAATCTTCAATTAGAGCTTCTATAGTAGTAGCTTAGTTTGAAGATATCAAGCATTCGACACTTGGAAGATGGTGCCGAAGATGGAGATCCTCGGCGCGACATGGAGATGGAGATCACCATGTGAAGGGGGCCATACTATTTCATTATATGCTATTCTTCTTGCTTTCATATGTGATATGTTTGATAGGATAGCATCCCTCTCAAAATTAAGTAGTAATGATGCCCTTCCAAATGTTGCACCGTCACCGTTATGCTCGTCAATGGTGGGTCCGCCAAAGCAGAGTGCCATTCTCTATCATAACACGAGGGGTATATGTCGACATATACATGCAGGAGCATTTGGTTTACTTAACAAGGCTATCAAAACAGTTTTGGGCCTTGGGGCATAGGTTGGCGCCGGGCATGGAGATGCCACACCAACAACAAGAGTCACATAGAGATGTGATTAGCAAGGTGTTGCTTACCGATGTTACTAATTTTCTAGCAGTGATGCCAAAGCTCACTAGAAAATTAATTAACATGTGGATCTTGACCCAATACGTAACCTAGAGGGAAGGTGGAAAATACGTAATGGGAGTCTTATGTTAAATTGTTTAACAATAGACATAGCATAAACATTGTGCTAAACTTTGCTTTTTCTCGTTGTAGAATAAATGGCGGCTAATACTACACCCAGTACCTTTAATTTGCGATCTATTCTCGAAAAGGAAAAATTAAATGGAACAAACTTTATGGATTGGTATCGCAACTTGAGAATTGTTCTCAAGCAAGAGCGTAAGGAGTACGTTCTTGAAGTACCCTATCCCGAGGATTTGCCAACTAATGCTACCGCAACGCACGGAGGGCTTATGAGAAGCACACTAATGATGCCCTAGATATAAGTTGTCTCATGCTTGCTACAATGTCCCCCGAGCTTGAAGCAATATGAGAGCAACGATGCTCACACTATTATTCGGGGACTGCGTGGCATGTTTGAGAACCAAGCTCGGGCCGAGAGGTTCAACACCTCAAAGTCCTTGTTTGCGTGCAGCTTGTTGAGGGAATCCCGTCGATCCGCATGTGATAAAGATGATTGGCTACATTGAGAGTCCGGAAAACCGGGTTTTCCCCTTAGCCAAGAGTTGGCTACGATGTGATTCTTCGGTCGCTCCTCCGAGCTTCGAGCCATTCATATTAAACTATCACATGAACAATATGGATAGAACCTTGGCTGAATTGCATGGGATGCTAAAGACACCGAGGAAAGTATCCGAGAAAAACGGTCATCATGTGATGATGATGCGAAGGCAAAGCGCAAACCACCTGTCAAGAAACTTTGCACCAAGAGGAAGTTAACTCCCGATGAGATCGCGAGTGCCTCCAATGCAAAGAAGGGCAAGAAGGGTCGGCGGCATCGATGCCGTTTGCTTCTCTTGCAAGGAGATGTGCCACTGGAAAAGGAACTGCAAGAAGTACATGGAGGATCTCAAGAAGAAGCAAAGTACGACTTACGCTTCAGGTATTAATGTTATAGACATTAATCTCGCTACTTCACCCTACGACTCTTGGGTATTTGATACCGGATCGTAGCTCATATTTGCAAGTCGTTGCGAGGGAATGAGAAGAAGTAGAGGATTGAGAAGGGGCGAGGTGAACTGCGCGTCGGCAATGGAGCAAGCGTTGCTACGCTTGCGTCGGCACGCACCACTTCATCTACCTTCAGGATTAGTTTTGGAATTGAATAATTGTTATTGTGTTCCAACACTATGTCAAAACGTTATTTCCGCTTCATGTTTGCAAGCGGAAGGATATGATTTTAGATCAATGAACGATGGTTGTTCAATATATCTCGAGAGATATGTTCTATTTTCATGCTCCATTGGTGAATGGATTATACGTTTTGAATCTTGAAGCGTCTCCCATCTATAACATTAATACGAAAGACAACTCTCTAATGATATAAACCCCACGTTTATCCGGCATTGTCGCTTAGGCCATATAAATAAGAAACGCATGGAGAAGCTCCATAAGGATGGATTGCTTCACTCTTTTGATTTTGAATCATTTGAGACATGTGAGTCTTGTTTACTTGGTAAGATGACAAAAGCACCTTTCACTTGGACACAGTGAAAGAGCAAGTGACTTGTTGGCACTCGTACATACCGATGTATGTGGACCAATGAGCTCAACGGCCGAGGTGGTTATCGCACTTCATTACCTTTACCGATGACTTTAGTAGATATGGTTATATCTACTTGATGAGGCATAAGTCCGAATCCTTTGAAAAGTTCAAAGAATTCCGAATGAAGTACAGAATCATTTAGGGAAAACAATCAAGTTTCTACGATCAGATCGTGGAGGGGAATACTTGAGCCAAGAGTTTGGTAATCATCCGAAAGATTGTGGAATTGTTCCACGCTTAACTCCGCCATGTGAACTCCACAATGGAACGGAGTGTCCGAACGGAGAAATCGCACCTTGTTGGACATGGTGCGGTCGATGATGAGCCAAAGTGATCTTCCGTTATCTTTCCGGGGATATGCTCTTGAAACAACTGCGCCACACTAAATAGAGTTCCATCTAAGTCGCTTGAAAAGACACCATATGAGATATGGACAGGCAACCCCTAGTTTGTCTTTTCTCAAAATATGGGGATGCGAAGCTTATGTAAAACGTTTACGATCCGACAAGCTCACACCCAAATCCGACAAGTGCTTCTTTGTGGGATATCCTAAGGAAACTAAGGGATATTACTTTTATAATCGGGAACAAGGCAAAGTGTTTGTCGCCCGACACGGTGTCTTCTTGGAGAAAGAGTTTCTTTCAAGAAGGGTTAGTGGGAGCAGGGTGCATCTTGAAGAAGTTCAAGAAACACCGAAAATGTTTCAGCGACCACGAACCACAACAGAGGTGCAAAGTGTTGCGCCACCGCTTGTAGATACACCAGCCCCACGGAGTCGAAAGATCACGTCGTGCACCCGAGGTACACAGTGCGGAACAACGTGATATATTGTTGTTAGACAACGATGAGCCTAAGACCTATGAGGAAGCGATGGTGGGACCCGATTCCAACAAGTGGCTTGGAGCCATGAAATCCGAAATAGAATCCATGTACGACAATCAAGTTTGGAACTTGGTTGATCCACTGATGGTGTCAAAACCATTGAGTGTAAATGGGTTTTTAAGAAAAGGCCGATATGGATGGAAATGTTCACATCTATAAGGCGCGATTGGTGGCGAAAGGTTTTAAACAGATTCAAGGAGTTGATTATGATGAAACCTTCTCGCCCGTCGCAATGCTTAAATCTATTCGGATTATCCTAGCGATTGCTGCATATTTCGATTATGAGATATGGCAGATGGATGTCAAAACGGCTTTCCTGAATGGAAACCTAAGCGAGGATGTATACATGATGCAACCTCGGGGTTTTGTCGATCAGAATCGCTCGGAAAGATATGCAAGCTACGTAAGTCCATTTATGGATTGAAGCAAGCATCTCGGAGTTGGAATATTCGTTTTGATGAAGTAATCAAAGGGTTTGGTTTCATCAAAAATGAAGAAGAGGCCTGTGTTTACAAAAGGTCAGTGGGAGCGCAATTGTATTTCTAATCTTATATGTAGATGACATATTACGATTGGAAATGATATCCCTATGCTAGAATCCGTCAAGTCTTCATTGAAAAATAGTTTTTCCATGAAAGACTTAGGGAGGCAGCATATATATTGGGCATTCGGATCTATAGAGATAGATCCAAGAGGCTAATTGGATTAAGCCAAAGTACATACATTGACAAGGTGTTGAAAAGGTTCAACATGCATGATTCCAAGAAAGGTTTCTTGCCCATGTCACATGGCATTAATCTTAGCAAGAATCAGTGTCCTCGACACATGATGAGCGGAATAAGATGGGTATGGTTCCATATGCTTCGGCAATTGGATCCATCATGTATGCCATGCTTTGTACACGCCGAGATGTCTCGTACGCTTTGAGTGCTACGAGCAGATACGTCGAGATCCAGTGAAGGTCACCGGATCGCCGTAAAGAATATCCTTAAGTACTTGAGAAGAACTAAGGATATGTTCCTAGTCTATGGAGGTGAAGAAGAGCTCGTTGTAAGTGGTTACACCGATGCTAGCTTCCAAACAGACAAGGATGATTATAGATCGCAATCGGGTTCGTGTTCGCCCGAACGGAGGCGCAGCCACTGGAAGAGTTCCAAGCAGATACTTGCCGATTCTACAACGGAGGCCGAGTACATTGCTGCTTCGGAAGCCGCAAAGGAGGCTGTTTGGATCAAGAAATTCGTTTCGAGCTTGGTGTGATGACTAGTACGACTGGTCCAATGTCTCTCTATTGTGATAATAGTGGAGCCATTGCGCAAGCCAAGGAGCCGAGGTCACATCGAAGTCCAAACACATACTTCGGCGATATCATCTCATCCGCGAGATAGTGGACAGAGGTGATGTCAAGATATGCAAAGTGCACACGGATCTCAACATAGCCGATCCGCCGACAAAACCTCTCCTCGGAAGCATGAGGCGCACACAAGAGCAATGGGTATTAGATACTTACATGATTGACTCTAGTGCAAGTGGGAGATTGTTAGTGATATGCCCTAGAGGCAACATGGAGATGTTGGATATCACGTCAATGTTTATGTATAAATGAATAAAGTGTTATTCAGTTCCATGAAATAGACATCTTGTATTGATCAATAAGTACGTGACTTATTTATGAGACTCTATATGTATGAATCTATTTCTAAACGATCCTCGATCATATGTCATATTGTTGGAACAAATATGATTCTAAGATCGGCATGTTTATTGATTGATGATCATGTCTCATAGATCATGGGTATGGAGATACCAAATCAATAAACATGGACATATGTGTTGGAGAACACATTGTTGGATAGACCCACCATGAGACACTACGAAATTAATGTGCCATTAGTTGGTCTCAGGTAGTGTTGGTACAAAGTCCTTAGACCGAGATCACCATGGATTCCAACATGTGTAGTAGCCTACTTTGGGACTACCAAACGCTATTCCGTAATCGGGTAGTTATAAAGGTAGTTTTTGGGTTTGCTATGAAACATGGAGTGGGATGTGAGTGATCAAGATGGAATTTGCCCCTCCTTTGGAGAGATATCTCTGGGCCCTCGAGGTAATGGATTATGAAAATGCATGGCCATGCTAAGTTGATTGAGGAGTCAATCAACGGACGGATAATCCAATACGGTTCGAGTGAATGGTTAAGCTATTGAAGGGATGGCACACATCTTGCCTATAGCTTAAGCGGTATCGTGAGGCAAAGGGATTTGTGTACACATTACAGGTTCGAGCCGATATTATATTCTTGTATACTATGGTGTCAATATGTGCCGCTAGGCGCCGCTATTGACAGTCGGCTGAGTTGGACTCGAGCCGACGATCGGCTAAGTTAGACTATAGCCAAAACCGAGTATACCTGAACCTACGGGTCGCACGCTTAAGGGGATAGAATAGATATTCGAGTTGGACTCGGATACGGCTCGATCGGATAGGGATCCGATCGGATAGAGTCCTATGGGCTTACGACGTGTGGGGCGGCCAACTCTATGAGATACGGATGAGATCCGATTCAAAATAGAGTCCTAATCGGCCACTAGTCCCGTCGGCCAACTCTATATAAAGGAGGGGGGGGTGGAGAGCTGTGGGACGTCAATTGCATCGCGTGCAACGAAGTCGCCGAGATCAATCTCCACGGAAACCGTCCCCACTTTCGAGCCAAACCCTAGCCTTGCATCGCGTGCTAGCACACGGGTGTACGGCGTTCGTCCCCGGACGTGTGGATACCGGTAGAGGCGCTGCTACGTTGCGCGCTCTTGATCGGCTGCGGTCGGGCGCATCGGAGCGAGGCGTGAGAACGCGGCCGGACGACTCGAACCCGGCGATTGGCGAATCGGGCGTCTCGGGAATCGGCTACACGTTCCGGATCGGATTGCCCCGATTGGTTATTCCGCCGCACTCTACTCCAATCGGTAACGATCTATCGGCCCCTTACTTGCAAGTGTTCCTGGTTTGCGCGGTAAAAGTTTTTGTTTTCGGCTAGCGTAGCCTCCGCGTAACCCTTCACGCCACATGTCACCGCCGCCACCGATCGCAAACCCTAACCCTAACCTGCACCGACCATCCAATCTTGTTGCCCACGACCGCTCGAATTGCGCCACGTGTCCTGCCGCCGCCCATGTCCGTGGACCCGGTCCACGGTGAACCGAGCTGGTGCCGCTTGTGTCAGCAATGCTGATGTAAGACTTTGGTGTTGACGCGTGCCGACGTCGCCCTCGGCTCTGTCTCGCTTGCGCGGCATGACATCATGCCGACATCAGCCCTACCCGACCTCGCGCCAATGCTTGCATCAAGCAAGGGACTTAATTGTGCAATAAATTAATTAGGTTTTTCTGTTTAGTTTAAAAATCACAATTAAACTTCTAAAATTCATATCTTTTTAATCCAAGCTCTATTTTAGTCCATTCAAATGTAAATAAATCTAGAAAAATGTCAGGAATCCATTAAAAATTGTTTCTTGTGCTCTTTCAATAGAGTTTTAGCATATTTTGTTGAGTGCTTTGTTTGTCGTGTAGATTCCGATAATTTCAGTGATACCGTTTACTTCGAAGTAGTCACCAAGGTTCCCCAATCTTCCGAGCAAGGCAAGTCATACTTTACATTGATCATATTGTACCTATTTTATATAAATATCTCATTTCTCTCAAATAATGCGTATGTTTTAGAATGTCATTTCGTGGTACTATTATACCTATTGGACTCAGCCATAGGAATTGTTTACCTTACGCCATTGATAACTTGGTTCAATATGACTAGATATTAGTTTAGGACTTGCTTAGCCTAGCTTAGATAAATTAGCTCACATAAGGGAATCACACTAATCAAATATTTCAGTAGAGACTAATACTCAGATGATGCCAAGTATGTGGTATTGTTTTAATAATACTGAAATATGATAATGGTGGGTTGTGAGCACATGGTTGGATGTTTTGTTAGGGTGCTCATGACAATTAAGGACCGGTTCTTGGGAAACCCTGGAAGTATTACCGTGCATACCACAAGCCAGCCTGGGTAATGGCTAGATCCATAGTGTAGTTGTCTCTAGCCGACGTACCCTAGTGAGGCTGCGCGTGATGGAGTTGGGTCGGCCCCGGTTTTAAGTGTTGATCAGCTTCCGGATTCACCGCGGCACGAGAGGGGGCTACCCATTTCCCTGATGGGAGTGGGGGTGAAACCTTGGTGTGGTACGATTGGTTAGAGGGGGTTATGTGAAGGGTCCCATCACAGTTCTTTTCATGATGATACACCGGCACACGGTAACGTGTCGTGGGACTATGTCTTGTAGGTACAGTTGTACACCTCTGATCAGAGTAAAACTATTCGAATAGCCATGCCCACGGTTATGGGCGATCAACGAGATTCACCGTGATTAGTCTCATTTAAGTAAATAACTTGACCAATGGAATTTGACTAGTATAGATGGTGTGTTGGGCCTATTGCAACGTGGGTTTAACGTTGGACAGTGTTTATTTAATATGGCTTAATTATTATTATTGTTTTACTCCTTTCAACTATTATTATTTCTAAAATCTTGTTTATGCAAATGAGACCATATACCTTCCATGTGAATTATCCTACATCATACCTTCTCTTTCGGTATGACTTGTTGAGTACTGTGGAAGTACTCAGTCTTGCTAATTTTCCCCCTCCAGAGCCAGAGGTTGCAGAAGAAGAAAGTTTCGATGAGGTTTAGGCTTGCTTCCGCCGTCATGGTTGCCTGTGGTGTGTTGGAGTTCTGTCGCAAGTGTTAGAGTTTCAGTTTAGTCAGTCTTTTCTTTTCTGTTGCATTTATATAACCTTTTATATTGTTTCTATGACGTGGATTTTGTAATATCAATAATTGTAGATTTGTGTACCTTGGCTGATGCTTGGATGAGGAATGAATACACAAATTAGCTGCGGAAATTCTGGCTTGAATTTTTGGGCGTGACATGGCCGCTGCTCATCTCTCCAAAAGGATTCATGTTGTTTGTACTTAAACTGAACCTTATGTTTCGTGCATCATCGCTGAAGTCTTTAAATGTCCTGTCGATGTTTTGCCACTATGACCCATCGACGGGGTGTCTCAGCATGTCGTCTTGTTAGCGTTCTTTTGCATGCTAGCGCATCATTCTTGAATGCTATGTGTTTCTAAACACACGCTTGAGCTGTGGTATTATAGGAAAATACCACATCACCTTAACATGAAGTCTGTTCTTCGAAGGTTGTCCATTAACTTTCGCCTGGATCATCTTGTCTGATCTTGTATCGAAGTGCTTTACAAACCGGACATGCTTCTAGGTTCTCGTACTCCTCACCACGATAGAGGATACAATCATTAGGACATGCGTTTATGTTGGTATTTCTTATGACCACAGATTAATCCGCAAGCGCACGGAATACCGTTGTAGCACTTCACCCACAAGAGTATTCCAAGGGATATCGAATCCAAGGAACAGTAGGAACTATCCAAGAGAAAGGATTATCCAAGGACATCCAAGATTAGGTAGGTGACAGTATAGAGAGGATTAATATGGTTGTGGCTCTAAGAAGCAAGTAAATTACTCTAGTTTTCGCTTGCTTGCTTCGGGCGACGGCTTATACTCGGTCTGCCGAGTGACTCCGGCCTACAGCTCTATGCCGTACCCGAACGTGGAGGAATACAAAGGACGAACAGGGATGTCACCACCTACCGCCTACCTCTCACCCGTGGAGTACAAGGCAAACAAAGGTAATCTCTAGCCTACACACCACGTCTAAACGAATACTACTCTATTCTCAGCCAAGAACACACGTCTTTATCAGGGGTCTTAGACTAGAGCACCCAACTTACGGTGGTGATCCCACAAGCAAAAATAAAGTAAAGTACTCAATGTAAATGCTTAACAACCAAAGTAAGCATGAATACTTACTTTATTAAAGAAAGCATTCGTCGAGGTATAAGGCCGAAGGTCGGTACCGGAATTCCCAGAACTCCTCCGCACTACCCCTCGGAGAAATCTCCGACATTTGGGGCACTCCTTTCAGAGCTTCCCTTCATTTTCTAACCTATCTTGTCAGTACTAAAACTAGCACTACAACCTTTGGAATTGAAGCATTGATCTTCTTGGAGAAGTGTTGAAGTGAGTGATGAGTTCCCCTTTTATAGGCTTGGTATGACGGTTGTATGGCGGTTAGAAACCGGCATACCCACCTAACCGTCATTAGGAGCCAATAATCTGTTGTCACATGAAGGGTGGAGATGAGGGGCGCCAGAACTGGTTCGGCCGAACACTGGTCAGCTCCTCTCTCCACCGCCTTTTGCCAGTGACTGACATGTGGGCCCTTAGGTTGGTTCCCGGATGTTTGATGTTTATTTAACTCGGTTTCACTCGACTTGTGGGCCCTCCGATCCGTGGGAGGCTGATGTGGCAATCGCCGGTTGGTTGGAGTTATGTTCATCGCCATGAACGCACACCTTTTCACTTCAATTTAGTACAAAAGTCACATGCATACATTAATTTACCAACACTCATGGAAAATGTTAGTTTATAACCCCTAGTGCTACGTTGATATGCTTAGTTCGTTCCACTTATGCAAGAATTGACGGTCTGATTTAAGGTGATAACGACCATCAACAAACTTCCCCACACTTAGCCTTTGCTCGTCCTCGAGTAAAGGTCAAGACTAAAGTGGATGATACATTATCGGCATGATGCGAACCTACAAATTATTCCTAGACATACTCAATACTGTGAATTTGTATGTGTCGACCTTGAGATTCTAAGTACTGAAAAATGGAACAGTCTACGTATAAGCTACCATAGTTTCTTCTACACTAAATAACTTGGGGTTTTGAAAAGTTTTTAAAAGATGAAAATCATGACTTTACTCCTCTGATGATTCTTCCATATCACTCAAAAGTGTTTGGTTCCTCACAAAGGCAATGCTCGCCTTATTTTCTCCTACTTCTAATAAGGTTTATGTGGAGCTCAAGGAAGGGAAATTCATGCGGCATACTTGCATCAAATATTTTGTAAAGTCAAATAGAAGATCCAAGAAAAAAACTAATCATGTAGTCATGACGAAGCTTGTGCATATTTTTTGGAATGGAATATGTGGATGAAAAGTGGAAAAAGGAAAATATTTATTTTGGTAGCTCCTATTTGTTCATGATCCTCCTCCTACTTTATTTTAGAGAGCATGGCTATATTTTAATTTTTTTTCAACATAGTCATTCTGCTCGAGAAGATTTTTCCTTCTTTTTCATGAGCATCATGAATCTTTTTTTCTTCTCTCTCTTTTTTTTCAGCTCATGCCTCGTTTGTCATGAGTAGGAGGATCACTAATTTTATTGGAGTATTTATTTGCGGATGACTATAGTGGATGCAAATCATCGGAGTAGAAATCTGCATATGTGAGAATGTGGATGTTGTGGAAATATTTTTGGCTAAACCTCTAATGTAGAGGGAGAGCAAATTTTGTATGATGGATATGCACAAGACTTTAATCAACGAGAACATGAAAAGATTCTACCAAGGGTCTAAATATTTGACAAAACTCAAGATGATGACAATTAGCATTTGTATAAGGTTTGATCATGTAATTCGACATATAGCCTTGGTAGGAAGAAAACATCATTGAGGAGTTAAAGTATAGTTTTTGAGTTTTTTATAAAATTAAAATTCCCAAGTATTCTTATGCAGCATGAAACATAGTTGCTCTTTACTAGACTATCTCACATAGATCAATAGCTCGAATAACATGCTATCCCTAAATAATTGATTTCACAGCATATGAGTGCCAGTCAGGGAATAAAGTGTATGTAAGCCAGCCAATCATGTGTCATGTCTCCAAGATCATGTAGGTTCATGCTAAATTACTATCACATTTTATTAGTATGCATGGTGCAAAAATAAGACTGCAAATCTGCACAATGGTAGAGCATGACGAAGATGTCTTGCACCTCCAGTGTGCTAGAGTGGGCAAAGTGTAGAAGTAGTCCGAGGGATATGTGTGTTGGAACGAGGGACTGCCCCACACTTAGTTTTGTACCTGCACTTATTAGACACAACACAAGTGGAAACAAGAACATAATCCTAACGGCAAAGATCACCACAATTTTTTCCATTAAAAGATGGCTCTTACATGAAAAGGGAAATTTTAATCCTAACATAACATTTAATCATAAGAATTTAAACTAAATTTAATCCTAAAATTTAAACCTAATTAAGCGCCTCGTCCTAAAATCTACGATACACGGCAAGGTCTTCAAGGATTTTTGGTGTAATAGATGTCTTCCTTCCCTACGGCCTTGAACAGTCTCTTGATTTTATCACCTAGGCCGTGGTGGAGAATATCCATGCTACCCCTGAGATCAAGAATCTCAATGGTGTTCTCCGTGTTCTGATCACGTAGCATGCGATTCTCTTCTTGGAGCTCATGGATCATGGTCAGCAACTTTCCCTAGGTAAGAGTGGCTGGGGGCCTCTCCATCACTCTCATACATCCCAGGTGCCCTACGGATAGGTCGCGGTGAAGTGAATCACCTGATCTTGTTGGCTGTGGGCGAGGAATCAGCTGACGGTACTGGCAGTTTCTTCTCTGGACCGGGGAGTGTCTTCAAGGCTTTTCCACAACCTCTAGGGGTGCACACTCGACAACTTGTAAGCGAGGCTGTGGTGGTGGACTCTACAAAGAAAAAGACACCGGGTTGGATGGCTCAACAGATGGTCCCGATTCCTCGTCATGGAAAAGACGAGCTTTCGATGACCGTTTTAGTCCTGGGGCTGAAGTAGTAGTAGGACGTCCATATGGAGTGAAGCGGGACTGTCCTCTAGGTGATGGAGTACCCAGGACCAATTGGGATGACGGGGGTCGACGACTGCGACTTGGCCGGATTGACAGTGCAACTAGATCATCGTCGCATCCTCCGTTTGTGGGCAGCATCATGGCAAGGGGCTCAATGTCGACAAGCAAGGCATCTTCCAACAAGTAATCATCAGTGTCCATCTGGTTGGCGGCTAATGGCTCTCCTTCCAGATCAAACATTGAAGACGATGGTGCAATTCCTTTGCCCTTGCCTGCCATGGGAGAAATTTTTTAGATTTTGGTCAGATGGAGAGTTGACGGGGTTTTCGATATGGAAAGAGGCAAGATTGGTCGAGTATTTATAAGGGAAGTCAAGGGTCCCGAAATCCAAACGACATCGGACCAAGCCTAACGTGTGGGGATTGGAGTTCTAGAGAGATAAGAAAATTTTGGGGCAAACTGGACTCGAATTTGGTTTAGCCGAACCCTTCTTGGGCTCGATTCATCTCCAATTTCGCAGGATAAAATTTGAACCTAATGGGATAAGGAAAAGGTAGGTCCAGCTATGGACAAACTAGAGCACTCAGGCAAAGCTTCTAGATCAATCAAGTCTATTGTATCTACCTTGGACTCTAAATTATCAACAGGATCAAGAAAAGCTTTTAAGCGATGACCATTTACCATAAAATGTTACCTTTGTCATTTTGGAGTGTGATTGCCCCATGTGTTGATGAGTTGATGATGGTGAACGGTCCTTCCCACTTGCTACGAAGTTTTCCATGGCCGAATAGCTTGACCCTGGAATTAAAGAGTAACACCTTGTCCCCAGGCTTGAACTCCTTCGGCTTGATTCTCTTGTCATGCCATCGTTTCGTTCTTTCCTTGTAAATCATGGAATTATCATAGGCCTTGTCTCTCCATTCTTCTAACTCTGAAAGTTGAATCTTTCTATGACCTCCAGCTTGATGAAAGTCCATGTTCCACTTCCGGATCGCCCAGTAAGCCCTATGCTCCAACTCGACCGGTAGATGGTATGTTTTTCCATAAAACAAGTTGATAGTGTGACATGCTGAGGGGCGTCTTATATGCAGTCCGATATGCCCAAAGTGCATCAGATAGCTTCAACTTCCATGATTTCCCCAACTCATGAACAGTCTTCTGCAGAATATTATTGATCTGCTTGTTAGATGTTTCTGCTTGACCACTGTTCTGAGGATGGTATGGAGTTGCCATGTTGTTCAGGGCTCCAAGCTTCTTCATGAAGTTCCGGAAAGTCTTATCTATGAAATGAGATCCTCCGTCACTTATCACCATCCTTGGCGTTCCGTACCGAGGGAAGATGATCTCATGAAACATCTTTCTGGCATGCTTGGCATCAGTAGCTCGGCAAGGCATTGCTTCTACCCACTTGGACACGTAATCAACAGGCACCAGGATATACTCACAATCATAGGACCTTGGGAAGGGTCCCATGAAGTCAATACCCCATACATCAAAAAGTTCCACTTGAAGATTGTATGTAAGAGGCATTGCATCTCGAGCAGTGTTCCCGTCGTGTTTTTGGCATTTGTGACACCTCCGAATGAACTCCTTGGTGTCTTAATACATGGTTGGCCAGAAAAACCCAATTTGCCAGATTTTGGCCTATGTCCGGAATGCACCGTACTACCCTCCGTACGGGGCCGCATGACATTTCTCTATAATTTGGGTGGCTTCCGCAGTCAGGATGGATCTTCTTAACAGTCCATCAGAACACATCTGTACAAGTACAGTTCCTCCCACATGTGACGTCGACTCTCATAGATGATTTTTCTCTTGTTTTCCGATGGCGGGACATATCCAGTGACTATAAAGTTTACTATGTCCGCATACCAAGGACTAGAGTCCGTCACTTTAAGCAGAATGTCGTCTCGTAAGAATTCATTGGTGGGGAATTCCTGCATGTTAATATGATGCATACGAGACAAATGGTCTGCTACCGAATTCTCTACTCCCTTTTTATCTTTAATTTCGATATCAAAATCTTGGAGCAATAGAATCCATCTGATTAGCCTTGGTTTAGCATCTTTCTTAGTGAGCAGGTATTTTAAGGCAGCATGACCGATGTATATTATTACCTTGGCTCCAACTAAGTAGGATCTAAACTATCAATAGCAAAAAGCACAGCTAGGAGCTCTTTTTCGTGATAGCATAATTAAGTTGGGCTCCAGTTAAGGTTTTGCTAGCATAGGCTATTGCATTGTGCTTTTTCTCCTTGGTTTGGCCAAGCACTGCTCCTACAACATAGTCACTAGCATCGCACATTATTTCAAATGACAGTGACCAATCTGGTGGTTGAATTCTAGGAGCAGAGATGAGTGCTTCTTTAAGGATGTTAAAGGAGCGCAAACACTCATCATCAAAGTCAAAGGGAGCATCTTTGGCTAACAAGTTTGTGAGGGGTCTAGCGATCTGAGAGAAATCCTTAATGAACCTACGATAGAACCCCGCATGACCCAGGAAGCTATGGATTCCCTTGACATTGATAGGAGGTGGAAGCTTTTCTATAACATCAATCATAGCTTTATCCACCTCTATCCCTCTCTCGGACACAAGGTTCCGAAGAACGATGCCTTCACGAACCATAAAATTCCCAATTAAGCACCAAGTCCTTCTCTTGGCATCTTTGTAAGACCTTGTGTAAATTCTCAAGACAATGATCAAAGGTTTATCCATAGACGGAGAAATCGTCCATGAAAACTTCCATGATTTGCTCAATCATGTCTGAGAAAAATAGACATCATACACCTTTGGAACGATGCGGGTGCATTACACAACCCGAATGATATCCTACGATAGGCATACGTTCCATAGGGGCATGTGAATGTGGTCTTACTTTGATCATCGGGATGGATAGAAATTTGACGATATCCGGAATACCCATCAAGGAAACAGAAAAAAGAATGATTCACTAATCGTTCCAACATCTCATCGATGAAAGGAAGCGGGAAGTGATCTTTCTTTGTTGCCTTGTTAAGATTCTTGTAATCTATGCACATCCTTCATCCCGTGACAGTGCGTTGCGGAATTAATTCATTGTGAGAATTGGCAACGACCATCATTCCTCCCTTCTTTTGCACTACCTGGACTAGGCTAACCCACTCACTATAGGGAACAGGATAAATTATCCCGGCATGAAGGAGCTTCAAGACCTCCTTTTTCATCACCTCTCTCATCGCATTATTTAACCTCTTTTGAGGCTCCCTAGAAGGTGTAAGACCTGGATCAGTAGGGATGCGATGTGTGCAGAGAGTGGGGCTGATTCCCTTGAGGTCTTAGAGTGAGTAGCCTAGAACGTATCGATGCTTTTCTAAAATAGAGATGAGTTTGGAAGTTTCAATCTCGGAAAGCTTGTTATTGATGATGACAGGCGATTCCGCATCTCAATCAAGAAAAGCATATCGAAGGGCAGAAGGTAGAGGTTTGAGCTCTATCGGAGGTCGTGATGGTGGTTCTGACATGGGTAGCTCAATTGTCTCTCCAGAGTCGGCTGATTCTTGAGTAAAAAGGTGAGCTTCTTTCTCAAGGACGGACTTTGGGGATTCAAAGGGAGAAACCTCCAAAACTTCCTCGATAGGCTCAAACTCAGGTGAGGGCTTAGCTATGGAATTCATAACTCTGGATATAGGACCTGAGAATGAGTCCCTCCCGAGTTTGATATTGAGGACTCCTAGAGTCGGTGCATCTAAGAAGAGCTTTTCAAGCGGATGCCCAACTAGAATGTCAAAGTCTAAGACTTCAAACACATGAAAATCTAGGATTGCCTCAAGATTTTTGTGACTTAAAGTCATGTTCTGCAAAATCCCATAACTTTCTAAGATATCTCCCTCAGGAGTCTTGATAGTTTTAGCAGTCAGGGTCAAAGGTTCGTCACCGAGAAGTGCGAATGCAAGGGAATCAAGAATGATATTTGCCCCGACTGTGAGATTGTAAAGGACCTTGACTGTTGTTCCCCTTATGTTGCAATGAATGGTTGATGAAGGTGAACAAACCCGAATTACTTCAGACAATAATTCACACTCTTTCAACCACTCATGGCTCATAATGGACGTTAATCCCTTCACGGTCTCTCTAAGAAATTTATCCTCGAGAGGCATAGGAGGGGGGATCTTAATGGGTGGTCTCTTTTTGCAGAAGAAATTCGAGGTATTTCCATAATCTTCGACAAGATCGTCCTCAAAATTAAAACAAAACTCTGAAGTTTGAATGGCTTCATCCTTCGGTGTTTCTGGTTCCAGTGAGGTTTCTATAGCCATGTCTTGAGATATGCAATTTAAAGCATGAGAATCGGCCGAAGGGTGATCCTCAACGCTTTCCTTGTTTGCCGGTAGTGATTCACGATACTCTTCAACAAAGGAGGTGTTCTCTAAGATATGACTTAGGATTTCCCTTCCTTTCGCCGGAGTCTTATGTGAAAACGAACTACCGGATGCGATATCAAGGTATAGGGCAGGCTCTTTGCCAAGATTCAACAAAAATGCTGCAACAGCACATGGTAGGGTAAAGACAGGTCGGGGCCGGAATGAACGAGCGTTGAGAACCTGGCCCAAGCTGTACCTATAGTTTCCTTCTCACTTTGCTGAAAGCTGAGAACTCCTATGCGTAGAGATGTAGTACGGGTTAGCTGGAAAAAAGTGAGATAAAACTTGTCTCTAAGTTTTTCCCACTAACCATGCGTTTTCTCTATGGTAAGAGTGTACCATTGCTTTGCCGTTCTGACAAGCGAAAAGGGAAACAATTTCCACTTCAAAGTTCTTTGTGTCATGCCTGGAATTGCCATACATGATCACAATTGCTTAAACTCTCGCATATGATTGTATGGATTCTCATGGTCTTGCCCAGAGAAGGATTGCTCCTGAACCATGGCTATAAAGCCTGGGCAGAGTTCAAAGCCAGTTGAAAGAATTGGCTCAGAAAATGGTGGTGGCTCAAAGAACTCGCCCTTTGTAGCGGATAAACTTTGGATAGATTGCTCCATAATCTAGGGGATAAAAGGAAAACAAAAAGATAAGAAGATGACCTAAGCTCTAAGATAACTCAGCAATCGTTCTCCGGCAATGGTGCGAGAAATGTTTGTTGGTATTTCCTATGACCACAGATTAATCCGCAAGCGCATGGAATACCATTGTAGCACTTCACCCACAGGAGTATTCCAAGGGATATTGAATCCAAGGAACGGTAGGATTTATCTAAGGGAAAGGATTATCCAAGGACATCCTAGATTAGGTAGGCGACAGTATAGAGAGGATTACTATGGTTGTGGCTCTAAGAAGCGGGTAAATTACTATAGCTTTTCTCTTGCTTGCTTCGGGTGCAGGTTTACACTCGGTCTGTCGAGTGACTTCGGCCTACAGCTCTACACCATACCCAAACGTAGAGGAATACAAAGGACGGACAGGGCAGTCACCACCTACCGCCTACCTCTCACCCGTGGTGTACGAGGCAAACAAAGGTAATCTCTAACCTAGACATCACGTCTAAACTATTGAATACTACTCTAGTTTCGACCAAGAACACCTGTCTTTATCAGGGGTCTTAGACTAGAGCACCCAACTTAGGGCGTTGATCCCACAAGCAAAATTAAAGTAAAGTAATGTACTCAATGTAAATGCTTAACAACCAAAGGAAACACGAATACTTACTTTATTGAAGAAAGCATTCATCGAGGTACAAGGCCGAAGGTCGGTACCGGAATTCCCGGCACTCCTCCGCACTACCCCTCGGAGAAATCTCTGACATTTGGGGCACTCCTTCCGGAGCTTCCCCTCACTCTCTAACCTATCTTCTAAGTACTAAAACTAGCACTACAACCTTTGGAATTGAAGAATTGATCTTCTTGGAGATGTGTTGAAGTGAGTGATGAGTTCCCCTTTTATAGGCTTGGTATGACGGTTGTATGGCGGTTAGAAACCGCCATACCCACCTAACCATCATTAGGGGCCAATAATCTGTTACCACATGAAGGGTGGAGATGAGGGGTGCCATAACTAGTTCGGTCGAACCAGGGTTTGGCCGAACCCTGGTCAGCTCCTCTCTCCATCGCCTTTTGTCAATGACTGACATGTGGGCTCTTAGGTCAGTTCACGGATGTTTGATGTTGATTTAAGTCGGTTTCAACCGACTTGTGGGCCCTCCGATCCATGGGAGGCTGATGTGGTGATCGCCGGTTTGTTGGAGTTATGTTCATCGCCATGAAAGCACACCTTTCACTTCAATTTGGTACAAAAGTCACCTGCATACATTAATTTACCAACACTCATGGAAAAGGTTAGTTTATAACCCCTACCGCTACGTTGATATGCTTAGTTTGTTCCACTTACGCAGGAATTGACGGTCTGATTTAAGGTGATAATGACCGTCAACAGTGTATCTTCTATACCTCCAGTCATAGAGGGCATACTAACTTCTTAGCTTCGTACGTTGATTACGACAATTCATTTCCCTCTGGAAGAATGTTCTTCATGAGTTTTTGTAAGTCGCCAAATGCCTTGTCACTGACACCATTTTTGGCCTTCCATTGCAAGAATTCCAGTGTGGTACCAACTTTTTGTGCCCTTGTTCACAACATGGGTACAAGGACGTTTTGTGGTCCGCCAACATACGCTTAAATTTCTACATCTCCTTTTCACCTTCGCAATCCTCCTATACATCGCGCAACATCTGACCAAGGTCATCAGCACTGTCATTTTCTTCAACATCCTCGTTCCCCTCGCCTGCTGTATTCTCTTCGAACCCATCCTATTGACCACAGTCCGGAATGTTGTCGCCTTCTTCTTCATCTTCTTCCATTGCAACCCCTACCTCTTCGTGCGATATCCAGCAATTATAGTGAGGCATGAATCCCGACTGAAACAAGTGGGCATAAATAATTCTTGATGTTGAATACTCCTTCTGGATTTTTCACTTTTTGCATGGACAACGTATAAAGCCCTTATTCTTATTGGCATTGGCCACACTCAAAAAATAATGCACGCCTTGAATTAACTCTATCTACCGTCGGTCTACGATGTACATCCATTGCCGATCCATTTACATAAAATGCACAAAAATCGTAAAAGATCCACGAAAGTCAAACCATTTAAAAATATTACAATAATTATATATAAATAATCAGACAATAATTATATAACAATAAAATATACGTAATGTGTTGCACTTAATAAAATTTAGAATTATTTTTAAAAGTTCTTTTAAAGTTCTAAACATATTTTTAATGTATGTAGTGTACTTATTTCTAACTATTTCAACGATTTTTAAATTACCTTATTTTTCTAATCTCCTATAAAATTTTCTATATTTATTTCCTTTGTTATCTATTTTATAATATTTGTATCCACAAGTTTCTCTCTTATCAATTTCCATAAACCTTTTTAGAGATAAAAGTGTATGTAAATATACCTACAAATGTAATATTCTAAGTATACAGTAGAGTACAGGATGGAGTTGTGGATTTTAAGAAGTAAAATAATTTTCCTCAAACAAATTTTCTCTTTTATTATTTTCCATGAACCTATTTAGAATTAAAAATGTATAGAATATACCTGCAAAAGTAATATGCTAAGCATAGATCATAAGAGGGTGTATTTTCTAGCCTTGCTGATCCCTCAAATTTATGTATTATCACCAAAATAGTTTCACAAAAATTATTGGCAGCACCTCGCTTCTTCCTCCAAACTTTAAAGCAATGACTCAAGCTGAAGGAGGAAGAAGAAGTATAAAAAAACACCTTCACTTTAGTCCTGATTGATGTTAATAGCACGGACTAAAGATTATTTGGATCATTAGTCCCAATAGGTGTTACCAACCGGGACTAAGGATCCCTGGCGCCCTGACAGATTTTGACAGGAATATAACCAGGACTAAAGATCCTAGAGAGCCATTGCATTTTTTAACCGGGACTAAAAATGTTTTCTAGTCTCGGTTCCTATTGAAATTGAGGGTATTGTGGATTTTGGCCAGGGGAGCAAAGATCATTTCTCTAATAGTGTACTATTCACGAAAAGTTTATATTTTAGATAATGGCAAAAAATAATTTTAATTTTTTAATTGATAAAGAAGAGTTTATGTAGCATGTTTTTGGAAGTACAATATATTTGCCACTTATTATATATATTATCTCTCTAAAACTAACTGTTTTGTTTATTATTTTAAAAATTCTACACATAATTTTTTAAATAAATATATAGTAAATTATCAGTGCGTAATATTTTGGCATCCAACAAATTACCGTATTTCCAATGGTGTATTTCACAAAATTCCACATTCCTTGCATGGTAAAGGTTAAAACCGACTTTTTTTACACCCATTAAACAGGCAACTAGCGCACAATTGACGAAAAGGGTACGCAAAGAATGTCCTCAATAATATATACATTTGGTAAATTCCATTACGTATAGCAATTCCAGGCTCAATTATTATCCTATGAGGTAAATTCAGAGGTATAAAAGATGTGGAAAAATTGCTATTATAACACTGCCAACATGTGGCTTTGCTATTTTGACACTCATGTGTATATGACATGTGTGACCTTTTATGTCACTGTTATGTGGACCCGAGTGTCAAAATAGCAAAACCTTTGGACCCCAGTGTTATAAAACTTCAGCTAAAATTTACCTACAGTATGACATGCACCTCTCCTAGTCCCATCCAGCGGCCAGCGTTTCCACCAGTGTCGTCGTTGCTGCCGTCCTGCCACCGTCCACGAAGCTGTACCTGTACACGCGGCACAGCTCCGACCTGACGACAAAGTAGGCGCTGCCGCCGGGCACCTCCCCGCCGAACCGCGTGGCCTCCACGCCGAAGCTGCCCGGGTATCCCAGGAAGAGGATATGGTCACCGAGTACATCGTCCCTCTTCCCACACTGGAGCGGCTGGCATCGCCGGCGGTGGCTCGGTATCGTCCATTGCTGCATCCGGATCAAGCGCGTGCAAAGCTGCATCCACATCAAACGCGTGCACCAACACCGAGAGGTCACTGCTAAAAAAACCCCCGTAAAGACTGGTTTATAGGTGCATTATTTAAAACTGACACCTATTGACACATGCCGATTCTAATACAAGACCACCACCTATATTATTGGTATCGGTATTTTAAAAAAACCAACACCTATATTAGAACTAGGTGTCGGTTCTAACTACAAAACCGATACCGTATCGGTTATAGGTGTCGGTTTTTTAAAAACTTTGTTGGGCCAATGTTTTTTCTGAATTAAGGAGAGCACAAAGGTGTCAGTTCTACAACCGGCACCAATAACCTAGCGTCATAGGCGCCGAATAATGGGTGCCGGCTGCGAAACCGCACGTATGCCAGGTTTGCAACTGACACCTTTAAGGTGGTTTGCAGTAGTGGGTGGTTGTCATCGTCGGTACAACTGGCATTGATGGAAATCTAGTCATAAATAAGACCGATACCCGCTATAGAGGGGTGAATACAGTGGCCTAAAAATATTCCCCAAATACTCATTCAAAATACGTTTTCAAAACACTTAGATTGATCATAGCTATTGCGCCGCTAGATCTAGGAGGAGGTTGAGAAAATGAAATCTTGCTAGTTCGACGACTTCAACCTCTTAATTTGCTTGAAAGCATATGAGGTTGCCTCTCGTTTCTGTTGGATAACGTGTGGGCTACGATAGCACAAAACAAAATTTTCTACCGTGCAATCTAGTAAAGCTTGCAAGTAAGAGTCTATAAAATGTTACCAAATGACACACACTGTACCGGAAATACCCGATCAAAGTCTAGCCGACCATGAGTAACGCCTTGTTGACCTTGGGCCCGATTCGCCCGACCCCGCCGACCTAGGCTCGTAACGTTCGACCTCGCCGACGGCGTCGACCTCGACCCGATTCGCCCTCCTGTGCCGATGTCACTTTGGTCCACCCCGATCTCGTCGATGTTAGTGATATGCCCTAGAGGCAATATGGAGAGGTTAGATATCATGGTAATTGTTTATGTGTCAATGAATAAAGTGTTATTCTGTTCCATGAAAAAGATAATAAGTATTGATCAATAAGTATGTGACTTATTCATAAGACTCTTTATATAATATAAATCTATTTCTAAATGATCCCTCGTCATATATCATATCTATGGAACGAATATGGTTCTAAGATTAGCATGTGTATTGATTGATGATCATGTCTCATGGATCATGGTATGGAGATACCGAATTAATAAACATGAACACATGTTAGAGAACATGTTGTATGATAGACCCACCTTGAGACACTACAAGAAATTAATGTGTCATTAGTTGATCTCAAGTAGTGTTGGTGCAAAGTCCTTAGACCTGAGATCATGTGTAATGACTTACTTAGGGACTACCAAACGCTATACGGTAACTGGGTAATTATAAAAGTAGTCTTTAGGTTTGCTACAAAACATGTAGAGGGATGTAAATGATCAAGATGGAATTTTCCACTCATACGGGAGAGATATATCTGGGCCCCTTGTTGTAATGGATTGTGAAAGTGCATGACCATGCCTAGTTGATTGAGGAGTCAATCAACAGATAGATAATCAATTATGTGATCGAGTAAATGATTAAGCTATTGATAGGATGACACGTGTCTTGCCTATAGCTTAATTGACATGGTGAGGCAAAGGGATTTGTGCACACATTACAGGTTCAGCTGATTTGATCTTCTTGTAGACTTTGGTGTCAATACGTTCTGCTAGGGCCGCTGTTGACGGTCGGCCGAGAAGTGTTCTCGGATCGGAGCCAAGTCTACAGGAACCTATAGGGTCGCACACTTAACGGGATAGAATTGGTATTCGAGTTCGACTTGGGTATGACTCAGTTCGGATAGAGATCCGATCGTATATAGATCGGGACCTTTAGGCATAGTCGACCAACTCTATATAAGGAGGGCAAAGGGTGGAGATCAATGTGTGCAACTTCTTTAGCCGGATCAAGTTCTCCATGAGCAAACCCTAGTCGTCGCCTTCAAGCCAAACCCTAGTCGTACATCGTGTGCTAGCACACAGGTGTTCGGCGTTCCTTCCCTGGATGTGTGGATATCGATAGAGACATCGATGCGTTGCGGTGTAATCGGTGACATCGGAGGATCCTCAAGTTCCAACCAGCCGAATCTTTCGGTAGTTGGAAGGCTGACTGGTCGAGCGAATCGGCACGGCATTGGCGAGATCGGGCAAATCGGACTCGATGGTCCAAGGTCGGTGGGTTGGGAGAGACGAGCTGAGATCTACGGGTTGGTCGAGACGAGCTATGGTCGGCAGGGTCGGGAAAATTGGACCCGAGGTCAGTGAAGTGTTGTCCGAGGCTCGGCGAGGTCGGGCGAATCAGACCCGAGGTCGGTGAGGTGTTGTCCGAGGTCGGCAAGGTCAGCAAAGCGTTGCTCAAGGTTGGCTAGATGTTGATCGGCTATTTCCGCTACACTGCGTGTCAATTGATAACAATCTATAGACCCTTACTTGCAAGCTTTCCTGGATTGCGCGGTAGAAAAATTTTATTTTATGCTATCGTAGCCTACGTGTTATCCTTCAGTCAACGCGTGCCATTTTGCCCGACCAGTCCAACTATTCCGACATCCAACTACAAAATAAAGGGGTCGGCTAGTTGGAACTCGGGCATCTTTAGATGTGTCCGACTGATCACAACGTAGCGATGTCTCTATCGTTATCCACACATCCAGGGAAGGAATGCCGAACACCTGTGTTCTAGCACGCGATGCACGGCGAGGGTTTGGCTCAGATGTTGCACATCAGACTCGTAAGCCCACCAGGCCTCTCTATTGAGTCGTATCCGAGTCAAACTTGTATGCCTGTTCCAACCCGTTAAATGTCTGACCGTGTAGGTTCATGTAGACTTGGTTACGACCTAAGTATTAGTGATATGCCCTAGAGGCAACATGGAGATGTTGGGTATCATGGTCAATGTTTATGTATTAATGAATAAAGTGTTATTCAGTTCCATGAAATAGACATCTTGTATTTATCAAGAAGTACGTGACTTATTTATGAGACTCTATATGTATGAATCTATTTCTAAACGATCCCTGATCATATATCATATTATTGGAACTAATATGATTCTAAGATCAGCATGTTTATTGATTGATGATCATGTCTCATAGATCATAGGTATGGAGATACCAAATCAATAAACATGGACATATGTGTTAGAGAACACATTGTTGGATAGACCCACCATGAGACACTACAGGAATCAATGTGCCATTAGTTGGTCTCAGGTAGTGTTGGTACAAAGTACTTAGACCTGAGATCACCATGGATTCCAACATGTGTAGCCTACTCTGGGACTACCAAACGCTATTCCGTAACTGGGTAGTTATGAAGGTAGTTTTCGGGTTTGCTATGAAACATGGAGTGGGATGTGAGTGATCAAGATGGAATTTGCCCCTCCTTTGGAGAGATATCTCGGCCCCTCGAGGTAATGGATTAGGAAATGCATGGCCATGCTAAGTTGATTGAGGAGTCAATCAACAAACAGATAATCCAATACAGTTCGAGTGAATGGTTAAGCTATTGAAGGGATGGCACACATCTTGCCTATAGCTTAACTGGTATCGTGAGGCAAAGGGATTTGTGTACACATTACAGGTTCAGAGCCGATATTATATTCTTGTATGCTATGGTATCAATATGTGCTGCTAGGCGGCGCTATTGACATGTCGGCTGAGTTGGACTCGAGCCGACGATCGGCTAAGTTAGACTATAGCCGAAACCGAGTATACCTGAACCTACAGGGTCGCACGCTTAAGGGGATAAGAATAGGCATTCGAGTTGGACTCGAATATGGCTCGATCGAATAGGGATCCGATCGGATAGAGTCATATAGGCTTACGACATATGGGCGGCCAACTCTGTGAGATTCGGATAGGATCCGGTTCAAAATAGAGTCCTGATCGGCCACTAGTCCCAGTCGGCCAACTCTATATAAAGGAGGGAGGGGTGGAGAGCTGCGGCATGAAAATTGCATCGCATTGAACCAAATCCGCAACAGAAGTCGCCGAGATCAATCTCCACGGAAACCCTCCCCACTTTTGAGCCAAACCCTAGCCTTGCATCACGTGCTAGCACACGGGTGTTCGGCGTTTTGTCCCCGGACGTGTGGATACCGGTAGAGGCGCTGCTATGTTGCACGCTGTTCATCAGCTGTGGAGGAATCGGCTACGGTCGAGCGCATCGGAGTGAGGCGCGAGAACACAGTCGGACGACTCAGATCGGCTACGGCATCTGCGAACCGGCTGATTGGCGAATCGGCTGTCCTCGGGTATCGGCTGTCGGCTTGCGGGAATCGGCTACACTGTTCCGGATCGGATAGCCCTGATTGGTTGTTTTCGCTACACACTCCAATCGGTAACGATCTATCGGCCCTTACTTGCAAGTGTTCCTGGTTTGCGCGGTTAAAAGTTTTTGTTTTCGGCTAGCGTAGCCTCCGCGTAACCCTTCACTAAGAACACTTCTCAGCCAACTGTCAACAGCGGCCCCTAGCAGAACGTTTTGGACACCATAGTATACAAGAAGATCATATCGGCTAAACCTTTAATGTTGCACAATTCTCTTTGCCTCACAATATCAATTAATCTATAGGCAAGACTTGTGTCATCCTATCATTAGCTTAATAATTCACTAGATCCCGTATTGGATTATGTATCTGATGATTGACTCCTCAATCACATCGGCATGGCCATGCACTTCCATAATCCATTACATCGAGGGGCCCAGAGATATCTCTCCCATAGGAGAGGCAAATTCCATCTTAATCATTTACATCCCTCTACATGCTTCATAGCAAACCCGAAGACTACTTTTATAACTACCCAGTTACGGAATAGCGTTTGACAGTCCCTAAGTAAGCCACAACATAAGTTGAAATATTCCATGATGATCTCAGGTCTAAGGACTTTGCACCAACATCACTTGAGACCAACTAATGACACTCTAATTCTCGGTAGTGTCTCAAGGTGGGTCTATCGAACAACATGTTCTCTAACATGTTTTCACGTTTATTGATTTGGTATCTCCATACCATGATCCATGAGACATGATCATCAATCAATGCACATACTGATCTTAGAATCATATTCGTTACATTGATATGATATATGAGGAGGGATCATTTAGAAATAGATTTATATTACATAAAGAGTCTCATGAATAAGTCACATACATAAATACTAATTATCTATTTCATGGAATAGAACAACAGTTTATCCATTAATACATAAATATTGACCATGATACTCAATATCTTCATGTTGCCTCTACGGCATATCACTGACACCTTCATGCTGCCTCTAGGGCATATCACTGACACCTTCATCGTAAGAAAATCAAACAAATTGTGGAATTTAAATTACAAAATTTAAATTGCAAGAAATAAATTATAGGAACTGAAATTTATATTTATATTGCACATCTCAAAACATCTTCATTACAAAAGAGTTGAAAAGAAAACACTCAATTATACACTTTTACTTTTTTTAATTTAAACTCTCAAAAATCCTAAAGACACTCTCTCACAAAGGGATACAAAGACACCTCAAACCTTAGGTACGGTGCTCAATTTAGAGCAAGTTTAATAGTACCGCCCGTTACCAGCTCTAATTATTTTTCACGTCATTCAAAGCAAGAGCATGTGGAGGTGAGTATACTACTGTCGTCAGCTTCCAACGTTTCATCGTCGTCGCCATAGGTCCTCTTGCTCGCGGGGCAGCAGGCTGGCCCACTTTTCTTGGAGTGCGTGTGTTCGGTATCGACTAATTAGTCGTCGGCTAACCCTCTTTCTCATCCATTTCCTCCGCCAGCTCAGCATCTGAATCTAGGTTTTCTTCAATTTGCTAGCATTCAGGCCTCTGTTATACTTGCTCTTATAGGTTAAAAGTTGGCTGGAAACCCCTAAGACAAAGTCCAACTTGTGCTCACAACGAAACCCTAACATAGCTGAAAGCCAGCCGTTGATCCTAAGCTGTTGACGGTCGGCTGAGAAGTGTTCTCGGGTCGAAACCAAGTCTACATAAACCTATAGGGTCGCACACTTAACAGGATAGAATTGGTATTCGAGTTTGACTCGGGTATGACTCAGTTCGAATAGAGATCTGATCGTATATAGCTCGGGACCTTTAGGCCTAGTCGGCCAACTCTATATAAGGAGGGCAAAGGGTGGACATGAAAGTGTGCAACTTCTTTAGCCGGATCAAGTTCTCCATGAGCAAACCCTAGTCGTCGCGTTCAAGCCAAACCCTAGTCGTACATCGCGTGCTAGCACACAGGTGTTTGGCGTTCCTTCCCTGGATGTGTGGATATCGATAGAGACATCGATGCGTTGCGGTGTAATCGGTGACATCGAAAGATCCTCAAGTTCCTACCAGCTGAATCCATTATTCGGTAGTTAGAAGGCTGACTGGTCGAGCGAATCGGTGCGACATTGGCGAGATCGGGCAAACCGGACTCGATGGTTCAAGATCAGTGGATCGGGCGAGACGAGCTGAGATCGGCGGGTCGGTCGAGACGAGCTAAGGTCGGCGGGGTTGGGAAAATTGGACCCGAGGTCAGCGAAGTGCTGTCCGAGGCTTGGTGAGGTCGGGCGAATCGGACCCGAGGTCGGCGAGGTGTTGTCCGAGGTCGGCAAGGTCAGCAAAGCGTTGCTCAAGGTTGGCTAGACGTTGATCGGCTATTTCCGCTGCACTGCGTGTCAATTGATAACAATCTATAGACCCTTACTTGCAAGCTTTCCTGGATTCCGCGGTAGAAAAATTTTGTTTTATGCTATCGTAGCCTACGTGTTATCCTTCAGTCAACGCGTGCCAATTCGCCCGACCAGTCCAACTATTCCGACTTCCAACTACAAAATAAAGGGGTCGGCTAGTTGGAACTCGGGGATCTTCAGATGTGTCTGACTTAGACCACAACGTAGCGATGTCTCTACCGGTATCCACGCATCCAGGGAAGGAATGCCGAACACCTGTGTTCTAGCACGCGATGCACGGCTAGGGTTTGGCTCAGATGTTGCACACCAGACTCGTAAGCCCACCAGGCCTCTCTATTGAGCCGTATCCGAGTCAAACTTGTATGCCAGTTCGAACCCGTTAAATGTGTGACCCTATAGGTTCATGTAGACTTGGTTACGACCTAAGAACACTTCTCAACCAACTATCAACAGCGGCCCCTGGCAGAACGTATTGACACCATAGTATACAAGAAGATCATATCGGCTAAACCTTTAATGTGTGCACAATTCTCTTTGCCTCACGATATAAATTAATCTATAGGCAAGACTTGTGTCATCCTATCATTAGCTTAATAATTCACTAGATCCCGTATTGGATTATGTATCTGATGATTGACTCCTCAATCACATCGGCATGGCCATGCACTTCCATAATCCATTACATCGAGGGGCCCAGAGATATCTCTCCCATAGGAGAGGCAAATTCCATCTTAATCATTTACATCCCTCTACATGCTTCATAGCAAACCCGAAGACTACTTTTATAACTACCCAGTTACGGAATAGCGTTTGACAGTCCCTAAGTAAGCCACAACATAAGTTGAAATATTCCATGATGATCTCAGGTCTATGGACTTTGCACCAACATCACTTGAGACCAACTAATGACACTCTAATTCTCGGTAGTGTCTCAAGGTGGGTCTATCGAACAACATGTTCTCTAACATGTTTTCACGTTTATTGATTTGGTATCTCCATACCATGATCCATGAGACATGATCATCAATCAATACACATACTGATCTTAGAATCACATTCATTACATTGATATGATATATGAGGAGGGATCATTTAGAAATAGATTTATATTACATAAAGAGTCTCATGAATAAGTCACATACATAAATACTAATTATCTATTTCATGGAATAGAACAACAGTTTATCCATTAATACATAAATATTGACCATGATACTCAATATCTTCATGTTGCCTCCAGGGCATGTCACTAACACCTTCATCGTAAGAAAAACCAAACAAATTGTGGAATTTAAATTACAAAATTTAAATTGCAAGAAATAAATTAGAGGAACTGAAATTTATATTGCACATCTCAAAACATCTTCATTACAAAAGAGTTGAAAAGAAAACACTCAATCATACAATTTTACTTTTTTAATTTAAACTCTCAAAAACCCTAAAGACACTCTCTCACAAAGGGATACAAAGGACACCTCAAACCTTAGGTACGGTGCTCAATCCCATGATCCGCGTCTCCACCCTACGCGACCGATCCGCGTCATCGCCGTCCATACCAACAGGAAGTCGCCACGCGTCCAACATCCTGGCAAGCGTCTCCGTCACGCGCAGTTGAACAGGAAGCAGCCGCGTGGCCGAGCGAGCGTACTGCTCTCGCCCAAGCCACCACACCGTCTTGGACCGACTTCGTGTCCTTCATTGGGCCATGAGCCCACAAGCTAGTGCTCGAGGCCCAACGAGCCATGCAGCCGAACTGATTGGCTAGGCCTCCCTGCTAACCAAGTGCAGCATGGATTTTTTTATTTTTAATTTTATTTATTAAAATATTTACAAAAATATTTTTGGCAGATGGTGTTGGCTCCCATCTAACGGTTGTCCATTGAGGGAGGGGTTTTTTGCAGGCGGCCCTCTTGTCTCTCTCAGAGAGTGTTTTTTACGAGCGGGCATAGTACATATTGATGAATGTGCCATTAGATTGATGAATGTGACGTTAGATCTAGTTAGTATAATATGAACTTATGTAACCTACTTTTTTTTCATTACGCACAATGTGGGTGTATCACCCCGGATAGCCCATGAAGCTGAGTTAAGACCAGCTGAAGTCGGACTGGTAGTCCTCGGGAGGGGGTCAGAAGCCCGACCTCTTCATGGGGTCGGTCGCTCCGACCTCCCATCTGTCCCGACTCAAGTTTTCTATCCCGACTACGACTCATCAGCCCGACCCCAGATCTTCTCGGGTGGAAGGCTTGCTTCACAAGGATCGCAGAAAAGATAAGGAGGAGACAACCCGATACAAGATGACGTCACCTAACAGAACTACGCAGAAGGTACCTGCCGAGGACGAATCCCACGGCAAGGTGGGGCACGAGAGACCCACAATGCGCAAGACCTGGAGGATCTCTATGTACTTTTTAGATGTTGTTTGTACTTTCTTTTTAGTCTTTAGTCTTAGTTTTCTTGGCCCCCAAGTCCTCTTGTAACTGCCTCCCTTGAACTATAAAAGTAAGGGCAGGTCCGTGGGCGAGGAGGAGCGGTTCTTTGGAAGCTAGATCTAATCTCTAGATCCCCAAGATCTCACTCCATTGTACTCTGATTCATACACCACCCCAACAAAGAACACATGACGTAGGCTTATTATCCTCTGGGAGGGCCAAACCTATCTAAAATCCTTGGCTCGCATTCTGTTTGAGTTGACCATCATATCCTTTCGGCAGACGTCCCCGACCACTCTTTCACCTCCTCGGGTAGCCCCTTTGGAGGACTGATCGACCACCCATCGACAGTTGGCGCACCAGGTAGCAGTACGTCTTCATCGGTCCGAGCGGTATGATGGCAGTTTTCTTCCCCCACCGACTTCACGGCACCCGCGGGGATGATATATGTCTTTGGGAGCCTGGTTTTCCATGCCAACGACTTTAGCCGCCTCACCCTTTCCTAGGAGGCTTTCAGAGCGGTGGAGCGCGTCACCGCTCAGCGCGCGCAATGGTGGGGATGAGGCACGTGGCATCGCGCCCAGCGGCTTCGGCGTCAGCGGCTCATCCTGTCGCGAAGGTCTGGCGGCCCAAGCCCCCGACAGCCCGCACTACGGTCTTGAGGGCAGATTATGCATGGACGCACATTGAGCATACCGGGGGATGCCGCTCTGCGTGCCCGGCTTCTCCACCATGAAAGGCGTCGCTGCCTACCCCCACCGCCGCTGCACGCGTATCCACCCTTACCGGGCTGGCAGGCTCCAAGAAGCCTGCCCGAAGATCTTCTTCGTGCCTAGCCACATCGGCCAAGAGGTTGTGTCATGCGAAGTTCGCTCCCGACAACCGCTAGCCCGGAAACTTCGTCATGATGGCGGAGGTCATTTCCGATGATGAGGCAACGGGCTCCGAGGAGTCCGATGCCCATTGCAATGCTCGCCGTGGCCGCAATGCCGATCGGGTTGCATGGCATGAGCAGGCCCAACCTACTAGTGTCCAGCCATGGAACTTAGGGCCCGCCTTCACCATGGAGTTTGAGGGGCACCAGGTATTTCGAACCCCCACGGCCAACCTAGTGGCCATTGAGCATGCGTTTGTCGCGCTTCCTCACTCCCTGGAGGTGCGAAGGGTGATGGCCATGACTCGGGCATAGCTGCGCAGCTCGACACTCTAGGTCCGTGCAGGCGCTCCCCTAGGAGCGTTCGTCGACCGAGGTCACGACGGCAGCCAAGCGCGGGTCACTTTGCCTCACCGCACAATGCTCAGACCCAAGCAGCGAAGGCCAAAAACACCGTCGACCTAGAGTGGTGCCTGAAGATTGCTATACTCTAGGAGCAACATGGTAGCTCCTTCACTAGGAACGCACATGAGATCATCGTGTGGAGGCTCCATGCCTGCAACACCATCGAGCGTCGTGCTGCCGATCGAAGGCTCCAGGAGCTGTTGCATCGTGATGAGTACGATCGGGAGCACAGCGCCCCCAAAGGGGCCGATGGCGCCATGTATGTGCCATGCCACAATGGGTTCCCGGACTTCACTTCCCATCTCCGTCGGGTGACATGCCCCAAGGGCTTCCGCCTGACCGTGATCGAGCCTTATGACGGCAAGACCGATCCATCGTTATGGATTCAACTATACTGTATGGCAGTTCGAGCATCCAGTGGTGATGACCACGTGATGGCAAACTACCTCCTTGTCATGTTGGTGTCGACTGCCATCAACTGGCTCGCTGGTCTCCCCGAGAATTCTGTCAACACCTGGGGTGAGCTATGCGATGCCTTCATCGCCAACTACGCGCACCTGGCAACGTCTGGTCTCCCGCTACGATCTTCGCTAGGTCCGGCAGGGGGTCAACGAATCAATTCGGGGCTACATCACTGTCCCGAGCATCTCCGATGGCGGCGACATTCAGATTTTCTTCGAGGGCCTCCGTAAAACCTTTGAACTGTTTTGGTTCTTGGTCATGTACCCGTCGACTTTTCTCGCCGACATGATCTCCATCGCTGAGCGCTTCGCTGATGCCAAGGATGCCGAGCGGTAAGAGAAATGTGGTCCTGAATGTCGGCTGACGAGGGACTCCCGGGGCAAGGAGCCAGCCGACACCAGCCACCGGTCCCCGGGGAGGGCAGACCACCAACCTCCCGAGCGCCTCCATCGAGATGATGTGAAGCAAAAGCCAAACCCCGAGGTTGCAATCATCACCAAGCCAATGCCGAGGTCGGGCGATGAGATCTCGGGTGAATTGCTCTAGGAGGCACTGGACAAGCCCTGCTTCCTACACCCGCGGGGGACGCACACCATCCGACAATGCTATGTGCTCCAAGATCACCTGATACAAGAAGCACAAGATAACCACTGGCCTCCAAGGGGTCGGATGGGGAAGGACGATGACACCAAGCGCCAGAAGGAGGACCACCCCAAGGGAGACGACTTCCAAGGGCCAACCCGGACGATCAACATGATCTTTGGAGGGTAGGTTGCCTTGGAAAGCCACCGTCAGCAAAAGTTGCTCTTCTGACAGGTGAACGTCATCTCTACAGAGCCGTCTGAGCACCTACAATGGTCAGAGGTCCCGATCTCCTTTTCCTGAGCCAATCAGTGGGCCGACGTCCCAAAGCCTAGACGTTTCCCCCTAGTCATCGACCCGATGGTGCTCAAGGTGCATCTTAAGTGCGTGCTCGTCGATGGGGGGAGCGGCATCAATGTTCTCTTCCGAGGGACAACGCACGAACTCGGCATATCCATCACTGCCCTCGAGCCCACTGACTCGCCCTTTTATGGGATTGTCCCGGGCAAGGCAGCATGCCACTCGGCATGGTCTCCCTCCCAGTGACATTTGGGAGGCATGAGCACTACCGCACTGAGATTCTTAGGTTTTATGTGGCGGACTTCGAAGCTGCCTACCACGCGGTGCTCGGGCGACCGACCCTCGCCAAGTTCATGGCAATGCCACATTACATGCACCTTGTTCTCAAGGTGCCAGGTCCCGCTGGCGCGTTCTCCATCTGAGGTGACGTTGTCACCTCACATGCCTGCGAGAGCGAGAGCCTCTCCCTTGGCGAGGGTGTGGACCTTTCAGTTCGCATGTGTGAGCTCTCGTCCCAAGTTTTTGACTCCAAGGGCAAGGCGCCGATAGATTCCAAGCCTCCAGCCTTGGTCCCAGCCTCACCAAGGCTCACTGCCGCGCCTGTTGAGTACAAGGTTGTCTCCATCTTCGATGCCGACCCGTCCAAGACTGTGCTGATGGGCATGGGCTTGTGTGAGAAATAGGAAAGCATGCTCGTTAGCTTCCTACGGGCGAACATCGATATGTTCGCATGGAGACCGGCTGACATGCCGAGAGTACCCAGGGAACAGGTCGAGCATGAACACCATGTCTTCCCCGATGCAAGGCTGGTCAGGTAGAAGCTTCAATGGTTCACCCAGGAGCACAAGGATGAGATCAAGAAATAGTCAGCTAGGCTCTTAGATGCTGGTTTCATAAAATAGGTATACCATCCGAAGTGGCTTGCCAATTCGGTCCTTGTAAAGAAAAAGATAGGGAAATGGAGAATGTGCGTTTATTACATTGACTTGAACAAACATTGTCCTAAAGAACCATTCTCTGTTCCCCGCATAGATCAGGTCGTGGACTCCACCGCGGGTTGCTCTCTCCTGTGCTTCCTAGACTGCTATTCGGGCTATCACTAGATCGGCCACAAAGCAGGCGACCAGGAGAAGACGTCTTTCATCACGCCGTTTGGGCCTCTGTTACATCACAATGGCTTTTGGACTCAAGAACGCAGGCCCGACCTATCAGCGAGCCATTGAGCGCTGCTTAACCAACCAAATTGGCCACATTGTCGAGGCCTACCTCGACGATGTGGTAATCAAGACCAGGGACCTTAACAAACCTCCATGCGTACCGATGGAATCTAAATCCCGAGAAGTGTGTCTTTGGAGTGCCCTCGGAAAAGCTCCTTGGCTTCGTCATCTCTAGTAGAGGGATCGAGGCCAATCCCGAGAACATCTCTACTCTCCTGAAGATAGGCAGGTCGTCCTGTGTGAAGGACATCCAAAAGCTCACCGGGTGCATGACATCTCTCGGAAGGGTTATCTCCCTACTCGGAGAACGTGGAGCATCGTTCTTCAAGTTAGTCGAGAAGGACTTAGACTTTCGGTGGTCAGACGAAGCCGATCAGGCTTTCGCCAACCTCAAAGACCTCCTGGCTATGCTTCCGGTGCTCGCTGCACCAAACCCCGAGGAGCAACTCCTTCTATACATTGCCATGACCACCTCGGTCCTAAGCACCGTGCTGATCGTTGAACACCCGAAAGAGGGCCATGCCTACCTGGTGCAGAGATCAGTCATCTCCAAAACCCTTGGGCCCTCCATGATTCGGTATCCCCACGTGCAGAAGTTGTTGTATGCCATCCTCATCATCACCCAAAAACTGAGGCACTACTTTCAAGCCCACAAGGTGGTGGTGGTGACCAGGTACCCCCTCAGGGACATCATTTGGAACTGTGATGCCACCAGGCGTGTGGTCAAGTGGGTGGTCAAGATGGGTGAATTCTCCATCGACTATAAGCCGTGTAATGCCATCAAATCCCAGGTCCTCACTAACTTTGTGGCTGAGTGGACTGAACTCTAGCTTCTCGTCCAACATGGACCATGTACTTTGATGGCTCACTCAGCATCGACAGACTGGGGCCAGTGTGTTGCTGATCTTCCCATAGGGTGAGCATCACAAGTACACCCTCCAGTTGCTCTTCAAAGCATCGAACAACGCTGTCGAGTATTAAGCCCTACTCCACGGACTTTGGATCACCTGATCCATTAACGTTGAAAGACTCATGGTGTACGGCGATTCAAAGCTAGTGATCAACCAAGTCAATAAGGACTGGTCTTGCACGAGCGAGAAGATGGACGCCTACTGCGCCGAGGTCCGAAAGCTAGAAGGCAAGTTTAGTGGGATTGAGTTCCATCATGTCCTTCGTGACACCAATGCGACCGCTGATCAGTTGTCCAAACTTGGATCTTCTCGGGCAACCATCCCTTAGGGGATCTTTGTCCAGGAGATGCACAAGCCATCGATCAAGGAGGCCGAAATGCCACCCCCGACCACTCCGTCGCCACGCGATTCGGTGCTCGCCATCACCACTGCCTTAGAGGACTATTGTTGGGTCCTGATTTATTATATCACCACCAAGACGCTGTCGACCGACAAGGTCACGGCCAAACACATCATCTGAGGATGCAAGCAATGCGTGGTGGTCGGCTCTGAGCTATACAAGCGCACTGCCTCCACCCGAGTGCTCCTGTTGTGTGTGCTCCGGGACCGTGGTGTTCATATCCTCCACGAGATCCATTCCGGCATCTGTGGTAACCACGCAGGCACTCAGACGTTGGTCAGCAAAGCTTTTCGCTTGGGCTTCTACTAGCCAACCGCTAACAAGGATGTCAAGGAGCTGGTCCGGCGCTGTGTCGGTTGTCAGTTCTTTGCCAAACAACATCTCCCGGTTCAGGCACTACATACGATCCCTCCATCGTGGCCATTCATGTGCTGGGGGCTCGAAATGGTCGGTCCGTTCCCAAAAGCACAGCAAGGCTTCGACCGACTGTTTGTCGCCATTGACAAATTCACAAAGTGGATTGAGGTAATGCCCCTGAAGACCTGTACGGCCAAGAAGGCGACCGACTTCATCGAAGGAATTTCCTATCGCTTCGGCATCCCCGAGGGAAATAATCACTGACCTCGATACGTAGTTCACCAGAAATGATTTCTGGGAATTCTGTAAATACCGGTGCATCGAGGTTAAGTACACTTTGGTAGCTCACTCACAGGCAAATGGTTAGTGCGAGCGTGCCAACGGCATGATTCTACAAGGCTTGAAGGCTCAGGTCTTCGATCTCCTCCAGAAGTACAGAGGATGGTGGCTGCGCGAGCTCTCGGTTGTCCTTTGAGGGCTACACAATCAGCCGAGTCGGGCCATAGGACAGACTATGTTCTTTCCTGTCTACGGATCGGAAGCTATCTTGTCGGTCGACATGCTCCACAAATCCTCGAGTATTCGCCACTATGATGAAGGGATGGCAGAGCAGACGCGTGCTGAGGAAATCGATAGCCTTGAAGAAACATCGATAGCCTTGAGGACGTTGGTGATCCAGTCAGACCGCTACCAGCAAGGCCTTCGTCGTTACCATGACAGGAACATATAGGGAAGGTCATTCAAGGTCGGCTTGTCTCTGCCGAGTTGAATCCTAGGCCGGCATGCACAAGTTGTCAGCCCCATGGGAAGGCTCTTTCATTGTCTCCTCCGTCACATGCCCGTGCTCTTACAGGCTGGTTCAAGAAGACGGACAGGAAGTGCCGAACTCATGGAACATCAAGCACCTGCGTCGATTATATTCTTGAATAGCTAAGTACCCCGTACTTTCCCCTTTCAATAAAGAATTTCCAATTTTATATTGTACCTTCTGGAGGACATCTTTTTTCTTCAATTTTTTCCGACCCCTGGGAGGCCTTTGCATGTTTAATAACTCTATGCAATCCTGACAAGCAAGGGTTGGAGACATGATCATCAATCAATAAACATGCCGATCTTAGAATCATATTAGTTCTAATAATATTATATATGATCAGGGATCATTTAGAAATAGATTCATACATATAGAGTCTCATAAATAAGTCACGTACTTATTGATCAATACAAGATGTCTATTTCATGGAACTGAATAACACTTTATTCATAAATACATAAACATTGACCATGATATCCAACATCTCCATGTTGCCTCAGGGCATATCACTAACACACCGACCACGCCTGAGCTTCTCGGAGCGTCATTCTTGGCCTGTCCGACCGAACCTGGTGGCTCAACTTGATGTCCTTCGCGCTAGGTGGCATGACCCCTACCAAAGCTGGCTAGGGTTGAGACTAATCATGAGTCAGTCGGGCACTAGGCAAATGGGCTCTGGGGTTGTTAATGCCTTTTTTTTGCATAAACGGCTATGTTGCTCGAGCTTGACTTCGGATTCGTTCTATCGAGGGCCTAAGTCGCACGGGCAACGAAGTCAAACACGTAGCGGACGCTCGGCTGACTCTAAATGGCTAGGTCTCTTAAACCCGAATGGGCAATCTCCACAATAGTTCTGTCAAGATCCAAAGTCGCATGAGCATGCTAGCCGAGCATACAGCCAGTCAAAGACAAGAATCAAAAGCTTTTCTTGCGTGAAAGACTAAAAATCTATTCTACGGCAAAAGCAAGAACTTTATTACAAAATGGTTAAAGTATCACTTGGAACTCAGGGTACTCTAAGCTACAAGGCCATGTCGGCGATGATCTTCTCCGTCGTCGGTTCCACCGTGGCATAAATGTCTTCGACGTCAGCCTCCGCGACGCCGACCGACCATCCTTCGGCAACCGCGTCAATCTCGGCGTGTGGGTACAACTTATGCACCACCCCGAGGACATGTGTCATTGTAGTCTTCGCCACGTCTCGGACATAGGCCTTGAGGAGCTTCCACCCATCCAGAAGACGCGCCATGAGTGTGCCCTTGGTCATCTCGGCCGACACCGACTCAGGGTCGAACTCGACGAGGAGCACCCGAGCACGATCCTGATAATACTCCCAGCGGACTCGTCCACCTCCGCACGAGCCCGCAGGTCGCAGACCTACTGGCAGGTGGCCGACAAGCAGTCTGCAAAGAAAAGAGAATGGTCAAAGCATGCTGTGAAGCATGAAGGAAAGGAGAGCAGGCTGATACTTACGGTTAGTCTCCTCCCATGCTCTCTCCGATGTCGCCAGCCTAGCCGTGGCCTCAGCCCTCGTTGCCTCCGCCACTGCCACTCTGCCCTCTACCTCGGCATTCGTTGCCTTGGACGCTACCAGCCTAGCCTTGGCATCCTCGAGTGCAGTGGCCAAGTCTTAGAGAAGACTTTTGTGATGCTGCCGCTGAGCAACGAGCTGCTCGCCCAATTTTTTGGCCCCCCGGGCAACGGCGTCGAACGCCGCCTCCCCACTAGCATGGGAGGATGGCCCTCTGGCATGGGGATCGATGTCCATCGGCATCTTGTCCAAGGCTTCCCGTTAGTCTACCTAGCACAGTGACAGGGGAGACACAACAAGCGCCAAGACTTACCTGGACGACGCAGTGAACTTAATACCGCACTAACGCGACACCTTCCTTGGGGGTACCGACGTTTCTTCCCTCGGCACCCAACCTAAGCTTGACCCTCCTCCGGGGGAGATGGTCAGCTTCCGCTTCCCCTTCGGATTAGACATCACGATGGGGAGCTGGATCTGCACAACTTCTTGCCCCAATAGTAGCACACTGGCACCTACACCCTGCCATGGTATCAGCACCTGGAAAGATATAAGAAAGAGAAAACAAAATGCACTCCAGCAAAGGATAGGGTCTGGGACACCACCGACCATGGGTATTCGTTGCGGCTTCTGCTCGAGCTTTCACTTGTCGCCCCTGAAGTGCTCTTGGAAGATTCCATAGGACCCTGTAGGAGCTCAAGCGATAGAGGGCCGAGAAGCAGAGACAAGAGCGTGAACATGGAAGTTTAGGAAATTTTGGCAAAGGGCGTGAGGAAGAAGAAGGCAAAATGGCGGGGCTTAAGAGGAGGCCATGATGGGCCTAACAGCGCTATTTCTGGAAAGCACGCAGTGCCACTAACGGCATGTGCGAGGCATGCGAGGCACCCCGGCCCATCTGGCTCCCAGACTACCATGACATCCCAGCGGTTGATCTGAGTCATTGATTACCTTGAGCATTTAACGGTGCGCTTACGATGCGCGTTATACACCCCGATGAAACCGCCACCGGTCCCGCCACTCCGCCCAATAAACAAATCTTAACCGTTGGATCCGCGAGCCGTTAGGGATAAGTGGGAAACATGATGTATGACCAGCCATTACGTGACCCAGGTCTTGACGGTCTTAATGGGACATGACTGGCGCACAGTTCAAACCGTTAATGGCCCACATGCAGAGCATGCACCCTGAGTCTAGGCAACCGCCCGACAACCAATCCATTGACATCTTCCTCTGACCACTCCGACCATGCCGACTTCCATTAGCCTTCAGGCCATGGCATCTCCGTCATCAGCCTCCGGGCTATTGCCTTGAGCCAACCACCGTCAGCTTCGGGGCTATGGCCTCCGGGCTATGACATCTCGGTCATCGACCTTCAGGAAATAACCTCAGTCCAACGGCCATCAGCATCCGGGTTGAGGTACCTTGGCCATCGGCCTTTGGGCAATGGCCACTCGCCGACCGCCATTAGCCCCTGGGCGATGGCTCTCCTTATCCCACCAAATACCACCAATTTGAAGATGATGTCCTGAAGATATCCCGAGGGTGATATTTTTGGACTTGACCCTAGGCCTGGATATACCATCCAGCCCCAGGCTCGGGGGCTGCACCTGGCAGGTGCACCTAGCCAGTGCACCTGCCAAACCACGCTTAGGATGTCATGAAGACTTTGCCCATGGTCCCGACCAGGAAGGATTTTGACCCTAGGCCCAAATGTCCCATCTGGCCCCAGGCTCGAGGACTGCACCTGGTAGGTGCTCCTGGACGGTGCACCTGTCGAAGCTGTTCAAAAGACCTCAAGAGTTGACGGTGGGACCTAACTATGAAGAACTCAAACCATAAGGACAAATATTCTATTCACCCTTTGGCTCGAGGGCTGCTGTGGGAGGTATCACCGCAGGGTAGCCCACGGAGCGGAGTTAAGACCAGCTGAAGTCAGACTAGTAGTCCTCGGGAGGGGGTCAAAAGCTCGACCTCTTCATGGGGTTGACCGCCCCAACCTCCCGTCTGTCCTGACTCCAATATTCTATGTCGACTACGACTCATCAGCCCGACCCCAGATGTCCTTGGGAGGAAGTCTTGCTTCACAAGGATCGTAGATAAGACAAGGAGGGAACAACCTGAAAGAAGATGATGTCACCCCATAGGACTGTGCGGAAGGTACCTGCAGAGGATGAATCCCAAGGCAAGGTAGGGCACGAGATACCCATGACGTGTAGGACCCGAAGGATCTCTATGTAATTTTTAAATGTTGTTTGTACTTGCGTTTTAGTCCTCCTGTAACTGTCCCCCTTGAATTATAAAAGGGAGGGCAGGTTCGCGGGCGAGGTGGAGCGGTTCTTTGGAAACTTGATCTAATCACTAAAGCCCAAAGAACCCACACCATTGTACTCTAATTCATACACCACCCCAACAAGGAACACAGGATGTAGGCTTATTATCCTCCGGGAGGGTCGAACCTGTCTAAAATCCTTGGCTCGCATTCTGTTTGAGTCAACCATCTTATCCTTTCGGTAGACGTCCCCGACCACTCTTTCACCTCCTCGGGTAGCCCCTTGGAGGACGGATCGACCACCCATCGACACACAATGTCATGTATGGTCATATTTCAATTAGTTTACGGTCATGGCTGTTAGTGATATGCCCTAGAGGCAACATAGAGATGTTGGATATCATGGTCAGTTTTATTTAGTTCCATGAAATAGACATCTTGTATTGATCAATAAGTACGTGACGTATTTATGAGACTCATTATATATGAATCTATTTCTAAATGATCCCTGATCATATGTCATATTGTTGGAACAAATATGGTTCTAAGATCGGCATGTTTATTGATTGATGATCATGTCTCATAGATCATGGGTATGGAGATACCAAATCAATATACGTGGACATGTGTTAGAGAACACATTGTTGGATAGACCCACCATGAGACACTACAGGAATTAATGTGCCATTAGTTGGTCTCAAGTAGTGTTGGTGCAAAGTTCTTAGACCTGAGATCATCATGGATTCCAACATGTGTAGTAGCCTACTTTGGAAATGCCAAACGCTATTCCATAACTGAGTAGTCATAAAAGTAGTCTTCGGGTTTGCTATGAAACATGGAGTGGGATGTGAGTGATCAAGATGGAATTTGCCCCTCCATTGGAGAGAGATCTCTAGGCCCTTCGAGGTAATGGATTAAGGAAGTGCATGACCATGCCGAGCTGATTGAGGAGTCAATCAACAGGCAGATAATCCAATACGGTTCGAGTGAATGGTTAAGCTATTGAAGGGATGACACACATCATGCCTATAGCTTAATTGGTATCATGAGGCAAAGGGATTTGTGTACACATTACAGGTTCAGAGCCGATATTATATTCTTGTATACTATGGTGTCAATATGTGCTGCTAGGCGCCGCTATTGACGGTCGGCTAAGTTGGACTCAAGCCGAAACTGAGTATACCTGAACCTACAGGGTCGCACGCTTAAGGGGATAAGAACAGGCATTCGAGTTGGACTCGAATACGGCTCGAGCGGATAGGGATCCGATCGGATAGAGTCCCGATAGGCCTATAGGCCCAGCCGACAACTCTATATAAAGGGTTGAGGGGTGGAGAGCTGCGGCATTGTAATTGCACTTGAACCGAATCAATCTAATCACGCAGCTTCAGAAGTCGGCGAGTTTGAGATCTCCACAGAAACCCTCCCCACTCCCGAGCCAAACCCTAGCCTTGCATCTTGTGCTAGCACACGGGTGTCAGGCGTTCTGTCCCTGGACGTGTAGATATCGGTAGAGGCATTGCTATGTTGCGGTGCTAATCGATTGCGGTCAAACAAATCAGCTATGGTCGGGCGCATCTGAGTGAGGCAAGCACAGTAAGGGAATCAGCGAGTCGGCTGAGGATGGATCGGCTCTCGCATCGGCGAATCGGCTACGTCGGATCGGCTGTGGTCAGGCAATTCGGCAAATCGGCTGTGTGGAGAATCAGCTGTAAGAAATCGGCTGTGATCGGCTGGCACTGTTCCGGATCGGATAGCTCATGATTGGCTATATCCGCTGCACTTCACTACAATCGGTAACGATCTATCGACCCTTACTTGCAAGTGTTCCTTGTTTGCGTGGTCGAAAAGTTTCGTTTTTAGCTATCGTAGCCTCTGCGTAACACTTCAGTTGAGGAGAGTAGATGGTAATTGTGTTCCTTGAAAGTGTATCAGAACGGCGTAATGTGATTACGTCGAAGCAATATCCATAGAACTATGTTTGATTCGGTTTCGGGATAGCGTTTCTTGATAGTGTATCGAAACAGTATAATGTGATTATGCCAAAGCTATCTCATAGTCCGACCTTGATTGCTGCCTCGCGCCTACGCAAACCATCTCCCTTGATAGTGTATCGGGACAACATAATGTGATTATGCCGATATGGATTCCGTAAGCGATTTCATAGATTGTTTTCGGAAGAGGCACCGCCGTGTGCGTCCCTCTTATATTTCGTCTTGATACCGTATCTCTGCGATAGGTAGAAAATGTTCTACGCCTAACTTGTTTTTGCAGAGAATGCTTTGAGATGGTATGGCCCTATTATATGTATGAGATGCATGTGATTCGTGTAATATTCTTTCATATGTGCAATCCCTGTAATATTCTTTCATACTTTCAATGCTTGTAATATTCTTTCATGACCTACGAGTCGATGTAATCTTCAATTAGAGCTTCTATAGTAGTAGCTTAGTTTGAAGAAATCAAGCATTAAGCACTCTGGAAGAAGGTGCCGAAGATGGAGATCCTCTGCGCCGACATGGAGATGGAGATCACCATGAGAAGGGGGCCATACCTGCTTTGATATATTGATATGTTTGTTTGATAGGATAGTATCCCTCACAAAATTAAGTGGTAATGATACCCTTCCAAATGTTGCACCCGTCACCATTATGCTCGTCAATGGTGAGTCTGCCAAAGCAGAGTGTCATTCTCTATCATAACACGAAGGGGTATATGTCGGACATATACAACAAGAGCATTTGGTTTACTTAACAAGGCTATCAAAATAGTTTTTGGGCCTTGGGGCATAGGTTGGCACCGAGGCATGGAGATGCCACACCAACAACAAGAGTCACATAGAGATGTGATTAGCAAGGTGTTGCTTACCCATGTTACTCATATTCTAGCAGTGATGCCAAAGCTCACTAGAAATTAACTAACATGTGGATCTTGACCCAATACGTAAGCTAGAGGGAAGGTGTAAAATACATAATGGGAGTCTTATGTTGAATTGTTTAAGAATAGACACAACATAAACATTGTGCTAAACTTTGCCTTTTCTTTTGTAGAATTATGGCAGTTAATATTACACCCAGTACCTTTAATTTGCGATCTATTCTCGAGAAAGAAAAATTGAATGGAAAAAACTTTATGGATTGGTATCGCAACTTGAGAATTGTTCTCAAGCAAGAGCGCAAGGAGTACGTTCTTGAAGTACCCTATCCTGATGAGTTGCGTAGAAATGCTACTGCTACTGCACGAAGGGCTTATGAGAAGCACACTAATGATTCCCTAGACATAAGCTGTCTCATGCTAGCTACAATGTCCTCTGAGCTTCAGAAGCAATATGAGAGCAGCGATGCTCATACTATTATTCAGGGACTGCGTGGCATGTTTGAGAACCAAGCAAGGGCCGAGAGGTTCAACAGCTCAAAGTCCCTGTTTGTGTGCAGGCTTGTTGAGGGGAGTCCCGTCAGTCCGCTTGTTGAGTGTAAATGGGTTTTTAAGAAAAAAGGCCGACATGGATGGAAATGTTCACATCTATAAGGCGCGATTGGTGGCAAAAGATTTTAAACAGATTCAATGTGTTGATTATTATGAAACCTTCTCGCCCGTCGCCATGCTTAAGTCTATTCGGATTATTCTAGCGATTGCTGCATATTTTGATTATGACATATGGCAGATGGATGTCAAAGCGGCTTTCCTAAATGGAAGCCTAAGCGAGAATGTATACATGATACAACCTGAGGGTTTTGTCCATCCACAATAGCCTGGAAAGATATGCAAGCTATAGAAATCCATTTATGGATTGAAGCAAGCATCTCGGAGTTGGAATATTTGTTTTGATGAAGTAATAAAAGGGTTTGGTTTCATCAAAAATGAAGAGGAGGCCTGTGTTTACAAAAAGGTCAGTGAGAGCGCAATTGTATTTTTAATCTTATATGTGGATGAAATATTACTGATTGGAAATGATATCCCTATGCTAGAATCCGTCAAGTCTTCATTGAAAAATAGTTTTTCCACGAAAGACTTAGGGGAGGCAGCAAACATATTGGGCATTTGGATCTATAGAGGTAGATCCAACAGGCTAATTGGATTAAGCCAAAGTACATATATTGACAAGGTGTTGAAAAGGTTCAACATGCACGATTCCAAGAAAGGTTTCTTGCCCATGTCACATGGAATTAATCTTAGCAAGAACCAGTGTCCTCGGACACATGATGAGCGGAATAAGATGGGTATGGTTCCATATGCTTCGGCAATTGGATCCATCATGTATGCCATGCTTTGTACACGTCCAGATATCTCGTACGCTTTGAGTGCTACGAGCAGATACCAGTCAGATCCAGGTGAAGGTCACTGCACTGCAATAAAGAATATCCTTAAGTACTTGAGAAGAACTAAGGATATGTTCCTAGTCTATGGAGGTGAAGAAGAGCTCATCGTAAGTGGTTACACCGATGCTAGCTTTCAAACGGACAAGGATGATTATAGATCACAATCTGGGTTCGTGTTCTGCCTGAACGGAGGCGTAGTCAGCTGGAAGAGTTCCAAGCAGGATACTGTTGCTAATTCTACAACGGAGGCCAAGTATATTGTTGCTTTGGGAGCTGCAAAGGAGGCTGTTTGGATCAAGAAATTTGTTTCTGAGATGGGTGTGATGACCAGTGCAACTGGTCCAATGTCTCTCTATTGTGATAATAGTGGAGCCATTGCACAAGCCAAGGAGCCGAGGTCACATCAGAAGTCCAAACACATACTTCGGTGATATCATCTCATCCGCGAGATAGTGGATAGAGGTGATGTCAAGATATTGTCACGCCCAAAAATTCAGACCCGAATTTCCGAAGCTATATGTGTATTAAAATCCCTGTCCAGGACCAGCCAGGGTACACATACGACAATTGTTGATATTACAGTTTCACGTCTTAAAAACATTACAAAAGATTACAAAAGAGTAGCAGAAAAAGGAAAAGGGCCTAAGCCTAAGCTTGACGCTGGCCACGAGGCTTCGACCACTCCACAGGCAGCTTCCAGACTGTAGGACAAGCCTACTCCACTTCGTCTTCTTCTTCAGCTTCTGGCTCAGGTTCTGGTGAAGAGGCAAGGATGAGTACTTCCACATACTCAGCAAGTCACATCAGAAGGGGAGAGGAATGAATGCAGGGAAGACAAGGGTTTGGCTAAGGTTTGCTTTTGCGCAAACAGCACGAGTTTTTCCAAGCAATACAGATTTTGAACATAGTAAAAACGACTGTAAGTTAAGCAAGTAAAGCATTTTGAAACCAACATTATCCAACGTTATCCCCACGTCGTGACAGGCCCAACCCATCCACCTATACTCGTCATGTTCCATTAATCAGGGTGTAATAGTGTGAGACTAATCACAGAGAGGTCGGTTGATCGCCCCATTACCATGGGCATGGCTATTCGAATAGTTTTACTCTGATCAGAGGTGTACAACTGTACCCACAAGACACAGCCCCACGACACGGTCTCCCGTGCGCTGGAATACCACCATGGTACCCCGAAAAGGAAACTGTGATAGGACCTTTCGTATAACCCTCCACTATCCAAGCGAACCCCACCAAGGTTTCGCCCCTACTCCCGGACCCTGGGATGTGGGCAGCCTGCCTCAGTGAATCCGGCAGCCTAGCAACCCTTATACCGAGGCCGACTGAAACTCCATCCCGCTCACCCTTTCCGATGGGTCCGTCAGCTAGGAGAGGCTACACTACGGGATCTACCTTACCCATTTCGGCTTGTGGTTTGCACGGTCATTCTTCCGAGGGGTCCCGTGAACCGGTCCTTAATTGCCATGGGCGTCGCTAACCAAAACCATAGCGCCCACAGCCCACCATTTGTCATATTTTAGTTATTAGTCCGGTTCACCTGAATTTCTAACCATTAATCCTCCAAACAGAAGTCCAGGAGAGACTTATTAAGTGAGAATGACCCATTTAATGAGCTAGTGAATCTAAGCCAGGCTAAGCATAACTTAGTCCTGAATCTAATCATATTATTTTCCCAAGTTTAATCAAAGGGTTTGGCGTGTCAAGCCTAAGGCATAAACTCAGCATAAGGTGTACTATTTCCCATGAAATGACAATATAAAATACATGCAGTTTCATAGAATAAAACAGGTGTTTTAGCAAAATGGGAGCAATAGGATCAATAATATAGTATGACTTGCCTTGCTCTTCGGCTCGGGGGACTTCAGCGACGACTTCAAAGTAAATCGGGACGGTGGAACTACCAGGATCTACATGGCAAACAAGCATTTCAACAAAAAAGGCTAAAAAGCTACTAAAACAGGGAACAAAACAATTTTTAATGGATTTTTTGGCATTTTTATGAATTTAATGAAATTTGAATGGGCTAAAATGGAGGTCGGATTGAAAAAATATGATTTTTAGAAGTTCTCTAGGTTTTTTTACTAAAACTGAAAAATCCTTAATTAATTTATTAGGCAATAAATCCCGGGGAAGGCGTCAGCGGCTAGGGCTGACGTTAGCGGCCAAGGGTTGACGTCAGCGGTCCATGGGAGCGCCGGTCCACGGTGGGCCGGGTCCACGGGCGGACCGGGCGGTGCACCACATGGCGCACACGTGGTGCCGAGGTGGCAACCACGTGGCTTGCCACGTGAGCCGGTGAGGACGGACGGCGCCGATCGGACGACCGAGAGGATGGGACGCGGCGCGGTTGGCGGCGGCGGCGGCCGGTGGCCCAGAGGCCGGCCGGTGCCATTCGGGCGGCGGGGAAACGTGGATTACGCGCGGTGAGGGAGACGGCGGAAGCTTGCAGGGAAGGGTGGCCGAGGTGGCGCGGGCACCGGCGATGTGGACCCCCGTTTTTGGAACGGGATTCTTTCGTGTCCTTAGTACCATTTCCCTGGATCGAGTAGTTGGTACCCACGAAATACAGTACCGAATAATCAGGTGCACATGCACGAATAGTCTTACAACGAAATTATTACAACGATAGGCCCGAAGGCAATGTTCACCACACAGGACCTCATGGAAAGGATACAACACAAAAGCAGAAGTTAGATATGGCAGCGGAATGTAGGCAGTGGCATGTCGGTTGCCACAGGCAACGACCGGGGACTAAGACCTAGTAAGCGCCATCAGCTTCTTCACCTTCCTGGTAGTAGGCGTAAGGATCCTCCGTTTCTTCATTCCCAACATCTGAAGGTTTGTGCGTATAGCAAGGGTGAGTACCAACCGTACTCAGCAAGCCAACACGGAAGTGATGCATATGATAGGGTTATTCAAGAAATGGCTGGGGCTCTTTTGCATAAAGCCAATTTTCATAAATCTTTTCACAAGCCTAACAACTAGCCCAGTCAAGTTTTAGTCCCATAGTTCATTAATTCGGCGACGGTTCTGTCTACCATCCATCGTGATTCCAAGGATGGCTTCCCGCCTCCGATTCGTTATGGTTTTCTGGGGAGTCCACCCCTTCTCGCATCTCGAGAAGTTGATCCACCAGCTAATAAAATCATCATGCAAACCCATCCCAGCATTTCTAAGTTTAGAGTCTAGCCAAGCGAAAGTTTTGTCACGATGCTCAATATCCGCGAGCACGGCTATTCGAATTGATTGATTCATTCACGCTGCAGTGGATGTACACTTTACCCGTACTCCGCGACAGCCCAACAAATGAGCCTACGTCCCAACACATGAGACGGTCACGGCAAAGCCTTTCGATAACCTCACTTTGGCAGACCGCTCCATGAACTTAAGCCCCATGCACTCTAGCTGTCATTTTCTAGCAGTGAGAGGAGTTCTGGCGCACCCGGGGTAAGGGAAAATTTCCTCAATCTTTAAGTTCAATTAATGTCGATTTAATTCCACCATCCACAACATAGGCCGCAGCCTCATCCTCATCACACAAACCACATCATAAAGAACCATCTATGCAAGGATACGCTCCGCTCGACTATCTAGTCGCTAGGTCTATACCCATTCGAGAAGTACGGTTGTCGGCTCGTTTCCGCTATCTCATGGCTCGGTCCTTAATTGACCAGGGTCGGCACTTGCCTTTTCCGGAATCCACCCAAATCATCCGCCGCCCCGGTCTAAAACATTTGTATAGTACTTTCAATTTTCATCAAACTTAGTTCATCATTCTCATGGCCATGTGGCGCTCATGTCTCCACAGGCCGCATCTCAACTACCTTCCCTAAGGTAGTTGCCCAAGCACAAAGCTTCTTTGTAAAATCATGAGTATGCAGAGATCTAGTATAAGCAGGGCTAAGCATTTTTACTGAAGTTAGCCTCCAGTCATGTCACATCGAAGGTTACAGAGAATAACTCTAATGGTAATCAATCTCAAAGCAGGGTATATCAAGCATAGGTACTTATTTGTGTATAGAATTAAATTTGTAATTGAAATCAACATCATTTCGCAAAGTAGAACCAATATGTTCAAAGAGTGTGATGACTTGCCTTGCTCGCACGCTTGAGGAGTGGTGTCTTCAACGGGGTCGATGCCGGTCTCTTCGGTGCTACTGTACGTGCGAAAGATCAATCGAATCCGATTAGAATCCCATATAACACCAAAAGGTCGAAAAAGATCCAAAAAGCCTCAAACGATTCCAAGTGCTAAGCCCAAATTCCTACTTAAGTTTGTACTGAGATCGCCCGGGAAAACTCCAAGTTTTGACGTCGGGTCGATGACTTAGGGTTTTCGCAAAGCCACGATCGCGATTTGTTCGAGAAAATGGATTTGAAAATATCTGCGGAGGGATTGGTGCTCGAGGTCTTGGAGGTCCGAGCACAAAAATAGAAACATATTTAAACGGCGAGAAAGATCTAAACGAAATTCGGATTCAAAAACAACGCAAAACGAAATTTCGGAAAAGTCCGGTTTTGATTTTCAAATTTTCGCACCGAGAAAACATACAAGAAAATACTTTAATTTTGCCCAAAATTTTACTCAAATCTTTCCAAAATATTTTCCCAAATTTTCTAAAATTTTTCCAAAATTTTCCTATTTTTCTTTTCTTTTCTTTTTTTATTTTCTCGCCACTGCTCATTGCCCGAAAGGTGTTCGACCGTGGCGCGGCAAAAACAGAGGTGGCGGCGGCGCTAGTGCGCGAGGAAAAAGGGGGTGGTGGCGGGGCTTACCGGCGACGGCGGCCCTCGGGGAGGTGCGGCGGGCACGGCGACTTCGGCACACGGCGGCGACGGCGTTGGCGCTGGGAAAAGGAGGGAGAGGCGGCGGCGGTGCGGGAAAGGGGCGGGGACGCCGGCCTTTTATAGGCGTGGCCGGGAGAGGAAATGGAGGGAGGGGGCGGCGGGCGGCTGCCACGCGACGGCGCAAGGGTCGGGCCAGGCGCGGGTTGGCGACGCGCGGCGCGAGCGCGGCGGGGTCCGGCGCGGGTCGGCGACGTGCGGCACGAGGCGGGCGGGGTCCGGCGCGGGTCGGCGACGTGCGGCGACGATGGCGCAAGGCGCGGGCAGGGCCGGTACGGGCGCGCGGCTGCGCCGGCGCGAGGCGCGGCGGGTCCGACGGGGCGCGCGTGCGCGTGGCGCGTGCGCGCGCGGGTAGGGCCGGCGCGCGTGCGCGGTGCGAGGGCACGGGCCGGGCACGGGCGAGCGCAGCGCGGCGGCGTGTCGCGCGCGGGAGGCGCGGTACGGCGGTACGGCGTCGAACACTTGGCGCGGCGTGAACGTGCGATTTTCTATTTTCTCGATTTTTGATTTTTAATTCCCATTTCTATTTTCCTCCCTCTAAAAATTCCAATTTAAATTCCTATATTCCAAAATAATTTTTAATACTATATTTTCAACTTTTTCTCCACTTTTATTTTTCCACATTTATTTTTCATATTTATTTATTTAAATTCCCTTTTCCTAATTTTCATACTTCACCTATTTATTTTCCAAAAATTTCCCTGATCCCGAGTAAGACTCCCAAATATTTATTGTTTATTTTGTGTCCTAATTTATCTTTCCCCAACCACAATTACTATTCTATTTCTTCAAATTCGTATTTTCATAAATCCGCACTTCATTCTCCGATTTCTTTTTAAAAATCCCGATATCGAATTTTGAATTAAGCCCCAAAAATCCTTTTTCCTTTTTCTTTTTCTTTTCCGTACGGCCGCACAAGACTCCCGCTCTTCCTTGGGCGTCGCCGGTCCTCTCCCGCGCGCGCCGGCCGTGGGCCGAGGCCGCAACGCCGCCGCCGCACGCAAGTCCGCAGGGTGTCCCTCGCCCGCGAGACGCCGACGGGTGGGCCCCGCCTGTCGGCTTCCGTCCCGCGCCGGTCGGGTCCGGCCGCCGTCCGCCATGCGCGCCGCCTTTCCGCTCCTTCCCGTTTGAATCCGAGCCACGTCGGCCCCGTGCCGGCTCAATCTCGCGGCGCCGTTTCCATCCCCGCAAACCCCGCGCCTTTGGAAACCCTATCCACGCAAAATCCGTCGCCGATTGTTTCTCTCTCTCTCCGGAGTCCGTGAACAACGGCGAGGAATCCGCGCCATTTCCGTGTTGGTTTCGGCCCCGTGGTACCCCTATAAAACTCCTCGTTCGCCGCCGCGCGTTTTCCCTTTGGTTCCCGTGCGCTAGCCCCAAAACCCGCCGTCGCCATCGTCGTCGTCTCCGTCGCCGGTGAGTGCACCGTCGCCCTTCTCCTTTTCGGTTTTTCGGGTCTCCTCCCAAACCGCTCCCGCGTGCACCGTTCCGCCCTTCCCGTGGTCCCCGCGCCCGCAGCACCTTCGCCGCCGTCGCCGGTGCCGTCGGAGTTCCGGCCGGCCGCCGCGCGGCCATGGCCGGCGGGCGAGCTCGAGCCGCCGCCACCCGAACCCTAACCCTAGCGCCGCTCCCCCTGCACCGTCCGATCCTTCGGATCGGGCGGATCCGCACCGCCCATCGCGATCGATCCGTCGCCGTTCGATCCGGCCGCCGCACGCCGGATGGCCGCCGCGTGTCCGCCCGGCCGCCGCCCCATACCCTAACCCTAGCCGCGATCCGCGCCGTTCGATCCTTCGGATCGGGCTGATCCGACCGCCCTCACGCGCAAGGCCGCCGCCGTCCGATCGCCGCCACCCTCCCCGATGCGCGCCACGTGCCCCGCCTCCCCGCCGCCGTGGACTCGGTCCACCGTGGACCGCGCCCGCGCCGCTTGCGCGCCGCTTGCGCCGCCGACGCCACCTACCGCTTGCGCCATGCTTGCGTCATCCAGGGGGCTTAATTGCGCAATAAATCATTTAATCTTTTCTGTTTAGTTTAAAAATCATAATTAAACTTCTAAAATTCATATCCTTTGAATCCGAACTCCGTTTGAGCCCATCCAAATTTTATTAAATCCAGAAAAATGTCAAGAATCCATTAAAAATACTTTTCAAGGCTGTTTCAGTAGACTTTTAGGGTGTTTGTTGAGTGTTTTGCTTGTCGTGTAGATCCCGAGTTTTCCGCGAGCCCGTTCTCTTCAAGTAGTCGCCGAGGTTCCTCGTCCCGAGCAAGGCAAGTCATACCTTACATTGACCATATTGTACCTATTTTATGAAAATACCTCTATTTCATTCAAATACTGCATATGTTTTAGAATGTCATTTCATGGGATGTTTTATACCTATTGTACTCAACTATAGGATTGTTTACCTTATACCATTGATAACTTGGGGTTCAATATGACTAGATGTTAGTTTAAGGTTGCTTAGTCATGCTTAGCGCAACTAGCTCACTTAAGGGAGTCACACTAATCAAGTTTAATGCTAAAGTTGACCTCCGGTGATATTAAGATATGATCTTGTTCTTAATAATATTGACTTATAAGAAAGGTGGGTCGTGAGCACATGGTTGGTCTTTGGTTAGCGTGCTCATGACGATTAAGGACCGGTTCTCGGAAACCCCGGAAGAAATGCCGTGCATACCACAAGCCAAGCATGGGTAATGGCTGGGCCCGTAGCACACTGTCTCTAGTTAACATATCCCGAGAGGGTGAACGTGATGGAGTTGGGTCGGCCCGGTTTTAAGGGTTGATCAGCTTCCGGATTCACCGCGGCACTAGAGGGGCTGCCCATTGCCCAAAGGGAATGGGGCGAAACCTTGGTGTGGTACGATTGATTAGAGGGGTTGTGTGAAGGGTCTTGTCACAATTCCTTTTCGGGCACCGTGGTGGTGTACCGGCGCACGGTAATGTGTTGTGGGATTGTGTCTTGTGGGTACGCTTGTACACCTCTCGATCGAGTAAAAACTATTCGAATAGCCGTGCCCACGGTTACGGGCGATCGACCGATTCACCTTGATTAGTCTCATTTACTTAATTTGAATGAAATGTTGAAGTATGACTAGTGCAGGCGGATGGATGGGCCTGTTGCAACGTGGTATGAGCGTTGGACAGCGTTTATTTAATACTGCTTAAATATTACTACTGTTTTACTGTCTCCAAATATTATTATTATATACTGCAAATGCTGTTTATGCAAATTGAGCTCTTGACCCTTCCTTGTTATTTATCTTGCATCATGTACCCTTTTCCGGTGTGACTTGTTGAGTACGGTGGTTGTACTCAGTCTTGCTTCTTTTTCCCCCTTCGGTGCGCGAGGTTGAGAGCGAGGTCTCCGAGGAGGTGTAGGCTTGTTCTCGTCAAGGTTTAGCCGTGGAGTTGGTGTTCCGCTTCGCTCGTGTCAAAGTTTAGCTTAAGTCGGTTTTATTTTCTTTTCGCTGCATTTGTGTAACTCTTTCATATTGTTTCTAAGACGAGGATGTATCAATAACGCGATTTGTGTACCTCGATTCGACGAGGATGTAATGCACAAATTAGCAGAAATTCGGTGTGAATTTCGGGCGTGACAAGTTGGTATCGAGCCTTCCCGTGACGTAGGACAAGCCAACGGAAACCTTAAGAGCCCTCTAATTCTTTTCATGTGCATATGTTTTGAAAAAAAGGGGGTGTTTTGTAAGGAGGAGTCGGCCTAGGGTTTAGGAATTGCGAAAATGGGATGTTGGTCGTGGGTTTTGAGCATGTTTTGATTTTCCCATTCCTTTGTTTCTATAGATGACGGGTTCCCCGCGACGCACTGCGGAAAAGGGATGACAGGCTTCGTGGCGTAGGCGGCACGTATGGCCCTTGCGGTTGGATATCGAAGCAGGAATATACAACGGTCGCGCCTCTCGGTGGCGAGTTACCCTACCATGTTCGGTTGGAGGTTCACGGGTTTGTTGGAACGTGTCTTCCCAACATGGAGGTCACAGCTTCCGAAGGCACGTCAGATCACGCTTGTCAAGAAGCCGCCTACCTGATGTTGGCCAGGATGAGGGAGCTGCATGATGCTGACCTTCGCACCTCCTCCTACCGCTACCACCCCTGTCGAGGTAGTTCCTCGAGGTCGGTGCATTCAAGTCTACGGCAGAGGAGAACGACTCTACCTTCGGTCACATGTGCACCGTGCTCCAAGGACTGGATCGGATGCACTCGACCTACACAAGGCGACCAAAGAGCTGAACGACAAGAAGCTGCTGAGGATCGTGCGACTGCAGGACGAAGTGGTTCGTCTAAAGAAGGAGGTCGCTGAGTTGAAGGGACTCCCGCCACCGGTTGGGGTTAGACTCCGCACTACGCCCGGAAGACCACCACCGCGCCGGTCCGCATCCAGCTAGCACCTCGGATTCCCCCGCCTTCTCCAGCTCCACCCGCTCCCGTTCCAGCGCCGGTTCCAGTTCCTCCTGCTGCAGGTCCTGCCCTCACCTTTGCTCCAACCCGGCAAATCCGGGCGGAGGTGGCGGTAATGGTTGGATCTCCGTCTCCAGTGACTCAAGCTCGAGATAATTCGGTGAAGACATGGACTCCGAAGAGACTCAAGATTCCTCGGAGGGAAGAGGCAGATCGGTTGGGCTACGGCAACCGACTCGAAGAGTCCAAGTCGAGGTGACGCCGAGGACTCCGGAGCCGTTCGGAAGAATGGGGATCTTCGAAGGAAGCGTTTCGACTCCTCGCCTCGTGGATTGTTCTAGTTGCCCTCCTTAGTTTTACCGTTTATCTTAGTTTGTCTTCTTGGTAGTTCTTGTGTGTTAGGCTTGTGTGTGGGATAGCCGGTCGATATCAAGTGTGATATGACCGACCAATTAAGGATGTTTGGTGCTTTTCCTTGTTTCTAGTCAAGATCGAACAATGCATTTGAATTCAAATAATAAAGATTAGTGCTAAGTCTGTCTGTTTTCTTCTTTTCTCTCTCGTGGTCGTCTCCTTCGGATGGTGAACACCGGGACGTGGGGCGAAAAGAACAATGGGCGTCGGTGCCAACAACAACGAGGCTCACGACGCCAATGGCAATGCTCCTCCACCGCCACCCGAGAATCCCACCATTGCTCAAGTGCTCGCTTCACGACACGGATGATGGCTGCAATGATGCAGCAAATGCAACAACAACACCATCGGATGCAACGCGATGCCTGCAACAAATGCAACAACAGCAGAACAATCGGCTTGCCGCCCACCACCCCACCAAGCCGCGAGTTCCTTCGTGTCCGACCGCCGACCTTCTCCAAGCACCACTAATCCCATGGAGGCTAATGATTGGCTTCATGCCATAGAGAAGAAGTTGGATCTGCTGCAGTGCACGGATCAAGAGAAGGTCTCGTTTGCCACTCATCGTCATGTGGTCCTGCTTGACTTGGTGGGACAACTATTTGGTTACTCTCCAGCGGAGCAGTTACACAGGAAGAGTTTCGTCTAGTTTCGGGACCGCACATATTCCTGCGGGAATAGTTGCACGAAAAGCGTGAGTTCCGTTCTCTTGAGCGGGTAACGAGATCGATTCGAGTATCCGCACGAGTTCAATCGTCTTGCCCGTTATGCCCCGAAGATGTGCGCACCGATGCGAAAGGCGGAAAAGTTTTTGGCCGGTTTGGATGATGAACTCACGGACAAGCTTATCTTCGGAGAGTATGCTAACTTTGAGAAGCTGGTCGACAAGGCCATTCGACGGAAGATCAGCGCAACAAGATGATCAAGAAGAGAAAAGCATTCCCTACACGACCTCCTCAACGCAGGAAATCGCAGAGGCCGCGTTTCATGCCTAGAAGTCGAATGGACCTACCACCATGATTGTTCGTCGCATCGACCTTATCACCCGGGAATTTCCAAACCGGGTAGTGGCGTGGTCGGCAACAACGTACTCCGGCCCCGCGCCCTCCAACGGCGCCATCCCAGCAAGATCACAGCCACCACCTCCAAGGAAGGACTCGGGAGGAAAGCCGAGTCTGTTTCAACCGTGGTGATCCGGGGCATTTTGCGGACAAGTGTCAAAGCCAAGACGCGCTGGGCCAAGGTTTATCCAGGCTCGAGTCAATCATGCGTCCGCCGAGGAAGCGCGCACCGCTCCCGGTTATTGGGTATGTTTCTGTAAACTTTACTCCTGCCACAGTATTATTTGATTCGGGGCTACACATTCATTTATCTCAAAGCAATTTGTTGGGGCACATGGGTTGTCGGTAGTGGGACTTAAGATACCTATGCGGGTTCAAACCCCGGAAACCATTTGGAGACCACTCGCATTGTCCCTCGGTGGCCATATAAATCCAAGGGTCTATGTTTCTAGCCAACCTTATCCTCCTTCGGTCAAAGGCATAGATGTCATTCTTGGGATGGATTGGTTGTCCAGACATAAGGGAGTAATTGACTGCGCTAGTCGCACCATTACTCTAATTAATACGAAAGGAGAAAGAGTTGTTTTTCGCTCATCCATGCAAGTCAAGCCCGTAGCAAGTTTAAATCATGTTTCCACCGGGAATCGTCCGAAATGGTGACCAAGACCCTGTGAAGTTAGAGGATATCCCCATCGTCGAGAATACCCGAAGTTTTCCCGAGGATTTAACTCGATGCCGCCAAAAGGGAAATCGAATTCCGGATTGACCTAGTACCGGACCGCCCCAATACACAAGAGGCCATATAGGATGGGAGCCAACGAGTTGGCTGAAGTAAAGAAGCAAGTGGATGAACAGTTGCAAAAAGGGTATATTCGCCCGAGCACATCACCTTGGGGTGCTCCGGTGATTTTCGTGGAAAAGAAGGACAAGACCAAGAGAATGTGTGTGGATTATCGAGCCCTCAATGAGGTTACTATCAAGAACAAGTTCCCCTACCCCGGATTGATGACTTATTCGACCAACTCAAAGGGGCCAAGGTATTTTCCAAGATAGACTGCGATCGGGCTATCATCGTTGAGGATTCGGGAAGAGGACATTCCCAAGACCGCCTTCACCACGTGTACGGATGTACGAGTGTACGGTCATGTCTTTTGGTTTAACCAATGCACCGGCTTTCTTTATGAATCTGATGAACAAGGTGTTTATGGAGTTCTTGGATAAATTCGTGGTGGTGTTCATTGACGACATTTTGGTCTACTCTAAGTGAGAGGAGGATCATGAGCAACATCTTCGGACGGTACTCGAAAAGTTGAGAGACCATCAACTCTACGCCAAGTTTAGCAAGTGTGCTTTACGGTTAAAGGAGGTACGGTTCCTCGGCCACATTGTGAATGCCCAAGGAGTAGCCGTGGATCCAGCAAATGTGGAATCGTTACCAAGTGGACCCCACCTAAAACAGCCACGCAGATCCGAAGTTTCCTTGGACTTGCGGGTTACTACCGCCGCTTCATTGAGAACTTCTCCAAAATCGCCAAGCCAATGACTCAACCGTTGAAGAAAGATGAGAAGTTTAAGTGGTCGGAGAATGCAATAGGAGTTTTGAAGAGCTCAAGAGGAAGTTGGTGTCGCACTGGTGTTGATCTTGCCCAACGACAAAGGACTTCCAAGTTTATTGTGATGCATCTCGCCAAGGGTTAGGATGTGTGTTGATGCAAGAAGGCAAAGTAGTTGCATATGCATCTCGTCAATTGCGCCCACATGAAAACAACTACCCCACTCATGATCTGGAGTTATCCGCAGTGGTTCATGCATTGAAGATCTTGCGACACTACCTAATTGGTAATCGTTGTGAAGTGTATACGGATCACAAAAGTCTTAAGTACATTTTCACCCAACCGGATTTAAACCTCCGACAGAGGAGATGGTTGGAACTGATCAAGGATTATGACTTAGGGATACATTACCATCCCAAGCAAAGCTAATGTGGTTGCGGATGCACTAAGCCAAAAGAGTTCTTGCACCACCCTCGGTGTCGAAGGAATGTGTGACCGGTTGCGGGAATTCGAGAATCTAAATCTACGAGTGGTGGATTTTGGTTTTGTGGTTGCTCTCGGAAGCCCAACCCACTCTCATTGATCAAATTCGGGCTGCTCGGGCGTCGGATCCCGAAATGGCCGAGCTCAAGAAGAACATGAGAGTCGGAAAAGCTCGTGGTTTTACGGAAGACGAACATGGCACAACTGGATGGGAAAGAGATTGTGTGTGCCGGAAGACAAGGATTTGAAAAGGCGATCCTTACGGAAGTTCACCAAACCCAATACTCAATTCACCCGGGCGTACAAAGATGTATCAAGATCTTAAAGAAAAGTTTTGGTGGGTCGACGATGAGGAGGGAGATAGCTGAGTTTGTTGCACTTTGTGATGTTTGTCGGCGAGTGAAGGCGAGAACATCAACGGCCCGCCGGACTGTTGCAACCCCTTGATTCCGAGTGGAAATGGGAAGAAATTGGGATGGATTTCATCACGGGTTTACCCCGCACAACGTCAGGTTATGACTCGATTTGGGTCGTGGTGGACCGACTCACCAAGGTGGCCCACTTCATACCAGTACATACTACCTACACAGGGAAGAAGTTGGCAGAGCTTTATCTCGCAAGGATCATGTGTTTGCATGGCGTGCCTAAGAAGATCGTGTCCGATAGGGGAAGTCAGTTTACTTCCAAGTTCTGGAAGAAGTTGCAAGAAGAACTCGTACCGTTTGAATTTCGGCACGGCCTATCATCCGCAAAAGACGGCCAAGCGAGAGAGTGAATCAGATTTTGGAAGATATGCTAAGAGCATGCGCGCTCGATTTTGGAAAAGCGTGGGACAAAAGCTTGCCCTATGAGAATTCTCTTACAACAACGGTTACAGCCGCATTCAAATGGCACCGTATGAAGCACTTGTATGGACGGAAATGCCGCACACCCCTGATTGCAGGACCGGACGGGTGAGCGCCAATTGTTTGGCACGGAAGTAATAAGGGAAGCAGAGGAAAAGGTCCGAGTGATTCGAGAAAGGTTGAAGATTGCGCAGTCCCGACAAAAGAGCTATGCCGATAATCGTCGAAGAGATCTCGCCTTTGAAGCAGGGGATTTTGTGTATCTTCGCGTCACACCACTCCGGGGAGTACACCGTTTCCAAACCAAAGGTAAGTTGGCACCACGTTTCGTGGGACCATACAGGATTCGGGAACGTCGAGGAGAAGTGGCCTATCAGCTGGAGCTTCCCTCCAACATGACTGGTATTCACGACGTGTTTCATGTGTCCCAGTTGAAGAAGTGTTTAAGGGTACCGGAAGAACAAGCGAGTCCGGACAGATTGAAATCCAAGAGGACTTAACCTACGTAGAGAGACCAGCACGTATTCTTGAGGTCGGTGAGAGAAGGACTCGGAACAAGGTTATCGGGTTTTGCAAGGTTCAATGGACTCATCACTCCAGGAAGAAGCTACTTGGGAACGAGAAGATGAGCTAAAGGCCGCGCACCCGCACCTCTTCGCGGTACCTCCGAATCTCGGGTCGAGATTCCGTTTAAGGGGGTAGGTTGTCACATCTGAGTTTTTCCCTAATTCATTTAAATAATTTACCCCGAAATAATCGGAATTTCGAAATTAACTCGGAGTCAACCCATAATTTTTAAAATGCAAATAATAAATGGAAATGACATGGTAGGATTTTTCTTGAATTCTTCATGTCAAAATACGCTAACAGGATTTTTTTGGAATTTTTAGAGCACCCTAAGTATTTTTAAACAATTAAATAAGAAATCAGGAATTAATTAAGCCCCAAAAATCCTTTTTCCCTTTTTCTTTTTCTTTTCCGTACGGGCTGCACAGTACTCCCGCTCTTTCCTTGGGCCGTCGGCCGGTCCCCCCGCGCGCGCCGGTCGTGGGCCGAGGCCCGCAACGCCGCCGCCGCACGCAAGTCGCGGGGTGTCCTCGCCCGCGAGACGCCGACGGGTGGGCCCCACTGTCAGCTTCCCGTCCCGCGCGCCCGGTCGGTCCGCCGCGTCCGCCATGCGCGCCGCCTTTCCGCTCCTTCCCGTTTGAATCCGAGCCACGTCGGCCCGTGCGGGGCTCAATCTCGCGCACCGTTTCCATCCCCACAAACCCCGCGCCCTTTGGAAACCCTATCCACACAAAATCCATCGCCGATTGTTTCCTCTCTCTCTCTCCGAGTCCGTGAACAACGGCGAGGAATCCGCGCCATTTCCGTGTTGGTTTCGGCCCCGTGGTACCCCTATAAAACTCCTCGTTCGCCGCGCGCGTTTCCCTTTGGTTCCCGTGCGCTAGCCCAAAACCCGCCGTCGCCATCGTCGTCGTCTCCGTCGCCGGTGAGTGCACCGCCGCCCTTCTCCTTTTCGGTTTTCGAGTCTCCTCCCGAACCGCTCCCGCGCGCACCGTTCCGCCCTTCCCGTGGTCCCCGCGCCCGCAGCACCTTCGCCGCCGTCGTCGGTGCCGTCGGAGTTCCGGCCGGCCGCCGCGCGCATGGCCGGCGGCGAGCTCGAGCCGCCGCCACCGAACCCTAACCCTAGCGCCGCTCCTCGCACTGCCGTCCGATCCTTCGGATCGGGCGGATCCGCACCATCCAATCGCGATCGATCCGTCGTCGTTCGATCCGTCGCCGCCACGCCGGATGGCTGCCGCGTGTCCGCCCTGTCGCCGCCCCAAACCCTAACCCTAGCCGTGATCCGCGCCGTTCGATCCCGGATCGGGCGGATCCGGACCGTCCCCTCACGCGCAAGGCCGCCGCTGTCCGATCGCCGCCACCCTCCCCGATGCGCGCCACGTGCCCCGCCCTCTCGCCGCCGCCGTGGACTCGGTCCACCGTGGACCGCGCCCGCGTCGCTTGCGTCGCCGCTTGCACCGCCGACGTCAGCCCTACCGCTTGCGCCATGCTTGCGTCATCCAGGGGGCTTAATTGCGCAATAAATCATTTAATCTTTTCGTTTAGTTTAAAAATCGCAATTAAACTTCTAAAATTCATATCTTTTGAATCCAAACTCCGTTTGAGCCCATCCAAATTTCATTAAATCCAGAAAAATGTCAAGAATCCATTAAAAATACTTTTCAGTGCTGTTTCAGTAGACTTTTTAGGGTGTTTGTTGAGTGTTTTGCTTGTCGTGTAGATCCCGAGTTTTCCGGCGAGCCCGTTCTCTTCGAAGTAGTCGCCGAGGTTCCTCAGTCTCCAGAGCAAGGCAAGTCATACCTTACATTGACCATATTGTACCTATTTTATGAAAATACCTCTATTTCATTCAAATACTGCATATGTTTTAGAATGTCATTTCATGGGATGTTTTATACCTATTGTACTCAACTATAGGATTGTTTACCTTATACCATTGATAACTTGGGGTTCAATATGACTAGATGTTAGTTTAAGGTTGCTTAGTCATGCTTAGCGCAACTAGCTCACTTAAGGGAGTCACACTAATCAAGTTTAATGCTAAAGTTGACCTCCCGGTGATATTAAGATATGATCTTGTTCTTAATAATATTGACTTATAAGAAAGGTGGGTCGTGAGCACATGGTTGGTCTTTGGTTAGCGTGCTCATGACGATTAAGGACCGGTTCTCGGGAAACCCTGGAAGAAATGCCGTGCATACCACAAGCCAGCATGGGTAATGGCTGGGCCCGTAGCACAGCTGTCTCTAGTTAACGTATCCCAGAGAGGGTGAACGTGATGGAGTTGGGTCGGCCCCGGTTTTAAGGGTTGATCAGCTTCCGGATTCACCGCGGCACTAGAGGGGCTGCCCATTGCCCGAAGGGAATGGGGCGAAACCTTGGTGTGGTACGATTGATTAGAGGGGGTTGTGTGAAGGGTCTTGTCACAATTCCTTTCCGGGCACCGTGGTGGTGTACCGGCGCACGGTAATGTGTTGTGGGATTGTGTCTTGTGGGTACAGTTGTACACCTCTGATCATAGTAAAAACTATTCGAATAGCCGTGCCCACGGTTACGGGCGATCGACCAGATTCACCTTGATTAGTCTCATTTACTTAATTTGAATGAAATGTTGAAGTATGACTAGTGCAGGCGGATGGATGGGCCTGTTGCAACGTGGTATGAGCGTTGGACAGCGTTTATTTAATACTGCTTAAATATTACTACTGTTTTACTGTCTCCAAATATTATTATTATATACTGCAAATGCTGTTTATGCAAATTGAGCTCTTGACCCTTCCTTGTTATTTATCTCGCATCATGTACCCTTTTCCGGTGTGACTTGTTGAGTACGGTGGTTGTACTCGGTCTTGCTTCTTTTTCCCCCTTCGGTGCCGAGGTTGAGAGCGAGGTCTCCGAGGAGGTGTAGGCTTGTTCTCGTCAAGGTTTAGCTCGGAGTTGGTGTTCCGCTTCGCTCGTGTCAAAGTTTAGCTTAAGTCAGTTTTATTTTTCTTTTCCGCTGCATTTGTGTAACTCTTTCATATTGTTTCTAAGACGAGGATTTTGTATTATCAATAACGTCGATTTGTGTACCTCGGCTGATTCCTGGACGAGGATGTAATGCACAAATTAGCTGCAGAAATTCTGGTGTGAATTTCTGGGCGTGACAATAGTTCTCCTCGTGGGGTCGTAATTGTCGCGAGGCATATGCTACGACCTTTCCATCCTGCATTAACACGCCCCCCAGTCCTTGCCGAGACGCATCACAGTACATCACGAAATCCTTCCGGTTGTCAGGTAAGGTTAAGATTGGGGCGGTGGTTAACTTTTCTTTTAGTTGGTCTAAGGCTTCTTGACACTTCCCGTTCCATTCAAACTTCTTTTCCTTCTTCAGAAGTTGAGTCATAGGTCGGGCTATGGTGGAAAACCCTTCGATGAACCTTTGGTATTATCCGGCCAAGCCCAAGAAACTCCGAACTTTCGTTCTCGACTTGGGTGCCTTCCATTCCGTGAGCTCGACCTTGGCGGGTCTACGCTACTCCTCCCATTGAGACTATGTGGCCAAGAAAAGCGACTTCCTTGAGCCAGAACTTGCATTTGCTAAATTTTGCATACAGCTGGTGCTCTCGCAGTTTTTCCAGTACCAGTCATAGATGCTCCGCCTTCTCCTCATCGTTTTTGGAGTAGATAAGTATATCGTCGATAAATACCATTACGAATTTATCCGAGGTATTCCATGAATACCTTGTTCATCGAATTCATGAAATATGCCGGGGCATTGGTCAATCCAAAGGACATTACTGTGAACTCATATAAGCCGTAACGTGTAGAGAATGCCGTTTTGGGAATATCTCCGGCTCTAATCTTTAACTTATGATATCCCGATCGAAGATCAATCTTTGAGAACACTTGCGCACCCTTAAGTTGATCGAATAGGTCATCGATTCGAGGTAGTGGGTACTTGTTTTTGATAGTCACTTCATTCAACGATCGGTAGTCCACACACATCCTCATACTCCAATCCTTCTTCTTGACGAAGAGTACTGGAGCTCCCCAGGGAGAAGAACTGGGGCGTATAAATCCTTTCTCTTGTAGTTCTCAGATTTTCTTCTTGAGTTCTTCTAACTCGTTGGCCGGCATTCGGTAAGGTCGCTTGGATATGGGGGCAGTACCAGGCATTAGGTCGATGATAAATTCTATGTCGCGATCCTGGGGCATTCCGGTCAATTCCTCGGGGAATACGTCCGGGTATTCTTGTACTACTGGCATCCCGCTTAGAGGTAGCATGGTGAACACTCCCGCAGCTTGCTCGCATAGCATCGAGTTTTGGTCCATAGTTATGTTCATTGGTGATCCCCATGGGGTGGATACCGTGACTTCCCTTCGACTGCAGTCTATGATTCCATTGTTCTTGGTCAACCAATCCATCCCGAGTATGATATCAATGGTTTGGGGTGATAGCACCATAAGGTTTGAAAGAAATACCATGTCCCTAATCCGTATGGGCACATTTATGCAAGCATGGGGTACGGTTATGTTTCCCCCAGGTGAGTGTACCAACATGGGTCTCTTAAGTTCTACCTGGTGTAGGTGGTGTTGTTTGCTTACTTGTGAAGATATGAATGAATGAGATGCTCCAGAATCAAATAAGACTTTAACTAGGGTAGAGTTGATAGAGAACATACCCATCAGCACGTTCTGATCCTCCTGCGCTTCCTCAGCACGCACATGATTCACTTGGCCACGTCGAAATTCGGTGGCCATCTCATTGGGTTGCGGGGTCCTAAACAGACCGCGTCCCGCAGCAGGAGCGGGTGTTCCTCGGACGGCCGTTGCATTGGCGCCGGTGCGCACTGGAGTGTTGCGTGGTTTGGGGCAGCTGTTGGAGTAGTGCCGGAATTCTCCACAATTGAAGCAGTTCACATTCCTTCTTCCTGGAGCGGCTAGGGTTGGCGTCGGTGTACGGAACTGAGGTGTAGCTGGCCTGTTGACATGGCCGGGTGCGGAGGAACGACCGGTTGCCGGAATGTTTGGCTTCCATCCCGACGGGGTGGCTCCCTTGGGACGTTGAGGCGCTCCCTGAAATGGGCGGGCCATAGCAAGCCTCCTTTTGCGGTTATTTTCTACCATCTTTTGGTCATGTTCAAGCCGTATGACCTTGTTGATGAGGCTTTGGAAGCTGGTGTGGTTTTGTCCGATCATTGGTCCTCTCAGCTCATCGTTTAGTCCCTCTATAAATTTATCCATCTTTTCTTCTTCGTCCGCCAGGTCACTTGTGGCGTAACAGCAAGCTGGGTAAACCTGTTCGGGTACTCTTGTATCGAGGTGTTTCCTTGCGCCCTGCGGAACTCATTTTCTTCATCCTCATAACCGCGGTGGTACAAAATTTTCACGGAAAGCAGCGTGAATTCTTCCCATGTCGGTTCTCCAGGCATCTTCAGCCCGAGTCTCCTTGTAGGTGTCCCACTAGTCACTTGCGGGACCCTCTAGCTGGCTAGTGGCGAAGATAACTCTATCTGCTTCTCGAACTCGGACGAGGGTTAGCTTTTTCTCTATCACTCTTAACCAATCTTCAAGCATCCATGGGTTCTTCGGTAGTAGAAGGTTGGTGGCTTAGCTCGCATGAACTCTCCTAAGCTTGATCCTCCTCGACTCCCCCGGTTGTTGGCGATTGCTTGGAGCAGCTGGGTTTGTAAAGCCATAACCTCCGCCGAGTGGAGGGGTTAGGCTCCGGTGGGTTCTCGTTGGTTGCTGCGGCTCGCGACGATGCGCGATTTGGAGAAGATAGATGAATTAAGAGACTGGACCCATTAAGGTCATGGTTCCTAGGTGATTTCTCTTCAAGTTGTTTTTAAATGATCTTCAACCAAACAAGCATGGTAGAATGAGCTCATTAATAGGATACCATAAAGCGATACATAGGTCCATAATATTACATCAAAGGGGTACAATGGACTGTACATGTACAGTCCCACATGCCATGATACAACAGCTACATCGTACTACGCCTTTAGCTATTGGGAGGGGGGAAAGGCGTGATCCTTGCTGCCAAACCGTCCAGAGCGAGATCAAGCTGGGGTGGTCCTCTCGCCTAATCATCCAACCATCCGCAGGAGCCAGGTGCAGGAAGGGGGTGATCCTCTGCTGAAGCAAATCGGAGTCCCCATGGCTCAGAGGTGGTGGCCTCGGAGTCATGCTGGATCTTCTTGCTCGGTGGCCGTGTACTCTTACGAGCGGTCTTGCGGGTGAGGGGACCTCCGGTGTGAGTCAGGCGACGAGTGGGAGCTTCCTCCTCCATTGGATCAGTGTCGCTGGACTCCCATTTGACCTCCATAGGTTCCGTCTCAGACTCAGAGTCGGTGTGGATCTGGATGGGGTTCTCCATTCCCGATCGAGGCTCGGATGGCACTGCTATGGAGTTCGAGGTGGGTCCCATGGAGGTGGCAGCAGTGGGGTCTATCAGGTACGGCGCCGGCTCTGTGCTCAACATGAAAGCTTGCTCTATCATGGCTTGAAAGCTGTCCAAGCATGCTGGAGTCATAAGATAGTAGTGGTCGGACACAGGAGCAGGAGGCGTTGGTACAACTCCGGTGGAAGTACCTGCAGCATGGACAGGGCGGGAGCGCAGCTGTTCCTCCAGCTGATTGACTTGTTGCTTGCTCTTCCTGAGCTGCTGCTCCAGATCCACCAGGGCTTCCCCACGGGCCATGTAACGGTCCGAGAGCTGCTCATATTGGGCACCGTTGGCCTGTAATTGAGTCTGCAACACGTTGATCTGATCCCCACAGCTCTGGTGGCTCTCGACCAGATCATTGAGGCGTTGCTGCTGGTCGTTGATCTCGAGCAAAGCTTCTTTGTAGCAGTCATCTGCCGTCTCTGCCCAGCGTGATAGACGGGTGACCATAGGGTTGTAGCAGCAGGGGGTGGCTTCTACGATGCAAACTGGGTTGCCTTCCTCACGATAGGGGTGGTGCACAAACTCTGTCACTGTGAGTTCAGCACGGTGTATAGCATTAAGGCGAAGGAATGCTTCGCGGGCCGCGTCTTGAATGGCCGCTTCCACTAAATCTCGATGGTAGCGGGTGTGGAAGCAAAAAGGTGTCTCACTCCCCATGCGGGCCTGCACGGAAACTGCTGCTTCCCATACTGGATATCCCTCGGAGCCATGCCTCCTGATCTGGTAAGTGGGTGGCTCTGGATATCTTAAACACCATAGTAATGACTGGAGTTGTGCCACGAATCCCTCATCCCATGGGATGGTGACTTCCCAGACTCCGACATGGTCCGACATCTGCTTTTGAAAGCAACTTAGGGTTAGAGGGAGAGATTGATAACATCAAAACCATTTGGGTAAAAGAAAGGGAAAATAAAGGTATAGGAAAAAGTATATTTGTATTTTCAGAAATAATAGTTTGCGAAATGGTCCTACGTAGGGATACTTCCCTTTAGCCAACTAGTCAGGGGTAGGGCGCCAATTGGTCTTATCCTACGGTCGCATGGCTCTGATATCAGCTCTGTGGACCCCCGTTTTTGGAACGGAAATCTTTCGTGTCCTTAGTACCATTTCCCTCGATCGAGTAGTTGGTACCCACGAAATACAGTACCGAATAATCAGGTGCACATGCACGAATAGTCTTACAACGAAATTATTACAACGATAGGCCTGAAGGCAATGTTCACCACATAGGACCTCATGGTCCGGATACAACACAAAAGCAGAAGTTAGATACGGCAGCGGAATGTAGGCAGCGGCATGTCGGTTGCCATAGGCAACGACCGGGGACTAAGACCTAGTAAGCACCATCAGCTTCTTCACCTTCCTGGTGGTAGGCGTAAGGATCCTCCGTTTCTTCATTCCCAACATCTGAAGGTTTGTGCATATAGCAAGGGTGAGTACCAACCGTACTCAGCAAGCCAACACGGAAGTGATGCATATGATAGGGTTATTCAAGAAATGGCTGAGGCTCTTTTGCGTAAAGCCAATTTTCATAAATCTTTTCACAAGCCTAACAACTAGCCCAGTCAAGTTTTAGTCCCATAGTTCATTAATTCGGCAACGGTTCTGTCTACCATCCATCGTGATTCCAAGGATGGCTTCTCGCCTCCGATTCGTTATGGTTTTCTGGGGAGTCCACCCCTTCTCGCATCTCGAGAAGTTGATCCACTAGCTAATAAAATCATCATGCAAACCCATCCCAGCATTTTTAAGTTTAAAGTCTAGCCAAGCGAAAGTCTTGTCACGATGCTCAATATCCGCGAGCACGGCTATTCGAATAGATTGATTCATTCACACTGCAGTGGATGTACACTTTACCCGTACTCCGCGACAGCCCAACAAATGAGCCTACGTCCCAACACATGAGACGGTCACGGCAAAGCCTTTCGATAACCTCACTTTGGCGTAACGCTCCATGAACTTAAGCCCTCATGCACTCTAGCCGTCATTTTATAGCATCGAGGAGTTCGCGCACCGGGGTAAGGGAAAATTTTCTCAAACTTTAAGTTCAATTAATGTCGATTTAATTCCACCATCCACAACATAGGCCGCAGCCTCATTCTCATCACACAAAACACATCATAAAGAACCATCTATGCAAGGATACGCTCCGCTCGGCTATCTAGTCGCTAGGTCTATACCCATTCGAGAAGTATGGTTGTACTGGCTCGTTTCCGGCTATCTCATGGCTCGGTCCTTAATTGACCAGGGTCAGCACTTGCCTTTTCCGGAATCCACCCAAATCATCAGGCCGCCCCAGTCTAAAACATTTGTATAGTACTTTCAATTTTCATCAAACTTAGTTCATCATTCTCATGGCCATGTGGCGCTCATGTCTCCACAGGCCGCATCTCAACTACCTTCCCTAAGATAGTTGCCCAAGCACAAAGCTTCCTTGTAAAATCATGAGTATGCAGGGATCTAGTATAAGCAGGGCTAAGCATTTTTACCGAAGTTAGCCTCCGGTCATGTCACATCGAAGGTTACAAAGAATAACTCTAATGGTAATCAATCTCAAATCAGGGTATATCAAGCATAGGTACTTATTTGTGTATAGAATAAAATTTGTAATTGAAATCAACATCATTTCGCAAAGTAGGACCAATATGTTCAAAGAGTGTGATGACTTGCCTTGCTCGCATGCTTGTGGAGTGGTGTCTTCAACGGGGTCGATGCCGGTCTCTTCAGGTGCTACCCGTACGTGCGAAAGATCAATCGAATCCGATTAGAATCCCATATAACACCAAAAGGTCGAAGAAGATCCGAAAAAGCCTCAGAAACGATTCCAAGCGCTAAGCCCAAATTCCTACTTAAGTTTGTACTAAGATCGCCCGGGAAAACTCCAAGTTTTGATGTTGGGTCGATGACTTAGGGTTTTCGCAAAGCAACGATCGCGATTTGTTCGAGAAAATGGATTTGAAAATATCCGCGGAGGGATTGGTGCTCGAGGTCTTGGAGGTCCGAGCACAAAAATAGAAACATATTTAAATGGCGAGAAAGATCTAAACGAAATTTGGATTCAAAACGACGCAAAACGAAATTTCGGAAAAGTCCGGTTTTGATTTTCAAATTTTCGCACCGAGAAAACATACAAAATTTTGCCCAAATCTTTCCAAAATATTTTTCCAAATTTTCTAAAATTTTTCCAAAATTTTCCTATTTTTCTTTTCTTTTCTTTTTTTTATTTTCTCGCGCCACTGCTCATTGCCCGAAAGGTGTTCGGCCGTGGCGCGGCAAAAACAGAGGCGCGGCGGCGCGCTAGTGCGCGAGGAAAAAGGGGTGGTGGCGGGGCTTACCGGCGACGGCGGCCCTCGGGGAGGTGCGGCGGGGCACGGGCGACGGCGCACGACGCGGCGGCGGCGTTGGCGCTCGGGGAAAAGGAGGGAGAGGCGGCGGCGGTGCGGGAAAGGGGCGGGGACGTCGGCCTTTTATAGGCGCGGCCGGGAGAGGAAATGGAGGGAAGGGGGCCGGCGGGCGGCTGCCACGCGACGGCGCAAGGGGTCGGGCCGACGCGGGTTGGCGACGCACGCGCGAGCGCGGCGGGGTCCGGCGCGGGTCGGCGACGTGCGGCGACAATGGCGCAAAGCGCGGGCGGGCGGTACGGGCTCGCGGCTGCGGGCGCGAGGCGCTGCAGGTCGCGGCGCGCGCGTGCGCGTGGTGCGCGCGGGGTAGGCGGGCGCGCGCGCGCGCGTGCGAGGCGGGGGCCGGGCGCGGCGCGCGCGCGCAGCGTGAATAGTGCGATTTTCTATTTTTCCTGATTTTTGATTTTTTTAATTCCCATTTCTATTTTCCTCCCATCTAAAAATTCCAAATTAAATTCCTATATTCCAAAAATAATTTTTAATACTATATTTTCAACTTTTTCTCCACTTTTATTTTTCCACATTTATTTTTCATATTTATTTATTTAAATTCCTTTTTCCTAATTTTCATACTTCACCTATTTATTTTCCAAAAATTTCCCAGATCCCGAGTAAGACTCCCAAATATTTATTGTTTATTTTGTGTCCTAATTTATATTCCCCCAACCACAATTACTATTCTATTTCTTCAAATTCGTATTTTCATAAATTCGCACTTCATTCTTCGATTTCTTTTTAAAAATTCCTAATACCGAATTTCGAATTTTTTCTCTCCGACAAACTCGAAATCATCCACAAACACCAAAAGGGAATTGATCACAACTAGATTTATGCAACCGAGTTGGCAAATAAGAAGCAACAAACCCGAGGAAAAAAACAACAAGCGAAGGTTTTGAAAGTTCCGATTTTTACGTTCGATTTCGTTTCTTCGATTGTCAGGATGTTACAGGCGACGTGGAAGGAGGCGTCGGCGGAGCTCGGAATGCCTTGAAACAACAAGGAAGTGCGGCCGAAGACCGGCGGCGAGGTCTAAAACAAAGGCGCACGATGCGGGGCGACGGAGAGAAGGATTTAGCTCGGGTGAAGGTGTGGGGAGGACGGCGAGGGTGCGGGGTGCTTTTAAAGGGGATGGGGAGGTCGGCGGCGCGGATAAGAGCACAATTGCTCGTCGGCGCAATTTTGCGGAAATAATGGACGACAGTTAATTCCGGCCATTAGAGCGTGCGGGAGTGGCGGCGGGGGTTTAAGGCCGGCGGAAGAGGCGGGAGTTAGGGCGGCGTGATCCCGACGCACGGGGAGGCGGCGCACGAGATCCGAGCGGAGGGGCGGCGGAAATGGCGCCGGCGACCGGGTCGAGGACGACGGCACGACGGCGAGCCCCCCTATCGGTGTCACGGGGTAAAGGGGAGGCGGATTAGACTTATTTGCGGGCGTGAGGGATTAACGGGCCGCGGCATTTGGCCGGTCCACGAGGGAGAGAGGAGAGAGGGGCGCGGGCGGCAAACGGCTAGGCCGTGCGCGGGGAGGGGTTGGGCCGGCGGCCCACGGCCGATTTTGGGCGGGAAAGGACGGAGAAAGAAAGCTGATTTTTCCCGGGATTTATTTATTCCGATTTTTATTTTAATTGGTTAAAAATTATTTCTTGTGCTGTAAAAATTCCACTAAAAATCCTGTTAATATATTTTGACATGTAGAATTTAAGAAAAATCCTACCATGCCATTTTCATTTAGCATTTTGCTTTTTAAAGTTATTTGTTCTCTCAAGTTAATTCCAACGATTTTGTTTTATGATTTTCTTTTGGATCTTTAAAAGGGGGAAACACCTCAGGGTGTTATAGATATGTAAAGTGCACATGGATCTCAACATTGCCGATCTGTTGACATAACCTTTTCCTCAGCCGAAACATGAGGCGCACACAAGAGCAATTGGTATTAGATACTTACATGATTGACTCTCGTGCAAGTGGGAGACTGTTAGTGATATGCCCTAGAGGCAACATGGAGATGTTGGATATCACGTCAATGTTTATGTATAAATGAATAAAGTGTTATTCAGTTCCATGAAATAGACATCTTATATTGATCAATAAGTATGTGACTTATTTATGAGACTCTTTATGTATGAATCTATTTCTAAATGATCCCTGATCATATGTCATATTGTTGGAACAAATATGATTCTAAGATCGGCATGTTTATTGATTGAGAGATCAATATACGTGGACATGTGTTAGAGAACACATTGTTGGATAGACCCACCATGAGACACTACAGGAATTAATGTTCCATTAGTTGGTCTCAAGTAGTGTTGGTACAAAGTCCTTAGACCTGAGATCATCATGGATTCCAACATGTGTGGTGGCCTACTTTGGGACTACCAAACACTATTCCGTAACTGGGTAACTATAAAAGTAGTCTTCGGGTTTGCTATGAAACATGTAGTGGGATGTGAATGATCAAGATGGAATTTGTCACTCCTTTTGAGAGATATCTCTCGGCCCCTCAAGGAAATGGATTATGGAAGTGCATGGCCATGCCAAGTTGATTGAGGAGTCAATCAACAGACAGATAATCCAATATGGTTCGAGTGAATGGTTAAGCTATTCTAGGGATGGCACACACATCTTGCCTATAGCTTAATTGGTATCGTAAGGCCAAGGGATTTGTGTACACATTACATGTTCAGAGGCGATATTATATTCTTATGTACTATGGTGTCAATATGTGCTGCTAGGCGCAGCTATTGACGGTAGGGGATAAGAACAGGCATTCGAGTTGGACTCGGATATGGCTCGATCGGATAGGGATTCGATCGGATAGAGTTCTATGGGCTTACGAAGTCTGGCCGGCAAACTCTATGAGATTCGGATAGGATCCGATTCAAAATAGAGTACCGATGGGCCTCTAGGCCCAACCGGCAACTCTATATAAAGGGGTGAGGGGTGGAGAGCTGATGCATGCAATTGGAACAGAATCAATCTGATCACGCGTGTCTTCAGAAGTCGGCGAGATCAATCTCCATGGAAACCCTCCCCACTTCTGAGCCAAACCCTAGCCTTGCATCTTGTGCTAGCACACGGGTGTTAGGCGTTCTGTCCCCGGACGTGTGGATATCGGTAGAGGCGCTGCTACGTTGCGGTGCTATTCATCGGCTACGAATCGGCTGTGGTGGAATCGGCTGCGGTCGGGTGCATTGGAGCGAGGCGCGCGAGTGCGGTCGGACGACTCGGCAAATCGGCTACTCGGTGAATCGGCTGATTGGTGAATCGAGTGTTCCTAGGAATCGGTTGTCGGCTTGCGGGAATTGGCTGTCATCGGCCAGCACTGTTTCGGATCGGAAGCTCCTGATTGGCTAATCCGCTGCATGCTACTCCAATCTGTAATGATATATCGATCCTTACTTGCAAGTGTTCCTGGTTTGCGCGGTAGAAAATTTTTGTTATTAGCTATCGTAGCTTCCGCGTAACCCTTCACGGGCGACGAGTCGGGGTCGAGAAAGCAACTAAGATCGGACTCGAGGAAAGGTCAGAACGGCCAACCCTGCCACGGGGATTGGGTCCTCGACCACATCCCGAGGACTCTCGACTTGACTTTGGTTGGGATTTGATTCTGGTCTTTGTGGTACCCCGGGGTGACACCCCGAAAGTAGCCCTCGAGCCTGAGGAGGAATGGAACTTCCATCCTTAGGATCAGAGTTCTTCTTCGTCAGAGTCTCCGAAGGATCCTCAAAGCTTTGAGCCAAGGATTTGGCAGGTGTACCGTCCAGGTGCACCTAGCAGGTGTAACCCCCGAGCCTAAGGGCGAATGGTACATTCGGCCTTAGGGTCAAGTTCTTCTTCTAGGGTGTTTGTTCCTAGCAGGTGTGTTTGCAATTCAAGATTTTATATGTGCATGTGGACCCCTGTTTTTGGAACGGGAATCATTCGTGTTCATAGTACCATTTCCCTAGATCGAGTAGTTTGGTACCCATGAATACAGTACTGAATTATCAGGTGCAAAGTGCACGAATAGTCTTACACCAAAGTGTCAACGGCTAAATTTGGTAACCGAATCCCTAAGTCCTAGCATGGATGAAATAAAATTGGATCGGCTGGTTTGACGGAGAAATAGAGGCCGCATCGGCTGAGAAGCGATAGGTTGTGAAGTCAGTCTGCTAAGGTTGAATCGAGTAAAGAACAGCTGATAGCCGATTCCAAGGTCAAAGAAGACGAAGCCGTTTCTGATGATGATATTTGGAGATAAAATAAAGGATTTGGCTTCCAAATTGTGCGTTAAGAAATATTGCCTTTTAGGGATAAAAGTCCCATAGCGGCAAATGTGTGTAAATTAGAGATTTGTTTAGAGATAATCTCGTTGTAAAGGCGGCAAGGAATTGCTTCCCGTGCTTATAGTGTGTTAATTGTAACCGCGTGTAGCGAGATCTTCGTTGTACTAGGGTATAAATAGGAACCAGGACCCCCTGTAAATTGAATCACAATCAATCAAACAACTTTCGGCGCATCGCCAAACCTTTTCTTCAGACGAGCAATCGTTTCGATCCCCAAATCCAGGTAAATGCTTGTCATTAGTGGTATGTTCTACTGATTCTAATGCTTCCATCGTAATGACACATTAGATTTAGGAGTTTATACTGCGCTATTTACCATATATCGCATATAAACTGGAGCAACGTTTAGATCTATCCTGCCATTGGCCAGTTCTATCAACAACCCGTAGCAGATAGGGCTAGATCTAAAGGTTGAACTATTTTATATGCGGTATCCACTGTCTCAAGAGGTAGAGATCAGCTATAATAGATTAGTTATTCTTTTTATACTTAACGATGCATCATGTTGAACTATTAAGTCATTTTTAGAACTTCCAATGATCTGTTTAGTTAAATTTATATGTTTAGAGACAGTGCAGGGGTTTCAGCCAGCCTTACCTGCCCTGATATATTTTTAGTATATTTATTACTAGATTTATGTTAGGACTGCCTCTTATATTAAGATCCCATTCTTGTCGGACAACATAAGCCAAAATCGGCCTCCTAGCAAGAGCCGACAGCCGATTTCTTAGGCTAAGTATATCTGGTTCAAAAATGATATCTTTTCATAAGAATCATCGGAGTACTAGCCGATCCATAGTTAGCTTTCCAGTATCGGCTAGGTTATCAATACATATATTTATTATCCTTTACTGTATTTGGGTTAAGCGGCTGATGCTGTCTCAGTATAGCCGATGCATTCCAGTCACTTGGCTTAAATATATTTTAGGATAGCATATATATGCTCACAGATTCCCTCAGCCGATCCAGTGGGGATCTAACCCAACACTTAACGCATATATCTTGTTTTTCTTGTTGGTTAACAGATCAAACCAACTGGCACGCCTTGAATAGCATAGGTAGCCAATAAGCACCTGCACTGAAGCTAAGCAGATCTTCCAGGCTAGCGCATGAGAGAAATTTCTCGTCAACATAAAGATATTACAATATTAGGCCCAAAGGCAATAACATTACAAGCAGGACCTATTGGTCCGGATACAACCAAAAACAGAAATTAGATAAGATAGCAGACGGAAGGCAGCAGCATTTCGATTGCCACAGGCAATGACCGAGGACTAAGACCTAGTAGGCGTCTTCTTCTTCTTCTTCGCCTTTCTGGCAATAAGCATAGGGGTCCTCCAGTCCTTCATTTCCACCATCTGAAGGTTTGTGCGTATAGCAAGGGTGAGTACCCAACATACTCAGCAAGCCAACACAAAAGAGATGCACATGATAGGGTCATTCAAAGGATGGCTGTGGTTTATTTGCACAAAGCCAATTTTCATAAATCATTTCACAAGCCTAACATCTATCCAAGTCAAGTTTTAGTTCCAAAGTATATTAAGTCGACGACGGTTCTGTCTACCATCCATCGTGATACCAAGGATGGCTTCCCGCCTCCGGATTGTTATGGTTTTCTGGGGAGTCTACCCCTTCTTGCATTTCGAGAAGTTGAGTCCAGCAGCACACAAAATCATTATGCATACCAACCGATCATTTTAAGGTTGAAGAGTCTAGCCACAAGAGAAACTTGTCACGCCGCTCATTATCCGCGAGCACGGCTATTCGAATAGATTGGTTTACTCACACTGCAGTGGATGTACCCTTTACCCGTACTCCGCAACTGCTCATTGAATGAGCCTACATCCCTCTGTATGGGATGGTCACGGCAAAGCCTTTCGATGACCTCACTTTGGCAGTACCCGCTCCATGAACTTAAATCCTCATGCACTCTAGCTGTCCTTTCCTAGTAGTGAGAGGAGTTCTGGCGCTCCCGGGGTAAGGGAAACTCTCTCAGTCTTTAAGTTATAATTAATTTCGATTTGATTCATAACTTCAGCATGTGGGCCGCAGCCTCATCTCAACATCGCAAACCACTTTTTATCATAAGAACTACTATGCAGGGATACTGCCTCCGCTCGGATATCTATTCCGCTAGGTCTATACCCATTTGAGAAGTACGGTTGTACTGGCTCGTTCTAAGTTGTAAGTCTCATGGCTCGGTCCTTAATTGACCAGGGACGGTACTTGCCTTTGCCGGAATCCACCCAAATCCATCCATCCGCCCCAGTCTAAAAACATTGGTTTTGTACTTTTATTTTTCCATCACAACTAATTTATCATAATTAAAGCAATGTGGCGCTCATGTCTCCACATGCCGTATCTCAACTACCTTCCCTAAGGTCGTTGACCAAGCTTAAAGCTTCTTTGTAAAGTCATGAGTATGCATGAATCTAATATAAGCATAGGTAAGCATTTTACCGAGGATATATCCTTCGGTTCTATCACATCGAGGGTTACAGAGATTATATCTAAGGGTAAACAATGTCAAGGCATGGCATATCAAGCTTAGGTACTAGTTTGTGTATATAGCATGCATATTTGAAGTTTAAAACAATATCATTTTGCAATTGGGATCAATATGCTCGAAGAGGTGTAATGACTTGCCTTGCTCGCACACTTGTTGGACGGGGTCTTCCGCGTAGTCGACGCCTGTTTCCTCAGATGCTAATCGTACGTGCGAAAAGGAAGGATTGAATTCATTTAGACGAATCTACAGCGTTAATTAAATTTAAGTTCAAGCTACACAAGAATTCAAGTTAAAATGAGCGAGTTACGTTACTGGGAAGTTCACGTGTTTTACCGTTTTAAGTAATCATATGGTGGCATTATCCCTAGCTATTTTGTCTCAAGTTTTAGGAATAGTATGTTCTGATGATTTAGAAGTTTTATATCGGAAAGAAATTGTTAATGTCAAATTCTATTTTTAATTTTTATCGGGTAAACAACCCGAGGTCAAAACCTTATTTGAATCTTACTCAACTACCCTAAAGTGTGATGTTACTCATAATAATTTGAATTTTAATTTAAGTTTTTGGAAAGAAGTTCATGTGATGAAATTAATACTTACATAAATAATTTCTAAATTAACTTAGGCAAAAATTCAATTTTCTTAATATTATTCTATATTTAGCCTATAATTGTCCCTTACAATCTTTATTTCAGAAATAAATTTCTATTTAAAATTTCCAAAATATTCTTCCTAAATTATATTTCTTTTTCCTATTTTCTCTTTTTCTTTCTTTTTTTCTTTTCCATTTCTTTTTCTTTTCTCTCTCTCTTCTCTCTTCTTCTCTCGCTCTCTCCTAGTGCCGGCGGCCGACGGGGAAGAAGAGAGCGTCGGCGGCGAGGGAGAGCCGTAGCTCGGGATAGAAGGGGTTTTTGCCCATCTGCGAACTACGGGGGTTCCATTCCATGGCTTGGCCGGGCCAGAGAAACGGCGGGGAGGACTAGCAACGGCGAGGCGGCCATGGCGGCAGCGGCGCTCGTCGGTGGCGGACTCCGACAATAGCACGGCCAAAACAAAGAGTTTCTGAGCATCTACGGGTCCTAGGGAAGCTAATGGCGGTGTCCGTTTGGCCGGGGAGGCATCGGGTTGAGCTAGCGGCGTGTGCACGGCGGCGGCCAAGGCAGGGGAGCTCGGCGGCGCTAATCGCCGGTGACTTCCGGCGGCTATTTGGCTCGGGAAACCTAGGGAAAATAACGCTTAGAGCACGTAGATCGTGGACGTACCTTTAATTCAAGAAGATACCAACCGAGGACGACGAATTTTGAGTTTTCCTCCGGGCTCCGATCTTTTGCGAAATTATAGCGCTGTGGTGAATGGATTTTGGGGAAAATTGGAGAGGAGCTAGATGAGACAATAAGGCACAAGTTTCGTGTTGGGAGTTTCGGCTGAGGAGCGCTATTTATAGCTGACAGCGCAAGCTTGAGCTTGGCGGCCAGGGCGGCAACGCTAGGGTGACGCACGCGCGAGTAGGGGAGGGGAGAGGCCGATGCACGACGGGCATGGCTATAGCGCGGGCGGAATGGGCACGGGGTACGGCGTGGCGTGGCTGGCGTCGGCTCGGCGTGGCTACAGGCGACGGCGTTGACGCGGGCGCGCACTGTGGTACGGCGACGCGATGGCGAGGTGACGGCGGGGTACAGCGCGGCATGGGCGCGGCACTGTGGCTGACGCGCGCGGCGTGGGCGCGGCGTATGGCGCGTTGACGGCGGGACGGGCCGCACGCGCGCGCGTACAGCGTGTGACGTGTGCACAGACGTCCCCGACCGGCGTCCAACACCTGGCAGGCAATGAATAGTGCGATTTCTGATTTTCCGATTTAATTTCTATTTCCTCCTATTTCTTTTTCCTTTCATATTTAAAACTAAAATATGACCTATCCTATTCAAAATTAAATTTTAACCTACATTTTCAACATTTTTACCCATTTTTATTATATTACATTCTATTATAAAAAATTTATTTAATTCCTTTCCCTTTGGGATTTTTAAATTATTTGGTTTTTTCTCAATCTTTCAGTTAAATTTCTCTTTATTAATTTCACGCAACAAAGCTTGCAAATAAGATTCAGTAAACACGGCGAGATGCAAAAATATCAAAAGTTTTTGCAAGTTTTGATTTTTAATTCCCGATTTCAATTTCTCCAATTTTTAGGGTGTTACAGTGCACCGCCTAGGTGCACCTGGCAGGTGTAGCCCCCGAGCTTAGGGTCAAATGGCACATCCAAACCTTGGGTCAAATCATCCAGAATATTCTTTCGTTCACCCAACGATCTGAATGGTGCTCAAGGTCAAAAAAGGGCGTCGAGATCAACAGGTCTACCGCCTGGAGGCATTAGGTAGCTCCTACTTCGAACGAGAGGAAGGCGGCCTACCCGCCAGCCCCCGAGTCGGGAAAACCACTACCCAAGAGCAGTGGTGGCTAGCGAGGTGTTTAGATCTACAGGCCCAGAGGTGCTAAGTAGTCCCGAACCCACATGTGGACTAGCTTGGAAGCCCACGTTCGAGTCGTCGAAGCCACCGCCCTGAAGAAGTGAAGATTACAATTGCGGTCGAGACTTCTGCCCGAGGGCTCGTAGCAGTCCTGACCTCGACCGGGGACTAGCTCAGAAGTCCATTCCGAGTCAAAGAAATCTCAAGTCGAGGGCCTGTGGCGATTCGCTAAGTCGGTGGGAGTCCTCTAACATTCTCTGTCGTGCCCTGTCCATAGCGCAGGAACCGAAGACGTTGCTATGGCATATCAAACCCTTGGTATCCCGCCTTTTCCTAGGCGTCAGGCGGCGTTATCAGTTAAGATGGGAAAGGCGATGTGACCAGACGACGATTTCTTTGGAGCGGGCAATGGAAGTTTTACAGGCGCTGTTTTCCGCTCTAAAGAACCGACGGTCCAGATTTTACTTGAGGGTGACGTGGCGTGCTGGGAAGTCGGATGGGTAGGAGGCGTTTCGAATGCTCTGCGCAAGTTTTAAACAGCGCTGCGCATGTTTTTCGAGACTCGCGTCACCAAGCCCACCACCGGCCCCCTGTTTAAACCCGGTCACTTCAAGATCCCCTCGTATTATGCCATCTTTATCCTCCAGTTTGAGAGAAATCCTCTGCACTCCCGTCTTTACTCTACAACCATCTTCTTCCTAGAAGATCTCCGAGACTCATGGCCTCATCACTAAGCTCCAGCGAGGGTTGGAGGTGGAGCGGGAGCCCCGAGGGTCGTCGGCAACGAGTAAGTTCTAGGTTTCACCCTTTGCCTGAATTTCTGTACTGGAACCTCACCTGCCAGGTGTTGACGCCATAGTAGGATGTCGGTGCCATTCCATAACTAGAGTTTGCAGAAATACGGCTTCCCGTGGTGACAGCCGACCTGAAGGGGAAATAGAAGTCAACCGCTTCCACAGAGGCAGGGCCGAGTGTCCCTGGGGAGGCGGGTGGGCAGGCGTCGGGGCCTGCTTCGAAAATTGCACTTTGGGGTGTTGTAAAGTTCACAACCTCCTCTAGGTGAGCGTATCCCTTCTGTTGTGTTTTTGTTTTATTGGCGTCACTGGCGCTAATTATCATTGTTGATAAGGAGCCATCGAGAGCCAACCCTCGCATTACCAGAACCTCCTCTGCCATCGATGCTGCAAGGGCTGCTACAGCTAAATAGGAGACCCAGGGCGTCATCAAGGACCTGACCAGAGTACTCGACGATGCTGAAGCAAAGGTGTCAGCGTCGGAGGCGGCAAAGGTCGAACTGGAGAGGATGCTGGCAGCCGCTGAGGCGGCCAGGGATGAATCTTGGCCAAGGGGGCCGACGACCAAGCCGCGCGAGCGAAAGCTGTCTGTAAGTGTTGTCTTCTTTAATTCCCTCATTTTTGAGCATGGAGTGTGCTCTAACCGATCATTTCATGACCGCCAACGGCGGTGCGGCGGGAGACTTCATCGGCTCGGGGACAGTCTGAAGACTGTCGACGGGCGATGGGAGATCTGTTCTGAGGCAGCCCGAACGCTCCTTGCTAAGATTGACCCGGAGACGTCGTCGACCATCCCGAACGATGACGTTCTTCAGGCACGCATGTTGAATGGTTAAGAGCTTCTCCGACGCTACACCCAGGCGGTGGCCAAGACGGCGGCGACACACGTCCTTGGCATCGTACATAAGTTGTACCCCTGGGCGGATATTGAGGCAATCGCGGAGGGGTGGCCTGTTGGCGTTGAGGCGGAAGATGTCGATGGCATCTACGCCACCGTGGAGCCAATGGTGGAGAAGATCGTTGCCTCCATGGAGCTGTAAGCTGAGGGGCACAACATGTGCATGTGCCTGGTGTTAACGCCAAAATTTGGTAAGCCCCAAAACCCTCATCAGCTCAAGGTTCAAATCGGCTCAGAGCCAGTATCGTCTTAGAGTTTTGGTCAGCTAATGGGGATTTTTCCTTATCAGTATCTCCAACAGTCGAATTCTTATCAGATTCGGTTTGGGAAGATCTTATCTAGAAGACACCGAGTTCAAGAAGGATATGGCTTGTATATATTAATTAGGAAGAATTTATTAGCTTTCTATTTTATCTTTAGGAAAGTTTGTTAGTGTCCAATAAGGACTCAGTTTGTTTCCTTTTATCTTTAGGAAAGATTGAGTCGTAATCTGTTAGGATGTTTGTCAACCTGCGAGTATAAATATGTAAGCCCGAGGTTAATGTAATCTATCCTCACAATCAATACAATTCGGGCATCGCTACCTTTTTACTTTTGGCTACTTTGTTCATCATCCGATGGGATTTGGCACCCAACGTGGGGCTACATCGGCTTCGATCTCCGGCGAAGGGGTAAGTCCAAAGTCTCGTCGGCCCAAGTATATCATATCTATCTTTAGTTTCATTACCGTTCATAGATACATCGGCTTAGTTAGGACTCTCTCGGTTAGGTCCGATATTCTGATCAAGTCAATGTTTCTGTAAACATAATGGTGCTTTGGGTAGATTTGTTATATCCATCACATTAGACAGATCTATCGGCTCATCGAGTATTAGATTATCATATACATCTCGTGCTGCATCGGTTAGGTCCGACCTACTAGATTGTTATCGATAATCTAAGTCTTGTTAAGCTGATAGGTTCATGCTAATGTTTCACCGGAGGGTTAGCTGGTCTTATCATATGTCTATGTTAATCTAGTCCTAATATCTCAATTTAGCTCTATCAGCTGCCTCTCGTCTTAGGGTCTCTGCCGATACCAGCTAAACTGTTTGCTAGATTAGATTGGTTTAGACATCTTCCACCCTGATAATTAGTCAAGGGCTTGATTGTCTAGATATTATGTTTCTTTCCATACTTAGTGCTGCATCAATTCAGTTTGACCTACTAAGTCGTGATTAGAATCATAGTCTCTAGCCTGCCTGATGGCTACCAATAAGGGTTTCATCGGGGTTTCAACCGACGAGTTATCTGGACATCGGCATCGGCTGGAATCACACAATCGGTTGTCAACAGATCGGCTATTTTGATTATCGGCCTATCGGCCGATATGATTTATGCTCTGCTGTTTTGCATATATTGTCAGTGGCAGGATCAAACTAACTTGCACGCCTGTGCTTCGTTGATTTTAGGACTTGCATTGGAGCTAAGCAGATCTCCTAGGCTAGCGTGTGTTTGGCGTCAACACATCTTTTGGCACGCATGGATTTGGCGTCATAACGGGACGGAACGCGAAGAGACAACCTTCTATTCATCACATGACCGACCTCCGATTCCGAGAGTTCTTCGGACCTTAACGGACAGATCCGAAGGTATCCTTAGTCTACTCGGATCGACTCAGCCGAGTGCATGACGAATAGGGAGGCGGGGAAGGATTGACGATCACCCGATATGCGTATAACTCTCATGACCAAGCGCGGAAGCCGGCGAGACGGATCCTGACTATGCCCGATGGCCTTTTCAAGGGCGCAGCATTCAATCAAGCTAGGTCACTTAGTTGTGTACGTAACGAATGAACGCGAGGTCATCGACGTCCGACCAATCTCTGTGTGTCTAACCCTTGAAGTAGAGTGAGTCCGGCCATTGACAAACATTGTCCGGGTGACCCGAGTAGAGCTCCTGGTGTCTTAGTCATGTACACCGGATTTAGTCGTTTAGGAGCCCCGAGCTCAAACGCCTGCACGTGACCGAAACACGGCCAATCCCGACCCCAGCCAGCCCCGAATAGGAATGAAGTCACTACCCGAGGGACTTAGGGTCGAGCAGGCCACGTTTAGTCGAAGCGGGTAATGAATGAGCCCCCGAGCAGCTCAAGCTCAGTAGGCGGAACAGCTTCTCAAAAAACCGTTAGCTACCAAGCTAGGGTCGCACTACTCAGGCTTTGCCATGAGCGTAATTGCATGAGAAGGGATCAATGTGGCTGGCGATACTGCTCGAGAAGGCTTCCGAGCCCCCGAGTCACTCGAGGGTCGGGTGAATGATTTGCAACAAGAAAGGTTAAGGGATAACCGAGTTTGCAGAATGGAAGAGATTGAGGGCTGAGTACTGAGCTGTTTAGGCTTAGAATCAGCACAGGTGTTCAATGTTCCTGGAGTTTGGCACTTCCTATCCGTCTTCACGAATCAGTTTGTAGGAGCCCGGACGTGTGACAGCGGAGACGATGAAGGGACCTTCCCATCGGGGCGAGAGCTTGTTCATGCCGGTCGTGGACTGCACCCTACGAAGAACTAGGTCGCTGACCTTCTTGAGTTTTGAGAAACCTTTTTTGTAATAGTCTCTAATTAGGAAGAACAAGTTAACATGTGTTAATATCAAGGTTCTAAACCCTCTCTTTTGCATTGTTGTGTCGAGGAAAGTTTGACCGGGACATGCGTAGAGATTGCTTCGCCTATTCGTGTTATTCCTGACAACTTGGCTCTAGATGAAAGTCTTTGCGTGCAGCATCCGGGAGAATTCTCTGTCCAGAACTCGAAAGGCTTCAGACTGATCTCTTGTGCGGTTGTCGTTCATTTCACGGAATAGGCAAAATAAAAGGTCTCGAAAGACCGAGTTCCCCAAGTAATTTGATCACACATCGAGCCACTGCACGGTGAGATCCGACCCAAGCCCACCTCCGGGAGGGAAAATCCAACTTTGACCGAAGGGCAGTGGATCGAGTATCAGCACCAGGCAGGGACGTATCGATCCGATACTCGGGGAACAAACCGAACTTGCAAGTAGTCACTGACTCGTCGATATCCTTCCATACTGGGAACCCGGACCACGCGGGATCGAGGCCGCGAATCTCAGAGCTGATCATGAGTACTTGTGCGGAAGTTATCGAGTCGTTAGTGAAGGGTTACGCAGAAGCTACAATTGCTAATAACAAAAAATTTTCTACCGCGCAAACCAGGAACACTTGCAAGTAAGGGTCGATAGATCGTTACCGATTGGAGTAGAGTGCAGCGGAAATAGCCAATCAGGAGCTATCCGATCTGGAACAGTACTGGCCGATCAGAACCGATTCGTTGACAGCCGATTCCCTAAGTCGACAGCCGATCCGATGTAGCCGATGCGCCAATTCCACAGCCGATCTGTCGCAGCCGATTTGCCAATTCGCCGAAACGCGCTCGCGCTGCCGATCTGCCGCAGGCGGCTCGCTCTGATATGCCGTGGCCGTTTTGTCCGATCGCAGCCGATTCATAACCGACGAACAGCACCGTAATGTAGCAGCGCCTCTACTGGTATCCACACATCCAGTGATAGAACGCCTAACACCCGTGTGCTAGCACAAGATGCAAGGCTAGGGTTTGGCTCGGAAGTGGGGAGGATTTCCATGGAGATCTCAAACTCGCAGACTTCTGAAGCCGCGCGATTAGATTGATTCGGTTCTAGTGTGATCACACAGCTCTCCACCCCTCGCCCCTTTATATAGAGTTGTCGACTGGGTCTAGTGGCCGATCGGGACTCTATTTCGAATTGGATCCTATCCGAATTCATAGAGTTGGCCACCCATACGTCGTTAGCCCATAGGATTCTATCCGATCGGATCCCTATCTGATCGAGCTGTATCCGAGTCCAACTCGAATGATTGTTCTTATCCCCTTAAGTGTGTGACCCTGTAGGATCAGGTATACTCGGTTTCGGCTCGAATCCAACTCAGCCGACTTGTCAACAGCGGCGCCTAGCAACACATATTGACACCATAGTATACAAGAATATAATATCGGCTCTGAACCTGAAATGCGTATGCAAATCCCTTTGCCTCTCGATACCAATTAAGCTATAGGCAAGATATGTGTCATCCCTTCAATAACTTAACCATTCACTCGAACCGTATTGAATTATCTATCTGTTGACTGACTCCTCAATCAACTCGGCATGGCCATGCACTTCAATAATCCACTACCTCGAGGGGCCCAGAGATATCTCTCCAAATAAGGGGCAATTCCATCTTGATCACTCACATCCCACTCCATGTTTCACAGCAAACCCGAAGACTACTTTTATAACTACCCAGTTACGGAATAGCATTTGGCAGTCCCAAAGTAGGCTACTACACATGTTGAAATCCATGATGATCTCAGGTCTAAGTACTTTGCACCAACACTACTTGAGACAAACTAATGGCACATTAATTCCTGTAGTGTCTCATGGTGGGTCTATCCAACAATGTGTTCTCTAACACATGTCCACGTATATTGATTTGGTATCTCCATACCATGATCTATGAGACATGATCATCAATCAATAAACATGTTCCAACAATATGACATATGATCAGGGATCGTTTAGGAATAGATTCATACATACTGAGTCTCAATAAATAAGTCACCTACTTATTGATCAATACAAGATGTCTATTTCATGAAACTGAATAACACTTTATTCAATTATACATAAACATAGACCATGATATCAACCATCCTCATGTTGCCTCTAGGGCATATCACTAACAGTCTCCCACTTTCACTAGAGTCAATCATGATAGTATCTAATACCCATTGCTCTTGTGTGCGCCTCATGTTTCGGCCGAGGGAGAGGTTTTGTCAACGGATCGGCTATGTTGAGATCCGTGTGCACTTTGCATATCTTGACATCACCTCTATCCACAATCTCGTGGATGAGATGATATCGCCGAAGTATGTGTTTGGACTTCTGATGTGACCTCGTCTCCTTGGCTTGCGCAATGGCTCCACTATTGTCACAATAGAGAGACATTGGACCAATTGCACTGGTCATCACACCGAGCTCAGAAACAAATTTCTTGATCCAAACAGCCTCCTTTGCAGCTTCTGGAGCAACAATGTACTCGGCCTCTGTTGTAGAATCAGTAACAGTATCCTGCTTGGAACTCTTCGAGCTGACTGCGCCTCCATTCAGACAGAACACGAACCCAGATTGCGATCTATAATCATCCTTGTCTGTTTGTAAGCTAGCATCGGTGTTACCACTTACAACGAGCTCTTCTTCACCTCCATATACTAGGAACATATCCTTAGTTCTTCTCAAGTACTTAAGGATACTCTTTACAACAGTCCAGTGACCTTCACCTAGATCTGACTGGTATCTGCTTGTAACATTCAAAGCGTACGAGACATCTGGACGTGTACAAAGCATGACATACATGATGGATCCAATTGCCAAAGCATATGGAACCATACCCATCTTATTTCGCTCATCATGTGTCCGAGGACACTAATTCTTTCTAAGATTAATATCATGTGACATGGGCAAGAAACTTTTTTTGGAATCATGCATGTTGAACCTTTTCAACACCTTGTCAATATATGTACTTTGGCTTAATCCAATTAGCCTCTTGGATCTATCTCTATAGATCCGAATGCCCAATATGTATGTTGCCTCCCCTAAGTCTTTCATGAAAAAACTACTTTTCAATGAAGACTTGACGGATTCTAGCATAGGGATATCATTTCCAATCAGTAATATGTCATCAACATATAAGATTAGAAATATAATTGCGCTCCCACTGACCTTTTTGTAAATACAGGCCTCCTCTTCATTTTTGATGAAACCAAACGCTTTGATTACTTCATCAAAACGAATATTCCAACTCCGAGATGCTTGCTTCAATTCATAAATGGATTTTTGTAGCTTGCATATCTTTCCAGGCGATTGTGGATCGACAAAATCCTGAGGTTGTATCATGTATACATCCTCTCTTAAGTTTCCATTTAGGAAAGCCGTTTTGACATCCATCTGCCATATCTCATAATCGAAATATGCAGCAATCGCTAGAATAATCCGAATAGACTTAAGCATTGCGACGGGCGAGAAGGTTTCATCATAATCAACACCTTGAATCTGTTTAAAACCTTTCGCAACCAATCGCGCCTTATAGATGTGAACATCTCCGTCCAAGTCGGCCTTTTTCTTAAAAACCCATTTACACTCAATGGTTTTGACACCATTAGGTGGATCAACCAAGTTCCAAACTTGATTATCATACATGGATTCTATTTCGGATTTCATGGCTCCAAGCCACTTGTTGGAATTGGGTCCCACCATCGCTTCCTCATAGGTCTTAGGCTCATCATTGTCTAACAATAATATATCACGTTGCTTCGCACATGTGTATCTATCAGGCGCATGACGTGATCTTTTAGACCTCCGTGGGGCTGGTGTATCTACAACAAACAGGTGGCGCAACATCTTGTTCCTCCTGTTGTGGTTCCATGGTAGCTGAAACATTTTCTGGTGTTTCTTGAACTTATTCAAGATGCACCCTACTCCCACTAACCCTTCTTGAAAGAAACTCTTTCTCCAAGAAAAAACACCATGTCGGGCGACAAACACTTTGCCTTGTTTCCGATTATAAAAGTAATTTCCCTTAGTTTCCTTAGGATATCCCACAAAGAAGCACTTGTCAGATTTGGGTGTGAGCTTGTCGGACTGTAAACATTTTACATAAGCCTCACATCCCCAAATTTTGAGATAAGACAAACTAGGGGGTTGCCCTGTCCATATCTCATATGGTGTCTTTTCAACTGACACCATATGAACTCTATTTAGTGTGAATGCAACTCTATTTAGAGCATATTCCTAGAAGGATATCGGAAGATCACTTTGGCTCATCATGGACCGCACCATGGCTAACAAGGTGCGATTTATCCGTTCAGACACCTCATTCCATTGTGGAGTTCCTGGCGGAGTTAACTGTGGAACAATTCCACAATCTTTCAGATGATTACCAAAGTCTTGGCTCAAGTATTCCCTTCCACGATCTGATTGTAGAAACTTGATTGTTTTCCCTAAATGATTTTGTACTTCATTCTGGAATTCTTTGAACTTTTCAAAGGATTCGGACTTATGCCTCATTAAGTAGATATAACCATATCTACTAAAGTCGTTGGTAAAGGTAATGAAGTACTAATAACCACCTCTGGCCGTTGAGCTCATTGGTCCCCATACATCAGTATGTACGAGCGCCAACAAGTCATTTGCTCTCTCACTGTGTCCCGTGAAAGATGCCTTTGTCATCTTACCAAGTAAACAAGGTTCACATGTCTCAAATGATTCAAAATCAAAAGAGTGAAGCAATCCATCCATATGGAGCTTCTCCATGTGTTTTCTGATTTATATGGCCTAAGCGGCAATGCCAGATAAACAAGGGGTTTGTATCATTTGGGAGTTGCCTCTCTGTATTAATGTTATAGATAGTAGACGCTTTATGATTCAAAACATATAATCTATTCACCAATGAAGTATGAAAATAGAACATATCTCTGAGATAAACTTAACAACCATTGTCCATTGATCTAAAATTATATCCTTCCGCATGAAGCAGAAATAACGTTTTGACATAGAGTTGGAACACAATAATAATTATATAATTCAAAAACTAATCCTGAAGGTAAATGAAGTGATGTAGTGCCGACAGCAATTGTAGCAACATTTGCTCCATTGCCGACACGCAGGTTCACCTCGCCCCTTCTCAAGCCTCTATTTCTTCTCATTCCCTACAACGATTTGGAAATTTAGCTACTAATCCAGTATCAAATACCCAAGAGTCAGTAGGTGAAGTAGCAAGATTAATGTCTATAACATTAATACCTGAAGCAGAAGTCGCACTTTGCTTCTTTTTGAGATCCTCCATGTACTTCTTGCATTTCCTTTTCCAATGACCTGTCTCCTTGCAATAGAAGCAAACGGCATCTACTGCCGCCGACCCCTTCTTGCCCTTGTTTGCATTGGAGGCACTCGCGATCTCATCGGGAGTTAGTTTCCTCTTGGTGCAAAGTTTCTTGACATGTGGTTTGCACTTAGCTTTCTGCATCATCATCACATGAAGACCATTTTTCTGGATACTCTCCTCAGCCGTCTTTAGCATCCCATGCAATTCAGCTAAGGTCTTATCCATATTGTTCATGTGATAATTTAATATGAAAGGCTCAAAGCTCGGAGAGAGCGACTGGAGAATCACATCTATAGCCAACTCTTGGCTAAGGGGAAAACCTAGTTTTTCCAGACTCTCAATGTAGCCAATCATCTTTATCACATGCGGACTGACGGGACTCCGCTCAACAAGCCAGCATGAAAATAGGGACATTGAGGTGTTGAATCTCTCGGCCCTAGCTTGGTTCTCAAACATGCCACGTAGTCTCTAAATAATAGTATGAGCATTGCTGCTCTCGTATTGCTTCTGAAGCTCAGAGGACATTGTAGCAAGCATGAGACAGCTTATGTCTAGGGAATCATTATTGTGCTTCTCATAAGCCCTCTGTGCAGTTGCAGTAGCATTATTAGGCAAATCATCAGGATATGGTACTTCAAGAACGTATTCCTTGCGCTCTTACTTGAGAACAATTCTCAAGTTGCGATGCTAATCCATAAAGTTTGTTCCATTCAATTTTTCTTTCTCGAGAATAGATTACAAATTAAAGGTACTGGGTGTAGTATTAGCTACCATTATTCTACAACAGAAAAAGCAAAGTTTAGCACAATGTTAATGCTACGTCTATTGTTAAATAATTTAACATAAGACTCCCATTACGTATTTTACGCCTTCCCTCTAGGTTATGTGTTGGGTCAAGATCCACATGTTAGTTAATTTCTAGTGAGCTTTGGCATCACTGCTAGAATATTAGTAACATGGGTAAGCAACACCTTGCTAATCACATCTCTATGTGACTCTTGTTGTTGGTGTTGCATCTCCATGCCCCGGCACCAACCTATGCCCCAAGGCCCAAATGCCTTGTTAAGTGTGAGCCCCCGATTTTGAGGCGGGAATCTTTCGTGTTCATAGTACCATTTCCCTGGATCGAGTAGTTGGTACCCACGAATACAGTACTGGATAATCAAGTGCACATGCACGAATAGTCTTACATTACCATTATTACATTAATAGGCCCGAAGGAATTGTTCATCCCACAGGACCTTATGGTCCGAATACAACATAAAAACAGAATTTAGATAAGGCAGCGGAAAGAGGCAGCGGCTTGTCAATTGCCACAGGCAACGACCGGAGCTAAGGTCTAATATGCGCCGTCAGTTCCTTCGTCCTCCTGGTGATATGCGTATGGATCTTCTGGCTCTTCAATTCCATCAGCTGGAGGTTTGTGCGTATAGCAAGGGTGAGTACCAACCGTACTCAGCAAGCCGACACAGAATTGATGCAATATGATAGGGTTATTCAAAGAACATGGCTAGGGTTATTTTTGCGTAAAGCCGGTGTTCACAATTCTTTTCACAAGCCTATCGACTAGCCAAATCAAGTTTTAATTTCATAGTTCATTAACCCGGCGACGGTTCGTCTACCATCCATCGTGATTCCAAGGATGGCTTCCCGCCTCCGGTTCGTCATGATTTTTGGGAGTCCACCCCTTCTCGCATCTCGAGAAGTTGATCCACCACGAATAAAATCATCATGCAAACCCATCCCAAGCATTTTTAAGTTCAAAGTCTAGCCAAGCGAAAGTCTTGTCACGATGCTCAATATCCGCGAGCACGGCTATTCGAATAGATTGATTCATTCACACTTGCGGTGGATGTACACTTTACCCGTACTCCGCGACAGCCCAACAAATGAGCCTACGCCTCAACACATGAGACAGTCACGGCAAAGCCTTTCGATAACCTCACTTTGGCAATACCCGCTCCATGAACTTAAGCCCTCATGCACTCTAGCCGTCCTTTTCTAGCAGTGAGAGGAGTTCTGGCGCACCCGGGGTAAGGGAAGACTTTCCAAATCTTTAAGTTTAGTTAACATCAGTTTAATCCCACCATTCATAACAAAGGCCGCAGCCTCATTCTCATCCCATAACCACCTCATAGAGAACCATCTATGCAAGGATACTGTCTCCGCTCGGCTATCTAGTCAGCTAGGTCTATACCCATTCGAGAAGTACGGTTGTCTCGGCTCGTTTCCGCTATCTCATGGCTCGGTCCTTAATTGACCGTGGTCGGCACTTGCCTTTTCCGGAATCCACCCAAATCATCCAGCCGCCCCAGTCTAAAACATTTGTATAGTACTTTCAATTTTCATCAAACTTAGTTCATCATTCTCATGGCCATGTGGCGCTCATGTCTCCACATGCCGAATCTCAACTACCTTCCCTAAGGTAGTTTCCCAAGCACAAAGCTTTTTCATAAAGTCATGAGTATGCATAATCTAAGTATAGCATGGCTAAGCAGTTTACCGAAGTTATTCTTCGGTTGTTTGTATCACATCGCGAGTTACAAGGAGTAATTCTAAAGGTAATCAATAGCAAGGTATGGCATAACAAGTATAGGTAATTCTGTAAAGCATGCATGTTTAGAGTTTAAAATAATATCATTTCGCAATTGGGATCGATATGTTCAAAGGGTGTGAAGACTTGCCTTGCTCGCACGCTTGTTCAGTGGGGTCTTCGACGTAGTCAGTAGCTGCCTCTTCGGATGCTATCCATACGTGCGAAATAAACGATTGATAAAATTCGGTAAGAACGAATAAGGAATCAAGAAAAACCAAAAAGAGCACTCCAAACTATCTCCCTATGATTTTGCCTGAGCTACGGAGGACTTTAGAGCAAAACCGACCGTAATCCGAGACACGGTTACCTAGGGTTTTTCGTAAAAAGAACCGATAAAGTGATGAAGCGAGAATCGTACTAATGTTGTTTAAGAGATTCTTTGGCACATTTTTTTTAATGAATTCAAAAAGGTTAAGTATGGTTTGAAGAAAAGAAAAGTAATATTAAATCTTCAAGAAAGTTTCACGCAAACGGAAGTTTCCAAAAATCGCATATAGAAAATCATTTTACTCTGAGGAAAAATACCTGAGAAAACTATATATTTTTGCACAAATATTCCCCAAAATTCCCTAAAAATATTCCCCAATTTTTCTAGAATTTTTCCCTATTTTTTTTCTAATTTTTCTCCCTTCTTTACTTTTCTCTTTCCTCTTTTTCCTTTTTCTTTTGTCCCCTTTTTTTAACAGCTGTTCCTTCTCTCTCCTAGACGCCGAGGGCGTCTACCCCCCTTCGGGTGCACGGCAAGCCGGCGTGGTGGCGTGGCGTTCCCAGCCGACCTCGACCTCGTCGACACGGGCTACCGCCAGAAATGGAACCAGGGGACAGTGGCTTACCGGTGGCGAGCGGCAGCGAGCTCCGGCGACCGGTGGACGGCGGAGAACGCGGCGGCGACGCGTATTCGGTCGACCCGGCGCACTTTGTGACGTTCTGACGCGTTCCGGTGGCAGCAAAGGAGGGAAAGGAGTGAGGTGGTGTTGGCACGGTGTGGGAGGGTGAGAGGAAGCTAGGGACCTATTTATAGCGTGCGGGGTGCTCGGGAACGCCCGGCGTCAATCGCGCCCGCGCGCGGCGTGTGCGTCGCGCTTGTGCGCCACCGTGGCCGACATGTGCGTACGGCGAACGTGGTGCGGGAGCGTGCGTGCGCGACGTGGCGAGGACGCGGCGTGGTGCGGACTGCGCGCGTGCGAACGCTGACGCGGGCGAGTGCGGCGACGGCATGGCGCGCAGTACGGCGTGGACTTGTGTGCGCGTACGTTGCCCGGCGGCCTGGCGAGCGGCATGGCGCGGGCGCGCGTGGCAGACGTGGTGCACAGGCGCGAGGCGACGACCACTGTGCGGAATCGTGGTGACGCGGCGAGTACGGCAAACGGTGGCGACGCGCGACGTGTGTCGCGCGCGCGCGCGAGGACCCGGACGCGGTCGAACACCTATCGCGAAATGAACAGTGCTATTTTCCATTTTTCCTGAATTTAAAATCCTATTTTCCATTTCCATTTCCTTTATTTATAACACGCAATAAAACTCGCAAATAAGAGGCAATAATTATGACAAGATGCAATAATTCAAAATTTTTTGTAAGCTCCAAATTATAAATCTTGATTTTTATGTCTCCGATTTCAGGGTGTTACATTAAGTAAACCAAATGCTCCTACTGTATATGTCCGACATATATCCCCTCGTGTTATGATAGAGAATGACACTCTCCATTAGCATGACCCACCATTGACGAGCATAACGGTGACGGGTGCAACATTTGGAAGGACATCAGTACCACTTAATTTTGTGAGGGATACTATCCTATCAAACAAACATATTACATATATGAAAGCAGGTAAAATAGCAATTAATAAAATAGTATGGCCCCCTTCACATGGTGATCTCCATCTCCATGTCGGCGCAGAGGATCTCCATCTTCGGCACCTTCTTCCAGAGTGCTTAATGCTTGATTTCTTCAAACTAAGCTACTACTATAGAAGCTCTAATTGAAGAATACATCGACTCGTAGGTCGTGAAAGAATATTACAAGTATTGCACGTATGGAAGAATATTATAGGGATTGCACATATGAAAGAGTATTACACGCATCACATGCATCTCATACATACAATAGGACCATACCATCTCAAAGCATTCTCTGCAAAAATAAGTTAGGTGTAGAATGTTTTCTACAAATCGCAGAGATACGATATCGAGAAGACAGATAAAGGGATACACACGGCAGTCCCAAGAAATTCATAGATCCAATCTATGAAATCGCTTATGAAAACTATATCGGCATAATCACATTATGTCATCCCGATACACTATTGTTAACACTGAAATTTTGTAATTGAGTTCCTAAGTCCACAAAGGTGAAGTGGAGTCAGATCGGCTGAGGACAGGAATCGCATCGGCTGAAGGAATGATCGGCTACGAAGCCAATCGGCTAAGGATGGATCGAACAGGGACAGCCGATAGCCGATTCCAGGTCTAGAAGAGATGAGACCATTTCTAATTCAGAAGTTTGAGGATAAACAGAAGATTCGATTGCTAATTGCGCATTAAATGATATTGCCACTTATGGATAGAGTCCTATAACGATAATTGTATCTGTAATCTAGAGATTTGTTAGACTGTTAGTTGTGACACGGCATGGGTCCCGCTTGGGATAATGTGGTGTTTTAAATAGTGGTTTAGATAGAGTCTAGGATCTTTACAGATAATTGTATCTTGGGTATAAATAGGACCCGAGACCCTCTGTATAACATCATTATTCATACACAATCAAACCTTCAGCGCATCGCCAACTTTTCCTTTTCAGACGAGCACTTGGTTTGACTACGGGCTGCATCGTTTCGATCCCCAGATCTAGGTAAATCTTTGTCATTAGTGGTATGATTTACTGCTTCTAGTGCTTCCATTGTAATGACACGTTAGAATCAAGAGTTTGTACTGTGCTATTTATTATATAGCGCATATAAATTAGACCAATGTTTAGATCTATCTTGCCATTGGCTAGTTCTGTCAAGAACTTGCAGCCAGTAGGGCTAGATCTAGAGTTTGGCTAGTTTATATGCGGTATCTACCGTGTCGAGAGGTATAAATCGGCTGTGACAGATCGGGTTTTTCTTCTGATACTTAATGCTGCATCGGGTTCGAACTATTAAGTCGTTTTTAGAACTATCAATCATCTGTTCGGATAGATTTATATTGTTTAGAGACAGTGCCGGGGTTTCAGCCGGCCTTATCTGCCGTGGTATATTTCTTTTAATATATTTGTTATTATATCTGTATTAGGACTGCCTCTTATGTTAAGATCGCACTCCTGTCGGACGCTGTCAGCCGAAATCGGCTTATCGTCAGCAGCCGATAGCCGATCTCAAGGCTATGCGTCTGATTTAGGAGTGATATCTTTCTATAAGATTCATCGGAGTACTAGCCGATTCCTTGTTAGCTTTCCAGCATCGGTTAGGTTATCAATCCATATATTTATTATTCTTCACGGTATTTGGGTAAAGCGGCTAATGCTGTCTCTGTATAGCCGATCCATTGCAGCCACTTGACTTAAATATAGTTTAGAATAGCATATATATGACCATGGATTCCCTCAGCCGATTCCGTGGGGGTCTAACCAAACACTTAACGAATATTCCTTTGTTTTTCTTGTTGATTGACAGATCAAATCAACTAGCACGAGCTGCATAACGTAGGCAGCCGAGAAGGACCTACACTGGAGCTAAGCAGATCTCCCATGCCAGCGCGTGAGAGAGATTTCTCGTCAACACGCTTCTTGGCACGCCCGGTGGGACTTTCTTTGTCGGCTCGACTCGAACGTATAGATTCAGCCGGCAAGATGGTCAACTGCAAGAGCCCCATCATTACGCAGGACAACATCGTGCCTGTAAAGATGGAACAACTATCGGCTGAACAACAAGCCGAATACAAGAAGATGGTGGAAGAGCTTCAAGCTAACTATTTACAATCTTTCACCCAAACAAGATCTGGAGCTGTGCACCGAAAATACAAGTTCAGCCTGAACGATACCAAAGCATCTTCCTCAGGTGACAAAAGGCAAACAGAAGGTGGAGGAGCCGACCTAGGTGCAAGATGATTCGGCCGTATACTCCCTACAAGATCGGATAGACTCGGCCGTTCACCACGCACTGGTCAACCAAAGTAGCATCTTGGTCAACACTCTCAATAATATGATCGCTACTGTGGTGGATGCCAAGGTAGCCGAACAGCTGCAACGGGGGCCCACGTACTTCACAAATGGCCAATTTCCTGGTTACAGGACACTGGTCACGCGGGATCGGCCAATCCCGCTGATAGCACAACAAGGGCCACCTGGAGGAGCCCTTGGTCATCCAAACCCAGGTGAATCATCTGTAAGGCCGGCAGTTATTATATTGAATCGACAACAGCCGTTGCCCCATGATCAGATTGACAATATGTTCAATGACAATCGGCAGTTGGAGCCGATTGATCCAGATAGACGGCGCAACGCCGGTGGTCGACAGCTGTTCCCAGGCCATCAACACCACCGACGCATCGGCCACCTCTTGTTGAACATCACTACCAGTAGCAAGGAGGCCGTCAAGATCATCATTATAGGCCGCAGACACAGCCACCGCTGTATCGGCAAGCACCCGCGCCGCATGGCCCATACGAGCCGATACAGCAAGATAACCGAACATGGGCCGATCTGATCGCAGATGTCATGCGCGATCAATTCAGCCTCAAGCCAAAAGACTAAGGAAACATGTATCGGTATCCTTATCCAGAGCACTTTGAACGGATCCCACTACCCAACCGATACAAGATCCCAGACTTTTCAAAATTCTCGGGGCAAGACAATATTTCAACATACGAACATGTTAGCCGATTCTTGGCGCAATGCGGTGAAGCATCGGCTATGGACCCCTTGAGAGTTCGACTGTTCCCTCTTTCTCTTTCAGGATCGGCCTTTACCTGGTTCTCCTCATTGCCCTACAACTCGATTCAGAGTTGGCCGATCTCAAAAAACAGTTCCACAGCTATTTCTACTCCGGCAACCACGAGGTGAAGTTGTCGGATCTCACCAGTATCAGGCAAAAGCACAACGAATCGGTCCAAGAATACATTGAACGCTTTAGGGTAATGAGGAACCGATGTTACAGCCTGGTGCTATCAGACGCCCAGCTGGCTGATCTCGCCTTTCACGGCTTAATCGCGCCAACCCGAGAACGATTCTCCGCGCAGGATTTTGACAGCCTAGCCCACTTGGCACAGAAGGTGACGGCCCACGAACAACGATTCCAAGACACCAGGAGGGCCGTCAAAAATATTACTCAGGTCGTCGTTGAGTCAGACTACGGGTCCGACGACGACGACGCAGAAGTAGCACCGGCCGAGTGGGCCAAGAACAAAAAGGCCATCGTCTGCCAATGGCTGCTGAAGACGGCTAAGGAAGAAAGGTATGACTTCGACATCACCAAAGCCGACAAGATTTTTGACTTACTGCTCAAGGAGAAGCAGATTCAGTTACCCGAAAATCATGTGATCCTGTCGGCCGAAGAGCTGAAGAAAAAGAAGTACTGCAAGTGGCACAACTCCACATCCCACGCCACCAATGACTGCAAGGTCTTCAGGCAGCAAATCCAGTCGGCGATCGAGGCCGGGAAGCTGAAGTTCGCCGATTCAAGCCGGCCAATGAAAGTAGATGGCAACCAATTCCCGATTAACACGGTCCAAGCCAGCCCCAGGCAAGCTGATCGATAGAACAGAATGGCGCACGGCTTAGTCAATCCATCGATCGGGGCCAAGGCAGAAAGCGACCAAATTGGATGTCACGCCGCGCTGATTAACATGGTGCGCCCAGTCATCAGATCGGCTGACCGACAGTCGATCCACGAACGAAGCCGACACCGTCATCATCACCAGTCTCGGCACGAAGAAGCTTGCGACGAAGCACCTCGTCGGCATGACTCGAACACCCGAAGCCAACGGTACGAGGTAAACCACGATAATGCCGATCCACATTGGCATTGCGATTTTTTCAGGTACTGCTGGGAATCCGGCATGAGATTGCCAACGCTGGATGACTGCCCGGCATGTAACGATCATCGCGACGACGGACACAGGAGGTCACCGTCTACAAGTCCAACCTGGTTCGCCCCAGAGCCGTTCGACTAAACCAAAGGCCGCGGTCAGTCCATGATCGGCTCGGTCTGATCCATCAGGACTTCTTCGTCGACGAAAACCACGATGGGAACAGCCGCGACGATGAAGAGGCCGACGATGAGGAATTGGCCAACCCCCAATGGTGCCCGTCCGATCTCTTCACAAAGACATAGAAAAGAAGGGTTCAACGGCTTAAGCGTGAAGGGAAAGAAGACGAAGTGCAGCAAATGATCCACGAACAGCGCTGTCGGCTGGGCAAAATCAAAAGGCGATGGGTACCTAAAAAGAAAGATGCCATAGCCAACAAGGAACAAGCCGAGGAAAGCCTAGCCGATTAAGCCAGGAGGGAAACCAAAGGGAAAGGCAAAATTTCTACGTCGGTTAACATGGTCTTCGTATTGCCAGCCGAGTTTGGCGCTCCCGAAGACGATGTAGACACAGTCGAAGATGATCTGGCGAAGCTAGAAATCTCATCAGATCAGGCTGTCTTCGGCAAACCAGAAGGAACCAAAAATCGGCATCTAAAGTCGTTGTACGTTAAGGGATTCGTCAACGGTAAGCCTATTTCCAAAATGCTAGTTGATGGGGGAGCTGCGGTCAATCTCATGCCTTACGCAACGTTCGAAAAGTTAGGCAAGGGAGCCCAAGATCTGATAAAAACCAACATGGTACTCAAGGACTTCGGCGGCAACCCATCAGAGACAAAGGGCGTCCTCAATGTTGAGCTGACCGTCGGCAACAAGACCGTGCCCACAACATTCTTTGTCATCGATGGGAAGGGGTCTTACAGCCTGCTGCTCGGAAGGGACTGGATACACGCCAACTGCTGCATCCCTTCCACGATGCATCAAAGCCTGATCCAATGGGACGGCGACAAGATCGAGATCGTGCCAGCCGACAGGTCAGTTAGTATTGTCAACGCCGATTTGGCGCTTTGGGAAATCAAAGGCATCGATTGTTTATCCGGGAAAGTCTGGCAAGCCAATTTTCTGAATGTTTCCAATTCCACGATACAGCCCATCGGAAACGACGAGCCGCAGTGCTACTTTGAGCAAGACATGGTGGAGGGCTCAAGTGTTCTCGCGTAGCCACCGTGAAAGAAGACGATGGCAAGTTAGGACAAGGTTTCACATCAGCCGACGAATTAGAGGAAATCGACATCGGCTCTGGTGATAAGCCGTGGCCGACGTACATTAGCAAAAATCTATCTCCTCATTGTAGATCCCAGCTTATTGAATTATTAAAAGAAATAGAGATTGTTTTGCTTGGGAGTACTTTGAGATGCCCGGTCTCAGTCGATCGATAGTAGTCCATCAACTGCCAATTAAAGCAGGCTATCGGTCGTTCAAACAGCCTCCCAGGAGGTTTAAGGCCGATATGTACGATGCAATTAAAGCCGAAATCACTCGGCTGTACGACACGGGGTTCATTTGGCAGTGCCGGTATGCCGAGTGGGTCTCAAACATCGTCCCAGTGTTAAAGAAAAAGGTAAACTTAGGGTGTGCATCGATGGGTTCATTTGGCCGTGCCGGTATGCCGAGTGGGTCTCAAACATCGTCCCAGTGTTAAAGAAAAACGGTAAACTTAGGGTGTGCATCGATTTCAGGGATCTAAACAAGGCAACCCCTAAAGATGAATACCCAATGCCAATAGCCGATCTGCTTGTCGATGCTGCCTCAGGACACAAAATCATTAGTTTCATGGATGGCAATGCAGGATACAACCAAATATTCATGGCCGACGAGGACATCCACAAGACCGCTTTTCGGTGTCCCGGCGCAATCGGCCTGTACGAATGGGTGGTAATGACGTTCGGCTTGAAGAATGCTGGGGCAACATATCAACGAGCCATGAATTACATCTTTCACGATATGATCGGCTCGCTGGTAGAGATATACATTGACGACGTGGTCATCAAGTCCAGGGAAATAGAAGGCCACATAGCCGATCTGAGACAAGTGTTGGAGCGGACGAGGAAATACGGTTTAAAGATGAATCCGCTTAAGTGCGCGTTCGGCGTATCAGCCGGGCAGTTCTTGGGATTTCTCGTCCATGAAAGAGGAATTGAAGTTACACCAAGGAGCGTAAACGCTGTCAAGACGATTCAACCTCCAAAAGATAAAAGGCAACTCCAGTCATTGATCGACAAGATAAACTTCATCAGACAGTTCATAGCCAACCTTTCAAAAAAGATGGAACCGTTCACATCACTGCATCGGCTGAAGGCCGATCAAGCATTCACATGGGGGGCAGAGCAACAGAAAGCGCTAGACAACATAAAAGATTATCTAAGCTCCCCTCCAGTTTTAATGCCTCCAAAAAAGGGAATACCATTTAAGCCGTACCTATCGGCCGATGACAAATCAATCGGCTCCGTCCTAATCCAAGAGGTCAACGGCAAAGAAAGAGCCATTTTCTATCTCAATCGATGACTGCTGGACGCAGAAACGAGGTATTCACCTGTGGAGAAGTTGTGTCTTTGTCTCTACTTTTCATGTACAAAGTTAAGACACTATCTATTATCCCACGAGTGCATCGTAATTTGCAAAGCCGATGTAGTTAAGTATATGCTATCGGCTCAGTGGACATTATGCCTTGGACTTTGACGTTCGATGGCTCAGTGTGCACCAACGGCTATGGCATCGGCCTGGTTATTATTTTGCCCAAGGGGACAAGCTTCGAGTTTGCTTTCGCCATTAATCCCCACGCTACAAATAACCAAGCCGAATACGAAGCCGTCCTCAAAGGATTGCATCTACTCAAGGGGGTTGAGGCCGACGCCGTCGAAATAATGGGAGACTCGTTGTTGGTCATCAGCCAATTATCAGGAGAATATGAATGCAAAAACGACGCGCTGATGACCTATTATCGGCAATGCCGGGAATTAATGGATGGTTTTGGCTAGGGACTTTGAAGCATATCCCCAGAGAACAGAACACAGAGGCCAATGACTTGGCTCAAAGGGCATCAGGCTATCGGCCGATGCTGAAAGAAGTAGACATAGGCGTGGCCACCATTACGACCGATGATTGGAGGTTTGAAGTTTACAACTATCTCAAAAACCCCTCTCAATCGGCCACCAGGAAACTACGATACAAGACATTGCGATTCGTGTTGCTCGATGAAGACCTATACTATCGGACGATTGACGGCGTGCTACTCAAGTGTCTGGGAGCCGATCAAGCTATGGTAGCTATCGGGGAAGTACATTAAGGAATCTGTGGCACGCACCAATCGGCCCACAAAATAAAATGGCTACTTCGCCGAGCGGGGTATTTCTCGCCGACAATGCTGGAGGATTGTTTCAGATATTACAAGGGGTGCCAGGATTGCCAGAAATTTGGCGCCATACAACGAGCACCAGCATCAGCTATGAACCCGATCATCAAGCCATGGCCGTTCAGAGGATGGGGCATTGATATGATCGGCCAGATCAACCCACCCTCAAGCAAAGGGCATAAGTTCATCTTGGTGGCAACAGATTATTTCACCAAATGGGTGGAGGCGATTCCCCTCAGAAAAGTGGATTCTAAGGACGCAATCGAGTTCGTCAAGGAACACATCATCTACCGATTTGGCATCCCACAAACGATAACAACAGACCAGGGATCTATCTTTGTATCGGACGAATTTGTTCAGTTTGCCGACGGTATGGGGATCAAGCTACTTAATTCTTTGCCGTACTACGCGCAAGCCAACAGGCAAGCCGAGGACTCGAACAAAAGTTTGATCAAGCTGATTAAAAGAAAGATCTTCGAGTATCCTAAGCAATGGCACAGCCGATTAGCCGAGTCACTATGGGCATATCGGATGGCATGCCACGGGTGAATCCAAGTCCCTCCGTACAAACTGACTATGGACATGAGGCCATGCTGCCATGGGAAAGTGTCGTCGGCTCAAGGCGCATTCAGCTACAAGATCAACTCACAGCCGACAATTACTATCACCTGATGGTGGACGAGTCGAAAGATCTGGTTTTATCCAGGATGTGGGCCTTGGAAAAGGTCACAAAAGATAAAGAATGAGTAGCCAGGCATTATAATAAAAAAAGTGGTGCCCAAGTCTTTTGAGGAAGGCGAGCTCGTTTGGAAACTTATACTGCCGATCGGGTCTAGAGACAACAAGTTCGGCAAGTGGTCACCAAATTGGGAGGGACCTTTCAAGATCCACAAATGCGTCTCTAAGGGAGCTTACATGCTAAAAGGACTAGACGGAGAGGTATTTGGAAGGGCTCTCAATGAAAAGTATTTGAAGAAATACTACCCAAGTGTGTGGATCAATTCGTAACTCGGCTATGGTTACTTCAGCTAATTTACAACAGCCGATATCTCACATCTACGAGGCATCGCCGTTAGGCATTTTTCTACAACATTTCTTGCCAAGCGCCCTACGATCGGCACATGATTGACCGATAAGGATGGCCAGGATGCGCGAACGGCTCGAACTCATAATTTTGTCGACACTGAAGCTATCAACAAAACCTGGGGGGCATATACATACACAAGCCGATTGCAAAATCGGGCCGATTGCAACGCACCATAACAATTGCAACGCAAAATCAGACTACAATTGCAACGCAAAATCAGGCTACAACATTGGCTGATTTTTATTCATGATCGGCGCATAGCCATTTTGGATTACATGTCTCCCAGGTAATCTCTGATGGCCGCCAGAGCCCGGTCGGTGGTCTTTGGAGACTCTATCTCTAAAGCATCCAAGATCAGATACTCTAGCCGAGTGACCCTCACGTCGGTGGTCATGGTCAACAGTTCGTTGGCGAGTCGTGTTTGCCTTGCTTCTAGCCGGTCAAGGCGCGTGAGCGTCGAAGACGCCATAGGGGCAGTGGCCAGGATGCTACCGAGGTTTATGGGAGGCCTGGCCGTTGGGTGACGAGCCTCCAGCTCCCTGAAGTGCCTCAAGTTGGTCCTCAGTTGCCGTTCCTGGCTAGGCGTCAGTTCGTACGGCGTGTCCATGATCGCTAAGATCACCCGAAGGGGATGGAGTGGCTGCGAGAAGGTTCACTCCTGAGTACTTAGGGAGAAGAAATGGTGAGAATGGATGAGTTGGGAAATCACCTGGTTCACAGACGAGATTGAAGAAGCCATAAGAGACCCTGCCGAAAGCTTGGAGATCCGGATGTTGTACGCCTGGGGAGTGGGTTCTTCTTCGACTGTGAGTTATTCAGGAAGGCCCAAAGGAGTCCATTTATAGAAAGAAAAGATGTGGTTTTAGATGTGAAAGGTCACTGCCGATGCGAAGGTCGAAGAGGCCATCATTAAAGGCGTTGGGAATCGTTGAATGGGTGGCGACTGCTCAGGGCTGGATACCTATTGTCTAGAACTCACGGGTTCTTTAAATACAGATTCGGATGAATCGGACCATGAATCCAAATCAGCAGTGCACCTGGAAACATCGGCCAATAGCCAATAAGACCGATGTTTGAACGATAACACTAACGATTGTGGTGTGGTCTCGGAGTCGGCAACACGGAACGATGCGAGCGGCTGGAGACGATTTCGACGTAAGCAAGTCAAGACGTCACGCACGACCGAAGGCCAATCTTATCTACAAATACAGCCAGTTTTATCTATGAGCGGAGTGGCAGAAGATCAATAAATTATGACACGCGATTCGAAGCCAAAGACAAGCACGAGTAAGATGGTCGTCCAATCACATCACAGAAACATGACAAATATGATACAGAAGCGTTAGCCGATTTCAAAAGGTCGGGACATTACAATCGATTGTTTGAAAATCGGCTATGGCCGACAATGCCGTCCGCTTGATTTGGTCAATTTCTTCGATGGCCCTAGCATCGTCGGCCTCGGACCCCGCCACCGGTCGAACGCTCCTCACCAAGTTGCGCAGTATGCCACGGCCGCCTTGATGCCCGGCGTTCAGCTTCAATCTTGGCCGGCAAGCCAGCCATGTACTCCTCGTGAACATCGATCTCATTCGTAACTTGAACGAGATCGGCTATCAGCTGGTCTCGACGAGTGCGGAGTTGCTCAAGCTTGGCCACCGGCTCGGTCTTCAGGCGATCGAAGGCAATCTTCCAGCTCTCAATGGCGCCCTTGGTCGACTGGATGGTGGCCGATCGCGCTTGACTCTCGTGGCGGTCGATTATGCGCTGCCGTGCCCGCTTGTACTTGAACTGATGGGATTCCATGGAAGTCGCCGGCACGATGGCTTCGGCTACGGCTTCCGGTAGCTGGTCTTGGATATCTCTGAATTGCATGTGTATCGAGCCGCTGTCGACCACCAGCGCGTCTAGCGATGCTTCCAGCCGATTGCCGATGTCGGCTAAAGTGGCCCTTAGGTTCTCAGCCGGCATCGTAAGCGCCTCCTCGCCAATGTCGCCGGGCTCGTTAAACTCTGACAAATCAAAGTTGAGGAGGTCGGCTATGTTCTGCAGCAAAGAAGAGGATGATCAAGGACATATTAAGCCGACAAAGCCGATCATCAAAGTTAGTTGTCTTACCGTCGGCATCGGGGTCGGAGCTGTCGGTTCGGCCGAACCGTTGCCCGCGGCCATCGGGGCCTCTTTGCCGGCGTTGCCGCCACTATCCCCAACAGGCGCAGTATGCTCGCCGGACGCCTGGGGGGCAGCCGATGGAGACTGCGGGGGCTGTAGAAGAAAGAGTTAACAGATAAGCCGATCGATTACTGCAAGTAAGGTAGCAGAGGATGATTACCGATGGAGCGAGGCGAGGAGTGCGACTGGCCAATTTCTTGACCTGTGGGCAATGGTTCAATCAGATGCAAGTGGTCATCATGAAGCCAAATCCAGTGGAGTAAAGGCTTACCGGCTGACATTTTGCTAGGGGACTTGGGACTGGCGGGACGTCGGCTAGAGCATTGACCGACTCAGGACTCGAAATCCTGGGTTTGGCCACCATTCTGACAGCCGCTGGCACTTCCTCGCTGGCGACGGCGTCGAGGAACTACGCGACGGCCGGATCCAAGGAGGGAGGCTATCGGCTGGCGCTGCTGGCTTCGTCTTCTTTAGCCTCTTGGGGACAAGCGCGGTCGACGACCGTGGTGGTGGTGCAGCCTTTCTCTTCTGCGCGATCGGCTGACGCAACTGTCCTCGCAGCAGCGACGCCAGTTTCGGTGCCCCCCCAGCCGATGGCCGACGGGGCAAGACCGCCCTCATCCAGGACGCCTGAGTTGTATTCGATAGGGCACCTGGAGTTGCTCACCGTTGGCCGTTCCATCTCCATCTCCTGCAAATCAAAGGATGAATGTTAATCAGCTATGACAGCCGATGATGGGAAGGAGAAGATTATTTGGAATCTAAAGCAGAAGATTACCGAGGGGATCTCGTTAGGCAGAAGCAGGTTGATGTAGCAAGATGACCGTTGGTGGAAGATAGGGCGCTTAATTTCGGACCACCATCGGTCGTAGGCGGCGCTTCTTCGTAGCGACAATGTTATCACGCCGACATCGCCGAGGGGAGGGCCGGCTATGTTCAGCAGACGATCCATTATTAGGTCCTGGCCGACCGCTCCCCTCGTTTCAATCTTATCGGCGTAGAAAAATCCGATAGGTAGCTGCCCAAGACCAAGCTACCTCGCCGCCGACACTGGGTAGTAGAATTCTTAGCTTTTGGCCACCGGTCGGCCTTGGTGAATCCCAGTCGGCAAGATGCAGGGGGATAGAGTGGCGATGAACAGTTCCCTGCACCTTGGGTTGTCGGCTGAGTTGAGGTCGTCCCAATTGAAATCAGCCGGCAACTCGAACATTCCCCGTTCCTGGTAAAAGTACCAGGTACGGTTATCACGAGACAGCCCGTCATAGAGGGCTATGAACCATTCGGCCATCAGCTCGGCCGATTGCTTTGAGCCTTCGTGGGCGGCGGCCGCTTCTCCGTAGTTCATGCATCTCCTAGTGGTGATCTGGTTGCCTTCATCATCTTCAATCGGCTCCAGCCTTGGGAATCCGGCTTCAGTCAGAGGGAGTCGACCGGCTATCTTCTGGTCGCTAGCACCAGCCAGATTTGAAGAAGCCACCAGGGGCCGCCGGTGTTGATTGGAGCGTTGGCGGCTATCTTCGCGGTGGCCTGATGCAGCATTTGATACAAGTAGCCGAGGAGGTATTTCCCCAGCGCAAGTTTCCTCCCATCGGCCAAGGCTTCGGCCACAATTTGCAATTGGCGGTCAGCCCACAGCTTGATCCGCAAAACACAAACTTTTCAAGCCACATCATTAGGAATGCGGTGTGCTCCCTGTGGCCGACTGTCCCTTCCTTCATGTTTTGGGCAACGAAGCTGCTCCATCCGCCGATGGCCTTGGTTTTGAATTGATGTTGGCCTTTGCGGTTCAAGGCGTTGGGATCGGCCGACGATTCGATACAGTTGTCATGAATATGTCGGCTAAGGTGATAGTCATCGGCCCTTGCCGGAAGATGAAGGGAGTGAAACTGTCGTTCCAAAAGTAGGTTGCAGCCGATAAGAGCGGCTCGTCTTTTTCCATGCCAGCGAGGGACAGTTCCAGGCATTGGGCAAGCCCTTTTTCTTCCCATTGAGCGTACTTAGCCGATTGCACCCTCTTGTACCATTCAACCCAGGTTGCATCGGTGGACGGCCATGCTTTGAAAGTTCCGTTCCAGTGGGAGAGGGATGGCTTGGCGGTGTTGAAAGGGATACGGTTAGTTTCGGCTATAATGGTATCAGCTGGATCTGTATTGCCGATAGGTCCGAGGAAGTACCTCTCTGCTTGTGTCGAATTGGGGATGAGTACTTGATGTGACAGGTGCTACAATTCAGAAAAGAGAAGAGAGGTGCTAGTCATGAATGGTTGCATATTACGGTTCAAGGAAAGGAAAAGTACTAATTGATAAGAATGTGAAGTAAAATGCTACTTGGAAGATGGCCGGACGTAATATTGATGCAGAAGTTTGAAGAAGCAGATTTGAAAGTAAAACTATAGATCGGAAGAGAGTACCTCAGGAAACTCAGTTGCGGCGGTGGCTGAAACGACGGCGGGCGACGCAGCGACTACGGCCGGTGAAACTAATGTGCTCGATACAGCGGCAGTGGAGGCCATCGGGATGCTCGGAGATGAAGATGGGTCTGAAGAAAGTGAGGGAGTTCGACGGGCACCGGTGAAATCGCCCGAAAAGAGAGAGAATGCAAGAGGCTTGTTCGCAAAGGAGGCTGAGTGCGCTTTGAAGGCATAGGCGGCTCGGCTGAGGAAAGTGGGTTTTTAAAGAGCACTTGGGAAGAAGCCGAAGCGGTTTAGGTCAAGGGGGAAGCAGGAGTTTGGATGGGCAAGCAAATCCGTAACACTTCGTATCACGGACTTGGGGGCATGTGTTAACACTGAAATTTGGTAATTGAGTTTCTAAGTCCGCAAAGGTGAAGCGGAGTCAGAACGGCTGAGGATAGGAATCCCATCAGCTGAAGGAATGATCGTACGAAGCCAATCGGCTAAGGATGGATCGAACAGGGACAGCCGATAGCCGATTCCGGGTCTAGAAGAGATGAGACCGTTTCTAATTCAGAAGTTTGAGGATAAACACAAGATTCGGTTGCTAATTGCACGTTAAATGATATTGCCACTTATGGATAGAGTCCTGTAACGGCAATTGTATCTGTAATCTATAGATTTGTTAGACTGTTAGTTGTAACACGGCATGGGTCCCGCTTGGGATAATGTGGTGTTTTAAATAGTGGTTTAGATAGAGTCTATGATCTTTAAAGATAATTGTATCTTGGGTATAAATAGGACCCGAGACCCTCTGTATAACATCATTATTCATACACAATCAAACCTTCGGCGCATCGCCAACTTTTCCTTTTTAGACGAGCACTTTGTTTTGCTACGGGCTGCATCGTTTCGATCCCCAGATCTAGGTAAATGTTTGTGGTTAGTGGTATGATTTACTGCTTCTAGTGCTTCCATTGTAATGACACGTTAGAATCAGGAGTTTGTACTGCGCTATTTATTATATAGCGCATATAAATTAGACCAATGTTTAGATATATCTTGCCATTGGCTAGTTCTGTCAAGAACTTGCGGCCAGTAGGGCTAGATCTAGAGTTTGGCTTGTTTATATGCGGTATCTACCGTCTCGAGAGGTATAAATCGGCTGTGACAGATCGGGTTTTTCTTCTGATACTTAATGCTGCATCGGGTTCAAACTATTAAGTCGTTTTTAGAACTATTAATCATCTGTTCGGATAGATTTATATTGTTTAGAGGCAGTGCCGGGGTTTCAGCCGGCCTTATCTGCCCTGGTATATTTCTTTTAATATATTTGTTATTATATCTGTATTAGGACTGCCTCTTATGTTAAGATCGCACTCCTGTCGGACGCTGTCAGCCGAAATCGGCTTATCGTCAGCAGCCGATAGCCGATCTCTAGGCTATGCGTCTGATTTATGAGTGATATGTTTCTATAAGATTCATCGGAGTACTAGCCGATTCCTTGTTAGCTTTCCAGCATCGATTAGGTTATCAATCCATGTATTTATTATTGTTCATGGTATTTGGGTAAAGCGGCTGATGTTGTCTCGATATAGCCGATCCATTGCTGCCGCTTGACTTAAATATAGTTTAGAATAGCATATATATGTCCATGGATTCCCTCAGCCGATTCCGTGGGGGTCTAACCTAACACTTAACGCATATTCCTTTGTTTTTCTTGTTGATTGACAGATCAAATCAACTGGCACGCCCTGCATAACGTAGGCAGCCAAGAAGGACCTGCACTGGAGCTAAGCAGATCTCCCAGGCCAGCGCGTGAGAGAGATTTCTCGTCAACAACTATCAAGGAAGATGGTTTGTGTAGGCGTGAGGCGACAATCAAGATCGGACTACGAGACAGCTTCGGCATAATCACATTATACCGTTCCGATACACTATCAAGGAACGCCATCTCGAATCCGACTCAAACCAAGTTCTATAAAAATTGCTTTAATGTAATCATATTATGTCGTTCCGATACACTATCAAGGAACGCAATTATCATCTACTCTCCTCAATAGATCCCGTAAAACCAATTCATCTTATCAACCCGTGTGCAAAACTTGTTCCAGATCTAATCTAAAACCCAAACTAAGCAAGATTGGCTCTGATACCACTGAAGGGTTACACGGAAGCTATAATAGCTAATAACAAAAAATTTTCTACCGTGCAACCCAGGAACACTTGCAAGTAAGGGTCGATAGATCGTCACCGGTTGGAGTAGAGTGCAACGGAAATAGCCAATTAGGAGCTATCCTATCCGAAACAGTACTGGCCGATCACAACCGATTCGCTGACATACGATTCCTTGAGTCGACAGCCGATCCGCCGTAGCCGATGCGTCGATTCCATAGCCGATCTGCCGCAGCCGATTTGCCGATTTGCCAAAACATGCTCGCACTGCCGATCCGCCGCAGCTAACTTGCTCCGATATGCCGCGGCCGATTTGTCCAATCGTAGCCAATTCGTAACTGAAGAACAGCACCGCAATGTAGCAGTGCCTCTACCGGTATCCACACGTCCAAGGATAGAACGCCTAACACCCGTGTGCTAGCACAAGATGCAAGGCTTGGGTTTGGCTCGAAAGTGGGGAGGATTTCCGTGGAGATCTCAAACTCGCCGACTTCTGAAGCCGCGCGATTTGATTGATTTGGTTAAAGGGTGATCACATAGCTCTCCACCCCTCGCCCCTTTATATAGATTTGCCGATTGGGTCTAGTGGCCTATCAGGACTCTATTTCGAATCGAATCCTATCTGAATTCATAGAGTTGGCCACCCATACGTCGTAAGCCCATAGGGCTCTATCCGATCAGATCCCTATTCAATCGAGCCGTATCCGAGTCCAACTCGAATGCTTGCTTTTATCCCCTTAAGCGTGCGACACTGTAGGTTCAGGTATACTCGGTTTCGGCTTGAGTCCAACTCAGCCGACTTGTCAATAGCGGTGCCTAGCAGCACATATTGACACCATAGTATACAAGAATATAATATCGGCTCTGAACCTGTAATGTGTACACAAATTCCTTTGCCTCACTATACCAATTGAGCTATAGGAAAGATGTGTGCCATCCCTTCAATAGATTAACCATTCACTCGAACCGTATTGGATTATCTGTCTGTTGATTGACTCCTCAATCAACTCGGCATGGCTGTGCACTTCCATAATCCATTACCTTGAGGGGCCCAGAGATATCTCTCCAAATGAGGAGCAAATTCCATCTTGATCACTCACATCCTACTCCATGTTTCATAGCAAACCCACACACTACTTTTATAACTACCCAGTAACTAGCATTTGGTAGTCCCAAAGTAGGCTACAACATATGTTGGAATCCATGATGATCTCAGATCTAAGGACTTTGCACCAACACTACTGGAGACCAACTAATGGCACATTAATTCCTGTAGTGTCTCATGGTGGGTCTATCCAACAATGTGTTCTCTAACACATGTCCACGTGTATTGATTTGGTATCTCCATACCATGATCTATGAGACATGATCATCAATCAATAAACATGTCGATCTTAGAATCATATTTGTTCCAACAATATAGCATATGATCACGGATCGTCTAGAAATAGATAAATACATACTGAGTCTCATAAATAAGTCACGTACTTATTGATCAATACAAGATGTCTATTTCATGGAACTGAATAACACTTTATTCATTTATACATAAACATTGACATGACATCCAATATCTCCATGTTGCCTCTAGGACATATCACAAACAGTTAGGTCGTTACTTGACGGCTGGGGAACTTCGCCGAGTCCCCGAGCGGCAAAAGCCAGCTTGACAAACACTGGATCGGGCTGCGTAGCTTAAGGTTGACCATAAGCTACGCGCGGAAGTTGTCAAGTGCGTGTTTGTCCGCTCGGCGACGGGGCGGGAAGAGAAAGATAATGTAGAGACATGCAGGGAAAAATGCTTTTGAAAACAAAATAGAGAGAGAAAAATACTTATATATTCAAATATTCGATGAAAGAGGGAGATTGTCATCAGATCGCCCAAGATGAAGAACAACGCCCCTACCTGGCACGCCAACTATCGACGGGTGAGTCGGCAGTCCTCAAAGGGGGGTCCCCGAGGAGGAGAAAGAGAGTGTTGTAGAGATGTTGTCCTTCAATGGATCAGATGGTCGACTCGAGTGCTAGGATGAGCCAAATAGAAAAGACACAGCGAGTTATATTGGTTCAGCCCTCCCGAATGATAATAGGCCTACGTCCAGTGTGTGGTGTTCTTTGATGGGGTGGAGTATAAACTGAGATCTCAATGGTGTTGGATCTAGAGTCCTCTCTAGGTCTCTCTTCCTTCGAATGTTTCTCTCCATTGGCTCCGTTGCCCTGCCCTCCCTTTTATAGATCAAGAGGGTAGGAACAGATGAGCTTGAGGGCCAAGAAAGTTAACTCTAATGAGCTAAAAGGTGGGTACAAAGAATATCCGAAAAGGCACATGATGGTCTGCTAGGTCCTCTACACCATGGGCATCTTGTGATCTCTCTAGCCTTGGGATCCTCCTTCTGCGTTGTCAGGTGGTGTCAGACTCTGCCGGGTTGTCTCCTTCCTCTTCCTCCTTGCGTGCCAAGTCTTGTCCCTAGGAAGCTCAAGGTCGGGCGACGAGTCGAGGTTGAGAAATCAGTCGAGGTCAGACTCGGGGAAAGGTTGGAACGGCCGACCACGCCAGGGGGACAGGGTCCTCGACCACATCCCGAGGACTCTCGACTTGAATTTGGTTGGGATTTGATTATGGTCTTTGGGGTACCCCGGGGTGACACCCCCCATAGCATCCGAAAGCCGTCCGAGCTGTTCCAGTTCCTCGTGAGGAATCGACCGACCTCTCCTTCGGACATGATCTCCATCACCGAGAGCTTCGCTGACACCGAGGATGCCGAACGGCAGGAAATGCTCGCCCCAGAGCCCCACATCCTGAGGGATTCTCGAGGGTAGGAGCGGGCAAAGCCTGAGCGTCGTTCACCGAGAAGACCGGACTACCAACCACCTCCGCAGGTCAGGAGGGACGAGGGTGAATCACAAATCATCCCCAAAGGTTGTGGCCATTGAAAGGTTGAGCTCGAGAGGAGAAACGTCGGGCGAATCATTTCGGGAAGCACTAGACAAACCGTGCTTCCTGCACCCAAAAGGTAATCATACCATCCGCCAGTGCTACACCCTCTAGGACCAGTTGGCCCGGGAGGCGCAACATCCCTGACCTCCGAGGCTGCGGAGGAGGGACAGGGATGCGAAGCGCCACAAAGAGGATCACGGTAGGGATGATGGCTTCCAGGAGCCGACCCACACCATCAACATGATCCTCGATGGTGAAGCAACATCGGAGAGCTCACATCAGCAGAAGCTTCTCTTTCGTTGGGTGAATGCAGTCTCCACCAAGCCAACAGAGCGCCTCCAGTGGTCAGAGGTCCCGATCTCTTTCTCTCAAGCCGACTAATGGGCCGACGTCCCAAAGCCGGGGCCGATTTCCGCTGGTGGTGGACCTCGTGGTGCTCAAGGTGCGCCTCAAGCGTGTCCTCATCGATGGAGGGAGCAGCATCAACATCCTCTTCCGAGGAAACCTGCGCAAGCTCGGGGTTTTCCTATCTACCCTCGAGACCATGGACTCACCGTTCTACGGCATTGTCCCTAGCCGAGCGAGCTTGCCACTAGGCGTGATCTCACTCCCTGTGACGTTCGAGACGCGGGAGAATTTTCGCACCGAGTTCATCAAATTCTACATGGCGGACTTCGAGGCCGCTTACCATGCGGTACTTGGCCGCCCGGCTCTCGCCAAATTCATGGCGGTCCCCCACTACATGTACCTGGTCCTCAAGGTCAGAGGGCCCACAGGGGAGTTATCGGTTCGAGGTGACATTGCCACCTCCTATCCCTGTGAAGCCGAGAGCCTCACCTTGGGCGAGGTTGTCGACCCCTCAGCCCGCCTAGGGGGGTTTGTCCCTTTACGCGCCGATTCCAAGGGGAAAGCGCCGATGGACGAGGAACCTCGGAGCTCAGTGCCATCGACGATCGGACCCATTGCCGACCATGCCGAGTACAAGGTCGTCACCCTCTCTAACATCGACCCGTCAAAGACGACACTGATAGGCATGGGCCTTGGAGAAAAATAGGAAAGCATGCTCGTCAACTTCCTATGCACGAACATCGACATGTTCGCTTGGAAACCGACAGACATGCTGAGAGTACCCAGGGAGTTGGCCGAGCACGAGCTGCACGTTTTCCTCGACTTCAAGCTGGTCAGACAAAGGTTGTGGCGGTTCGCCCAAGAGCGAAGGGACAAGATCCGAAAGGAGTTGACTAGGCTTCTAGATGCAGGCTTCATTAAAGAAGTGTATCATCCGGAATGGTTTGCCAACCCGGTTCTTGTAAAGAAGAAAAATGGAAAAGGAAGAATGTGCATTGATTATACCGATCTGAACAAACATTGTCCTAAGGATCCATTTACTCTCCCTCGTATTGACCAAGTCGTCGACTCCATGCGGGATGTTCCCTCCTGTGTTTCCTGGACTGCAACTCGGGCTATCACCAGATAGGCCTCAAAGCGTCTGACCAGGAGAAGACGCCCTTTATCATGACGTTTGGGGCCTTCTGTTACACCACGATGGCCTTTGGCCTAAAGAACGTTGGGTCAACGTACCAACGAGCCGCTCGGCATTGCCTAGCGAGCCAGATCGGCCACAATGTGGAAGCCTACGTAGACGACATAGTGATCAAAACGCGGAACCCTGACGATCTCTTGGCCTACATTGCTGAGACCTTCGCAAACCTTCGCACCTATCGATGGAAGCTTAATCCTGAGAAGTGTGTTTTTGGCGTATCATCCGGGAAGCTCCTCGGTTTTATCATCTCTAGCCACGGGATCAGGCTAACCCCGAGAAGATCTTCGCAATCCTGAACATGAGAAAGTCGTTCTGCATCAAGGACGTGCAAAGGCTCATAGGTAGCATAACATCGCTTAGGGTTCATCTCCTGTCTCGATGAGCGCAGAGCACCCTTCTTCAAACTGGTCGGAAGGACAATGGTTTCTAGTGGACGGATGAAGCCAACAAGGCCTTCGCCAACCTCAAGCGCCTCCTAACCACACAACCGATACTCACCGTACCGAACCTCGAGGAACAACTGCTTCTGTACGTCGCCGCAACCACATCAGTCGCGAGCACGACGTTAGTTGTTGAGCGCCTAGAGGAAGGCCGCGCCTACCCAGTCTAAAGTGCAGCTCCTGCCAAGCTCAGAGATTTGATATCAAGTACATCCTCCAGTTGCTCTTTAAGGCATCAAATAATGCCGCCGAATACGAGGATTGGGCCTGTTCAAGCGAGAAAAAATGGAGGTGTATTGTGCCGAGGTTTGGAAGCTTGAGGGCAAGTTTAGCGGCCTCGAGTTCCACCACATCCTCCGCGATGCCAATTCGGCAGCTGACCAACTAGCCAAGTGTTTACACCCAAAATTCACACCTAGGAGTCGAGATAGGAAAATTGCCAATGTTTGGAAAGTCTGCCGGTTTCCTTCGGGAAGGCCGGTCTGACCGCCATGTATAGGCCAGTCAAACCGGGCCTTGGGGCCGGTCAGACCAGAGGCATGTGGCCAGTTTGGCTGGCAAAGTCCGAAACCAAGCCAAATTAATCGATACTCGGGTTTCCTTGCTCCATACGATATGTTTCAGGTTTGCAAAGGTGTCTATCCCGAGTTGGACGTGGACAAGGGCCTGTGGAAGGCAAGACCAATCCTATTTAAGGGCCAAGGCCAGTTCAATTGGCAATACGTTCAACACATACACAATCAATCTAATCTAGCCAATTGTATTGTTGTTTCACTTTTATTTTTGAGCCATGTTTTCTACTTTACCGTAGTTTAGTCCATCTTTGTCGATTTGCACCGTAAATCATCCGTCGCCACTACGAGAGTGCGACACCTCTTTGTAGGTTTGTCCCGAAAACCTTCCGTTTGCCCACGAGACGGGTGTTTATCCTTTGTTTTGCTCAAATCGGTTTCGCTAGCCGGTTTAATCTACAAAACCCATATTGGTTTAGTTTTTCCTAGATCGAGGTGGTTGGCGACTCCAATTTCACCACAAGGCGTTTAGGTGTCTCGATCGTGATTGGCTTCCGACCGCCCCTTCACCGGTATGACCGGCGGCTACATGCCCGGTCAGACTGCACCATATACTGCCGGTCAGACCGGGCTTAGCGCCGGTCAGACCGGTGCTCTGGTGCCGGTACAGGAGCTAGATACGATCACCGGTAACTCGGTTTTACACCACGTTCCTATGCACGACCCCCTATAGCTACTGTTCATTCGCAAGTTCCTCCACACGTTCCCAATCGGTACAATGATCCTAATAGAGGATTCCCGCATGACACTGGGTATGGCGAGTATGGCAATATTGCGCCGCAACAACCGTTTTTTAGGCCGCCGGCGCCTAAAAAACATCATTAGAGAATCGTCTGGAATTGTGCCTAGGAATCAAGCTAGGGTTTACCAAAAGTCGTATCCTGATTACTTCGATAATATCCCATATCCTCGTGGCTATAGAGTTCCTGAATTCACTAAATTCAGTGGTGAGGACAATAGGACCACATGGGAGCATATAGGCCAGTTCTTAGAGCAATGTGGAGAGGCCAGTACTTCTGACACTTTTAAATTGCGCTTATTTTCTTTATCGTTGTTCGGTACTGCTTTTACATGGTTTACTTCGTTACCGGCTAATTCTATTCATACTTGGGCTCAGTTAGAACAAAAATTTCATGATTATTTTTAGACTAGTGAGACTGAGCTTAGGCGTTGTGATTTAACATCGTTTAGACAAAAATATAATGAATCTGTCACTGAATACATTAAGAGGCTTAGAGATGCTAGTAATTGGTGTCTTAGTTTAAATATAACTGAAAGAGATTTAACTGATCTTGCTTTTAGTGGCTTGCTTGCTCCCATTAAAGAAAGATTAGATGGCCAACAATTTATGGATGTTAGTTAGGTCATGCAGAATGCTCTAGCTCAAGAAAGTCGGGTCAGATATAGCAAAAGATTTGTTAGGCCCAGTGATAAGAAACCTCATGTTAGCATGATTGATTGCCCTGATAGCGATTCTGATGTTGATAAGGGCAATCATGATATGTACATTGCTGAGTGGTCTTGGACTAACAAAAGTAAGCCTTTTGTGTGTTCTAGCTTGATGTCGACTCCTCGCAAGGATCGGCAAAGTGAAATTAAATACAGTTTTGATGTGACCAAGTGTGATAAATTTTTTTATTATCTCTTGCAAGAGAAGCAGATTAGGTTGTCTAAAGGCCATGTCATACCTTCAGCAGAAGAATTGAAGCGTCGCTCTTACTATAAGTGGCATGACTCTTATTCTCATTCTACTACTGAGTGTAATGTTTTTTGCCGATAGGTTCAATCGTCCATAGAGGAAGGACGGTTGAAATTCACTGAGGGCACCAAGATGAAGCTTGACAGTGACCCTTTCCCTGTTAATGTCACTGATCTCAATGACAGGAAAGTATTGATTCGGCCGGAGCAAGCCAAATCCACTAAGGGGAAGGAGGTTGTCATTGGAGAGGCCAGGCCCAAAATGCTTGTGCCAAAGAACCCGGAGGTTGGTGTTTGGAAAGAAAATGAGGGTAAAGCTTCAACATCAAGAAAACCCCAAAAGCCAAAGGTGACTTTTGATTTGCTCTTGGACAAGTATGAGAAGAGAAGCATGGAGAGAGAGCGTAGCAAAGGCAAGAGGCCAAGATTGCCTCCTAGGGAGCGATTTGGTCATCCGTCAAGGGCATTGGAGCCGCCGTTCCCACACTGTCCTCAAGTCATGCCATGGGGACCTTACCTGATGCCGCCACCAGGTTATCCTTTTCCTTACTTCATGCCTTGGGGGCACCACCACCAATGTATAGTCATATGCCTCCTATGCAATTTCATCAAGGATGGGGAAGGGAGAGGAGATCATCTCATGGAGGTGCGTCCTCATCAATTGGAAGCGTGTTTTCACCAAGAAATCGGTTTGGGGGAGAGAAGAGGGTGCATAAGCGCGCTAAGGCTGAGGAGAGGGCTTCGGATGTGATTACTGTTAAGACAGGATCTCATGATGTGCCAATACTATCTGGAGAAGAGGCTAGGATGGTTTTTGGCAATCGGGCCGAAGCCGGGAAGGGTTATGTACAGGAGAACAGTCAGACCGGACTCTCTAGCCGGTCTGACCGAAGACCTGCAGCTGGTCCGACCGAGCCTTCTGGCCGGTCCGACTGTTGCTCCCATACCGGTCTGACCGGGCCTAATGGCCGGCCTGACCGACGGTATAGAGCTGGTCTAACCATGTCCTCGATCGATCGACCGCAGCACAAGGCCGTCCGACCGGTTCTGTAGCCGGCCCGACCGATACGCGAGGTGATTCGATCTTGCTTCTTCTTCGCGGAGAAACAACAGAGGACATTACTTACCTCCTGGAACAGAGTCGAATCTAAGGTGGATGCCTAAGGATTTGACGGCTACACAGAGGAGGATGTTGCAGCGTCTTCGGGCTTCCTAGCTGAAAGAAAAGGAGGCCAAAGAATGGAGAGACAGAAGATTTGATGAGTTGCGACCACCACCAATGAAGAAATGGAAATCCAGATTGGCGAAGGGTGAAGAGCCGGTGGTTCTTCGGGAAGAAGATGAAGAGAAAGAAGAAAATGAACAATCGGCTGAGGTGTCATCACCGACTGTTGCCCATGCAGTTTTGTGCCATGGAGGAGGCTGAAGTGGCTCAACTTTCATTAGGTCCAAGAAATGCGGTTTTTGAGAAACCCGATGAGTCCAACCGTCATATGAAGCCTCTTTATCTTAAGGGCCATATTGATGGGAAGCCGGTCACTAGGATGCTAGTGGATGAAGGCGCTGCTATGAACCTGATGCAATATTCCCTGTTCAAGAAGTTGGGTCATGAAGAAGCTGAGTTGAAGAAGACCAACATGCTCCTTAACGACTTCAATGGTGAACCAACGGAGGCTAAGGGGATCCTGTCTGTGGAGCTCACGGTGGGTAACAAGATGTTGCCTACCGCCTTCTTCATCGTCGATGTGCAAGGTAACTACAGTGTTATTTTGGGGCGTTGTTGGATTCATGCCAACTGTTGTGTTCCCTCTACCTTGCATTAATGCGTTATTCAGTGGGACGGTGACGAGGTTGAAATTGTTCAAGCGGATACATCAGCTGAGATTGCAATGGCCGATATTTCAGTAGGATGGAAGCATGGGGATATGCAGTGCTTGTCAGGGTTAGATGTTTCTAGCTTTGATTTTATTAGTGTTTCCAAGGATGGTCTTGTGCCTATCTCTGTAAAGCCGGCTAGTTTAGCAAGGCTAGGCAATATTACTTTATATTATGGATGAAACATCCAATTTAGAGTGGTTACAAAAGAGAGTGCAAGAATATCGGTCTACAAAGAACGATATTGGAGAGACCATAGAGGATTTTGATAAAGTAGAGAAGCTCGGTCAAGGGTTTACATCAGCCGATCCATTAGAAGAAGTGGATACAGGAGACGAAAGTGTTTCAAGGCCGACTTTTGTAAACAAAAACATGAAAGCCGATTATAAAGTTAAAATAATCGAGCTGCTTAGAGAGTATGTTGATTGCTTTACGTGGGAGTACCATGAAATGCCAGGACTTAGCCGTGATCTTGTTGAGCATCGGCTTCTGATAAAATCATGGTTTAGGCCTTATAAACAACCCCTCGTCGCTTTAACCCTCTCATATATGATCGTGTCAAAGAAGAGATAGACCGATTATTAAAGGCGGGGTTTATTAGGCCATGGCAGTATGTGGAATGGGTGTCCAACATTGTTCCAGTAGAAAAGAAGGGGAGAGGTAAGATTAGAGTATGCATAGATTTTATAGATTTAAATAAAGCCACTCCTAAAGATGAATATCCCATGCCTATAGCTGACATGTTAATAAATGATGCTTCGGGCCACAGAGTGATTAGTTTCTTAGATTGCAGTGCCGGCTACAATCAAATCTTTATGGCAAGAGAGGATATTTACAAGACGGCTTTTAGGTGTCCGGGATTTGTTGGGTTATTTGAGTGGGTAGTCATGATGTTCGGGTTAAAAAATGCTGGCGCAACATATCAAAGAGCGATGAACTTGATTTTCCATGATTTTCTAGGTTTTATCCTAGAGATCTATATTGATAATATTGTTGTCAAATCGGATGGCATGGATTGTCATATAGCCGATTTGAGATTAGCTTTTGAAAGGATGCGTCGGTATGGTTTGAAGATGAATCCACTCAAATGTGCTTTCGATGTGTCGGCAGGGAAGTTCTTTGGATTCATGGTACATGAGAGAGGGATTGAGATTGATCCTAAGAAGGTTGAGAAGATTCAAGATTTTATAGCGTCGACATGCAAGAGAGAAGTTCAGAAGTTGCTAGGTAAGGTGAATTACTTGAGGAGATTTATATCTTACCTAGCAGGTAAAATCGATGCTTTTGTTCCTATTTTACGTTTGAAAAAGAAGCCGATTTTACTTGGGGGGCAGCACAACAAGAGGCGTTTCAGGGGTTGAAGAAATATTTATCTATCCCAACCGTGGTGCGAGCTCCTAAAGCCGGAATTCCGTTTTGGTTATAAATTGCTACTGAAGACAAAGTCATTGGAGCCGTTTTGACGCCAGAGGAAGATGGCAAAGAATATATAATCACATATTTGAGTCGCCGTATTTTAGATGCCGAAATGAGGTATGTTTTTGTAGAGAGACTTTTTCTTTGTTTATACTATGCTTGTACCAAGTTGCATTATTACTTGTTATCTAGTAGATGCATAGTTGCTTGTCAGACCGTTGTCGTTAAGCATATGTTGCAAAGGCCAATTCTAAGTGGGAGAATTGGCAAGTGGGCGTATACATTGATTGAGTATGATTTGGCTGATGAATCGTTGAAATATATGAAAGGCCAAATTGTAGTAGATTTTATAGTAGACCATCATATAGATATTGATTATGAAGATGAGGTTTGCTTGCTTAGTGTTACACCTTGGAAGATTTATTTTGATGCCTCTTCGTCTAAGGAGGGTCAAGGTATAGGTGTAGTTTTGATTTCGCCCAATGGTCAATGTTTTGAAGCATCGGTTCGTTTGGAGTATTATTGTACAAATAATCAAGCCGAATACAATGCCTTGATATTCGGTTTACAAGTGATGAAGATCGTTGGAGCTACACACATGGAAGCGTTTGGTGACTCAGAATTGGTGGTGCAACAAGTTGCCGGGGTTTACAAGTGCTTTGATGGGTCGCTAAACAGGTATCTTGATCAATGTTTGGATATTACTGCCAATTTTGACAATTTTGCTATTAAGCATATTGCTAGGAGTGAAAATTCTAGAGCGAATGCTCAACAAGCATCTGGTTATAGTGTCAAAAGAGGGATATTTTTCATATTGGAAAAACCGGTGCTTGATTATGTTTCTTTGAGTAAAATTGGTAGGGATACAGACCGTTGGCGGTCGGCCGGATGATGCCGGTCTGACTACGGATGGCAGTCGGTCTGACCGGCGCGTTACCATCGGTCTGACCACAGAACTGTCAGCGGTTTGACCGGCATTGCTTGGCCGGTCAGACCGGGCTCACAGAAGATGTACAGAGGCCGAATTGAGTTTAGATTTGGACATCTGTGCCCTAGAAACAGTAGATGATTGGAGAATACCTTTGATTCAATATATCCAAGATCCTAGCCTTAATGTTGATCGCAAAAACTTGGCGGCAAGCGTTTAAGTATACTTTGCTCGATGGAGATTTGTATCGCCGAAATATAGATGGGGTATTATTGAAGTGCCTAGATAGGGATCAATCTAAAGTGGCTATGGGAGAGGTACATGAGGGTATTTGTGGAACACATCAATCGGCCCGTAAAATGAATTGGTTGCTTAGGAGAGCAGGGTTTTATTGGCTGAAAATGATTTATGATTGCTTTAGATATTATAGAGGATGCGAAGCTTGTCAATGGTTCGGCGATGTTCAATTGGCACCGGCTGCGGTGTTAAGCCCTATTATTAAACCATGGCCGTTCCGGGGTTGGGTTTTAGATTTCATTGGTCAAATTTATCCTTCGTCATCGAAAGGGCATCGGTTCGTGCTAGTTGCGACGGATTACTTCACCAAGTGGGCCGAAGCCGTGCCGCTCAAGAATATGACTCATACGGAGGTAATTGACTTTATTTTGAAGCATATTGTAGATATATTCAGCATTCCTCAAACATTAACTACAGACCAAGGGGCTTCTTTCATGTCTAAAGAGGTGAAAAGTTTTGCCGAATCTTATGGTATCAAATTGTTGAGTTCTTCTCCTTACTACGCTCAGGTTAATGGACAAGCCAAGTCGAGTAATAAAACTTTGTTAAAGTTAGTTAAAAAGAAGATTGAAGAACATCCCAAGAGGTGGCATGAGGTGCTTTCTGAGGTATTGTGGGTGCATAGAATATCTAAGCATGGTGCTACCAAGGTAACCCATTTTGAGCTAGTCTATGGACAAGAAGTCGTTTTACCGGTTGAGGTAAATCTTGGCTCTCTTTGGTATATAAAGCAAGATGATTTGTCGGCTGAAGACTACAAGTTCTTGATGGGAGATAATCTTGATGAAGGTCGACAAACGCTTGAAGGCTTTAGAAGAAATAGAGAAAGATAAGAAGAGGGGTGGCCAAAGCGTACAACAAAAGGGTGAAAACGAAGACATTCCAAGTGGGAGATTTGGTATGGAAGACAATTTTGCCTTTGTGTTCTCGATCTAAAGAATTCGGTAAGTGGTCACCAAGTTGGGAGGGACCTTACCGGATATGCGGAATCGTTCGAGGGAATGCATATTTTCTAGAAACACTTCAAGGAGAACAGTTTCAGCGAGCTATTAACGGTAAATACCTAAAGAAATACTTCCCGAGTGTTTGGCAATATGCTTAGGAAGTCCTATGGCTGATAATTAGATTTTCGCCCTAAGATAAACATGTTCTATGCTTTTAGATTCACGATGTTCATAATATAAGGCAGGGGGCATGTGTTTACACCCAAGATTGGCACCTAGGAATCGAGATAGGAAAATTGCCAATGTTTGAAAAGTCTACCAGTTTCCTTCGGGAAGGCCAGTCTAACCGCCATGTATAGGCCGGTCGGGCGGGCCTTGGGCCGGTCGACCGGCGGCATGTGGCCGGTCGCGGTAGAGTCCGAAACCAAGCCAAATTCGTCGTTACTCGGGTTTCCTTGCTCCATACTGTATGTTTCAGGTTTCCAAAGGTGTCTGTCCCGAATTGGACGTGGAGGAGGGCCTATGGAAGGCAAGACCAACCCCTATTTAAGGGCCAAGGCAGGTTCAATTGGCAATACGTTCAACGCATACATAATCAATCTAACCTAGCCAATTGTATCGATCTTTTACATTTATTTTTCAGCCATGTTTTCTACTTTACCCTAGTTTAGTCCATTTTTGTCGATTTGTGCCGTAAATCGTCCGTCGCCGTTGCGAGAGTGCGACACCTCTTTGTAGGTTTGTCCCAAAAACCTTCTGTTCGCCCACGAGACAGGTGTTTATCCTTTGTGTTGCTCAAATCGGCTTCGCTAGCCGGTTTAATCTACAAAACCCATCTTGGTCTAGTTTTTTGCTAGATCGAGGTGGTTGGAGACTCTAATTTCACCGCAAGGCATTTAGGTGTCCTGATCGTGATTGTCTTCTTGCCAAAAAAGTTGCCAACACCAAGTTTGGGTCATCTCGCGTGATTGTTCCATTGGGGGTTTTCGTTCACGAGCTACACAAGCCGTCGATCAACAACTCGGAGTCGAGTGAGCCGCCTCCTCCTCCGCCAGCCGGCTCAGTGCTAGCCATCTCCGGCACCACGTACGACTGGCGTCGAGAGCTCATTGACTACATCACCACCAAGGCGCTGCCACCCGACAAGGCCGTGGCCGAGCGCATCGCCCGATGCAGTAAGCAGTACGTCGTGGTTGAAGGGTTAGCGGAAGCTACGATAGCTAATAACGAAACTTTTCTATCGCACAAACTAGGAACACTTGCAAGTAAGGGTCGATAGATCGTTATCGATTGGAGTAGAGTGCAGCGGATTAGCCAATCAGGAGCTATGCGATCCGGAACAGTGTTGGCCGATGACAGCCGATTTGCCGATAGCCGATTCCTGGGAACAGCCGATTCACCGAGTAGCCGATCCGCTGAGTTGTCCGACCGCGCTCACGCGCCTCGCTCCAATGCGCCCTATCGCAGCCAATTCCACCACAGCCGATTCGTAGCCAACGAATAGCACCGCAATGTAGCAGCGCCTCTACATGTATCCACACGTCCGGGGACAGAACGCCAAACACCCGTGTGCTAGCATGCGATGCAAGGCTAGGGTTTGGCTCGAAAGTGGGGAGGGTTTCCGTGGAGATTGATCTCGCCGACTTCTGAAGACACGCGTGATCAGATTGATTCGGTTCCAAAAGCATGCAGCAGCTCTCCACCCCTCCCCCTTTATATAGAGTTGCCGGTTGGGCCTAGAGGCCCAGCGGGACTCTATTTTGAATCGCATCCTATCCGAGTCTCATAGAGTTCGTCGGCCGGACTTCGTAAGCCCATAGGACTCTATCCGATCGGATCCCTATCCGATCGAGCTATATCCGAGTCCAACTCGAATGCCTGTTCTTATCTCCTTAAGCGTGCAACCCTATAGGTTCAGGTATAAAGGTTGCCTCTAAGGCATATCACTAACAATGGTTGGCTCCGAGTTGTACAAACACGCGACATCGACCCGAGTACTCCTGTTGTGTGTCCTCCAGGATCGTGGGGTCCAGATCCTTGATGAAATTCATTCAGGTGTCTGCGACAACCACGCGGGCGCTAGGACACTTGTCGGCAAGGCTTTCCGTTCGGGTTTTTATTGGCCGACCGCCAATGAGGACGCCAAGGAGCTAGTTCGACGCTGCCCGGGGTGCCAAATCTTCTCCAAGCAACATCATCTTCTAGCTTAGGCTCTCCAAAAGATCTCGCCATCATGGCCATTTTGCATGCTGAGAGCTTGACATGGTCGGCCCAATCCCAAAGGCACAACAGGGCTATTACCATCTTTTTGATGCAATCGACAAGTTCACGAAATGGATCGAGGTGATGCCCTTAAAGACTTGTGCTACAAAGAAAGCACCATAGTTCATTGAGGGCATAACTTACCGTTTCGGCGTCCTGAGGGAGATCATCACCAACCTCAGCACACAGTTTATCGGGAATGACTTTTGGGAGTTTTGTGAGGACAGGTGCATCGAGGTCAAATATGCCTCGGTTGCGCACCCTTGGGTGAATGGGCAGTACGAACGCACCAATGGCATGATTCTGTAGGGTTTGATGGCTCGAATCTTCGACCCACTCTAGAAGTACGGTGGTCGTTGGTTGCGTGAGCTCCCCGCCGTGCTCTGGGACTACGCAATCAGCCGAGCCGAGCCATGGGGCATACCCCATTCTTTATGGTCTATGGCTCGAAGGCCGTCCTGCTAGTCGACATGCTCCACAAATCCCCGACGATTCGCCTCTACGGCGAAGGCAAGGCCGAACAAAAGAGGGCCGAGGATATTAATAGCCTCGAGGAAGCACGGATAGCCACGGCGATCCAAATGGACCGATACCAGCAGGCCCTCCACCGATACCCTGATAGGAATGTCCGTGGGAGATCCTTCAAGGTCGGCGACCTCATGCTCCGCAAGGTGCAGTCCTCGGCCGGCATGAACAAACTATCGACCCCCATGCAAGGGCCCTTCATCGTCTCCGCCATCACGCGTCCGGGCTCCTATAGGCTGGTTCACGAAGATGGACAGGAAGTGCTGAACTAGTGGAACATCAAGCACCTGTGCCGATTCTACGCTTGAACAGCTAAGTACTTGGTTCTTAACTCCTTTCAATAGCGCAATTCTGATTATCCCCCGATCTTTTTGCAGGACGCCTATTTCCTGACCCCCGGACCGCTCGCGGGGTCGACAGTCCTCCCAAGTAGAATCGCTAGCTGTGATGGCCCTTTCTCATGCAAACACGCTTACGGCAAGCCCTAAGCAATGCGGTCCCAGCTCGAAAGCTGAGGATACATGAGAAGAGGAGACCACCGGCTGAGCTCGAGCTACTCGGGGTCTCATTCTTTGCCCACTTTGAACGAACATGATGGCTCGACCCGACGTCCCTTGGGATAGGTGCCAGTCCCCTACCCAAGGCAGGCTAGGGTCGGGACCAGTCGAGTTTTGGTCAAGTACCAGGCGAATGAGCTCGAGGCTCTTATCTGTGTATAGGACTAAGACGCCACGAGCTTGACTTGCAGTCACCCAGACAAAGGTCTGTCAATGGCTCAAGCCGCTCTACTTAGAGGGTTAGACACATAGAGTTTAGTTGGTCATCGACCTCGCGCGCACTCGCTGCGTACACAACTAAGTGACCTTGCTCGACTGAATGCCCCCGGGATCTGTCCCGCAGGCTTTAGCTACTTGGCCATGAGGGTTATACACATACCGAGTGACCGCCGATCTTTCCCCGTCCACCTATTTACCCTGTACACGGCTGAGTCGGTCCGGGTTAGGCTGGGGTGTACTCCGGATCTATCTGTTGAGGCCCAAAGCCGTTCAGCATCGGAGGTCAGTCATGAGGTCAATAGAAGGCTATCTCTTCGTGTACCGACCTGCTATGGAGGAGGTAGACCTGCTAGAGCTTGATCGGTAGCCCTCCAAACTTGGTCCATTGACGGATCGCCCAGCCTGGTTTACTTCGAGTGACAGATGTGCTTGAATTTGATCGGTAGCCCTCTAAACTTGGTCTGTCGAGACCCGAGATCGTTCAGCGTGGTCTGCTCCGAGCGACAGACGTGCTCGAGCTTGACTAGAAGCCTTTTGGTTTTTGATCTATTAATGACCAGAGTCGCTCGGTGCAAACTACCCAAAATGGTAACTTTGCCCGAGATTTGACAAGGATCCCTCCTGTGGGGGGTGTCACCCCGGGGTACCCCTTGGACTAGAGTCAAAGTCCGACTGAAGTCAAAACTGAGAGTCCTCGGGACGTGGTCGATGGCCCGACCCCCCGTTGCAGAGTATCGGACGTCCTGACCTTTCCCCGAGTTTGACCTCGGTTCACCTCTCTCGACCCCGGTTTCATAACCCAACCTCGACCGTCCTCAGGACAAGACTTGGCGTGCAAGGAGGAAGAGGGAGGGGATAGCCTGACAAAGGTTGACGTCACCCGATACATAGTATAGGGATCTCAGGAGGAGGAGGGATCCCAAGGCAAGAGAGAGAGCACAAGATGCCCACAGTGTATAGGACCTAGCAGAACATCTTGTACCTTTTTAGATGTTGTTTGTACTCACCTTTTAGCACTTAGACATAGATTTCTTAGCCCCCAAGCTCTCCCGGTTCCTGCCTACTGTAGCTATAAAAGGGAGGGCAGGGTGACGAGGCCAAGAGGAATGAGAGACATCTACATTTCGATCGTGCTCTAACATTCTCATTCTCAGTTCTCGGCCAGCTTGTTCTATGACCCAAGAACTCTCCCTTGTAACTCTTGTTCATCATACACCCCAACAAAGAATATGGACGTAGGCCTATTATCCTTCAGGAGGGCTGAACCAGTATAATTCTCTGTGTCTTTGCTCTTTGGCCTGTCTTAGGACTCGAGTCGACCATCGGATCCATTGGAGGATAGCTTCTCTACCATTCTCCTTCACCTTTGAGGAGTGACGACCCACCCGTCAACAGTTGGCACGCCAGGTAGGGGCGCTGTTCTTCGTCTTAGGCGATTTGATGGCGGGTTCCGTCTCCACCGACTTCATGGTGCCAATCTTTGGAAAGATACGTATTCCGCCCTCATTTTCTATCTTTGGAAGCAGCTTTGATACTTTTCTTTTTATCCCTTGTTGCTTCCTGTCCCGCCGTGGGTCAGCCTTTGTGCACTCAACAGCTTTCGCGAACGTGCTCATGACCAGCTCTGAGACTCGCGGCCCCAACCTCTCTCGGTCCGGGTTCCCAAGAAGGAAGTTTTGTTGAATTCACCCTTTCTTCCTAGGGTCACGGTGTTTTCCCCCGACCATCAAGAAACATTCCAATGTCCCGATAGCTTCCGCGCAAGTACTCATGACCAGCTCTGAGGTTCGCGGCCTCGACCCTTCTTGGTCTAGGGGAAGTCTGAATTTACTTAATGGTTTGGAAAGTTCCCCCGAGTACCAGATCGCGCGTCCCCGCCCGTTGTAGTGGCCTAATCCCATGCTCTCCGGTCGGAGTTGGTTTATCCCTCCTGGAGTTGGACCTGGGTCGGTGTCGACGGGTGGGTCGGCAGTCCTCAAAGGGCGGTCCCCAAAGAGGAGGAAGAGAGTGTGGTAGAGATGCTGTCCTTCAATAGATCGGATGGTCGACTCGAGTCCTAGGACAAGCCAAAGAGAAAAGATGCAACAAGTTACACTGGTTCAGCCCTCCCGAATGATAATAGGCCTAAGTCCAGTGTGTGGTGTTCTTTGATGGGGTGGAGTATGAATTGAGATTACAATGGAGTTGGATCTAGAGTCCTCTCAAGGTCTCTCTTCCTTTGAGTGCTGCTCTCTCTTCATATGTTTCTCTGCCTTGGCCCCGTTGCCCTGCCCTCCCTTTTATAGATCAAGGGGGCAGGAACAGATGAGCTTGGGGGCTATGAAGCTATGTCTAACGAGCTAAAGGTGGGTACAAAGAATATCTGAAAATGTACATGATTGTCTTGTTAGTGATATGCCCTAGAGGCAACATGGAGATGTTGGATATCATTGTCAATGTTTATGCATAAATTAATAAAGTGTTATTCAGTTCCATGAAATAGACATCTTGTATTGATCAATAAGTATGTGACCTATTTATGAGACTCTTTATGCATGAATCTATTTCTAAATGATCCACGATCACATGTCATATTATTGGAACAAATATGACTCTAAGATCGGCATGTTTATTGATTGATGATCATGTCTCATAGATCATGGGTATGGAGATACCAAATCAATAAACATGGACACATGTGTTAGAGAACACATTGTTGGATAGACCCACCATGAGACACTACAGGAATTAATATGCCATTAGTTGGTCTCAAGTAGTGTTGGTACAAAGTCCTTAGACCTGAGATCAACATGGATTCCAACATGTGTAGTAGCCTACTTTGGGTAGTTATAAAGGTAGTCTTCGGGTTTGCTATGAAACATGGAGTGGGATGTGAGTGATCAAGATGGAATTTGCCCCTCCTTTGGAGAGATATCTCTGGGCCCCTCGAGGTAATGGATTATGGAAATGCATGGCCATGCTAAGTTGATTGAGGAGTCAATCAACAGACAGATAATCCAATACGGTTCGAGTGAATGGTTAAGCTATTGAAGGGATGGCACACATCTTGCCTATAGCTTAGTTGGTATCGTGAGGCAAAGGGATTTGTGTACACATTACAGGTTCAGAGCCGATATTATATTCTTGTATACTATGGTGTCAATATGTGCTGCTAGGCGCCACTGTTGACAGATCGGCTGAGTTGGACTCAAGCGGACGGTCGGCTGAGTTGGACTATAGCCGAAACCGAGTATACCTGAACCTACAGGGTCGCACGCTTAAGGGGATAAGAACAAGCATTCGAGTTGGACTCAAATACGGCTCGATCAGATAGGGATCCGATCAGATAGAGTCCTATGGGCTTACGAAGTCTGGCCGGCCAACTCTATGAGATTCGGATAGGATCCGATTCAAAATAGAGTCCCGATGGGCCTCTAGGCCCAACCGGCAACTCTATATAAAGGGGTGAGGATTGAACCGATTCAATCTGATTTGGCGCAACAGAAGTCAGCGAGATCGATCTCCACGAAAACCCTCCCCACTTTCGAGCCAAACCCTAGCCTTGCATTGCGTGCTAGCACATGGGTGTTCGGCGTTCTGTCCCCAGACGTGTGGATACCGGTAGAGGTGCGCCTACGCTGCGGCGCTGTTGATTGGCTACGAATCGGCTGCAATCGGAGCGAGGTGACTGTGGCAAATCGGCGATAAGAACATGGTCAGACGACTCGGATCGGCTGCGACATCGGCGAATCGGCTGATTGGTGAATCGGCTGTCCCCGGGAATCGGCCGGGAATCGGCTGTCATCGGCCAGCACAGTTCCAGATCGGATAGTCCTGATTGGCTATTTCCGCTGCATACTCCAATCGGTAATGATCTATCGGCCCTTACTTGCAACTGTTCCTGGTTTGCGCGGTAGAAAAGTTTTTGTTTTCGGCTAGCGTAGCCTCCGCGTAACCCTTCAGTGGTACCAGAGCTAATCTTGCTTAGTTCGGGTTTTAGATTGGATCTGGAACAAGTTTTGTGCACGTGTTGATTAGATCAATCGGTTTTACGGGATCTGTTGAGGAGAGTTGATGGTAATTGCGTTCCTTGATAGTGTATCAAAATGGCGTAATGTGATTACGTCGAAGCAATATCCATAGAACTCGGTTTGAGTTGGGTTCGAGATAGCGTTCCTTGATAGTGTATCGGAATGGTATAATGTGATTATACCGAAGCTATCTCGTAGTCCAACTTTGTTTGCTGCCTCGCGCCTACGCAAACCATCTCCCTTGATAGTGTGTCGGGACGGCATAATGTGATTATGCCGATATGGTTTCCGTAAGCGATTTCATAGAATGCTTTGAGATGGTATGGCCCTATTGTATGTATGAGATGCATGTGATGCGTGTAATATTCTTTCATATGTGCAATCCCTGTAATATTCTTTCATACGTGCAATGCTTGTAATATTCTTTCACGACCTACGAGTCGATGTAATCTTCAATTATAGCTTCTATAGTAGTAGCTTAGTTTGAAGAAAAACAAGCATCATGCACATTGGAAGATGGTGCCAAAGATGGAGATCCTCTGCGCCAGCATGGAGATGGAGATCACCATGTGAAGGGGGCCATACTATTTCATTATATGCTATTCTACCTGCTTTCATTTATGTGATATGTTTGTTTGATAGGATAGTATCCCTCACAATATTAAGTAGCAATGATGCCCTTCCAAATGGTGCACCCGTCATCGTTATCCTCGTGAATGGTGGGTGCGCCAAAGCGAGTGTCATTCTCTATCATAACACGAGGGGGTATATGTCGGACATATACAGCAGGAGCATTTGGTTTACTTAACAAGGCTATCAAAACAGTTTTGGGCCTTGGGGCATAGGTTGGCGCCGGGGCATGGAGATGCCACACCAACAACAAGAGTCACATAGAGATGTGATTAGCAAGGACTTGCTTACCGACGTAATTAATTTTCTAGCGGTGATGCCAAAGCTCACTAGAAAATTAATTAACATGTGGATCTTGACCCGAGACGTAACCTAGAGGAAAGGTGCAAAATACGTAATGGGAGTCTTTTGTTAAATTGTTTAACAATATACATAGCATAAACATTGTGCTAAACTTTGCTTTTTGTTGTAGAATAAATGGCGGCTAATACTACACCCGGTGCTTTTAATTTGTGATCTATTCTCGAGAAAGAAAAATTAAAGGGAACAAACTTTATGGATTGGTATCGCAACTTGAGAATTGTTCTCAAGCAAGAGCGTAAGGAGTACATTCTTGAAGTACCTTATCCGGATGATTTGCCTAGCAATGCTACGCAAGCGCACGGAGGGCTTACGAGAAGCACACTAATGATGCCCTAGACATAAGTTGTCTCATGCTTGCTACAATGTCCCCCGAGCTTGAAGCAATATGAGAGCAGCAATGCTCACACTATTATTCGAGGGACTGCGTGGCATGTTTGAGAACCAAGCTCGGGCCGAGAGGTTCAACACCTCGAAGTCCTTGTTTGCGTGCGAGCTTGTTGAAGGGAATCCCATCAGTCCGCATGTGATAAAGATGATTGGTTATATCAAGAGTCTTGAGAAACTAGGTTTCCCTCTTAGCCAAGAGTTGGCTACATACGTGATTCTCCGGTCGCTCCCTCGAGCTTCGAGCCATTCATATTAAATTATCACATGAACAATATGGATAGAACCTTGGCCGAATTGCATGGGATGCTAAAGACAGTGAGGAGAGTATCCAGGAAAACGGTCATCATGTGATGATGATGCGAAGGCTAAGCGCAAACCACTGTCAAGAAACTTTGCACCCAGAGGAAGTTAACTCCCGATGAGATCGCGAGTGCCCCTAATGCAAAGAAGGGCAAAAGGGGTCAGCAACATCGATGCCGTTCGCTTCTATTGCAAGGAGACAGGCCCTTTGGAAAAGGCGCAAGAAATACATGGAGGATCTCAAAAAGAAGCAAAGTACGACTTACGCCAGGTATTAATGTTATAGACATTAATCTTGCTACTTCACCTACGACTCTTGGCTATTTGATACCGGATTAGTAGCTCATATTTGCAAATCGTTGCGGGAATGAGAAAAAGTAGAGGCTTGAGAAGGGGCGAGGTGAACCCGCACGTCGGCAATGGAGCAAGCGTTGCTACGGTTGCTATCGGCACGAGTACCACTTCATCTACCTTCACGATTAGTTTTGGAATTAAATAATTGTTATTGTGTTCCAACACTATGTCAAAACGTTATTTACGCTTCATGTTTGCAAGCGGAAGGATATGATTTTAGATCAATGGACAATGGTTGTTCAATATATCTCAGAGATATGTTCTATTTTCATGTTCCATTGGTGAATGGATTATACGTTTTGAATCTTGAAGCGTCTCCCATCTATAACATTAATACAGAAAGACAACTCTCTAATGATACAAACCCCACGTTTATCTGGCATTGTCGCTTAGGCCATATAAATAAGAAACGCATGGAGAAGCTCCATAAGGATGGATTGCTTCACTCTTTTGATTTTGAATCATTTGAGACATGTGAATCTTGTTTACATGTGAATCATTTGAGACATGTGAATCTTGTTTACATGGTAAGTCTGAATCCTTTGAAAAGTTCAAAGAATTCTAGAATGAAGTACAGAATCATTTAGGGAAAAGAATCAAGTTTCTACGATCAGATCGTGGAGGGGAATACTTGAGCCAAGAGTTTGGTAATCATCTGAAAGATTGTGGAATTGTTCCACAGTTGACTCCGCCAGGAACTCCACAATGGAACGGAGTGTCCGAACGGAGAAATCGCACCTTGTTGGACATGGTGCGGTCGATGATGAGCCAAAGTGATCTTCCGTTATCCTTCTGGGGATATGCTCTTGAAACAGCTGCGCTCACACTAAATAGAGTTCCATCTAAGTCAGTTGAAAAGACACCATATGAGATATGGACAGGGCAACCCCCTAGTTTGTCTTTTCTCAAAATTTGGGGATGCGAAGCTTATGTAAAACGTTTACAGTCTGACAAGCTCACACCCAAATCTGACAAGTGCTTCTTTGTGGGATATCCTAAGGAAACTAAGGGATATTACTTTTATAATCGGGAACAAGGCAAAGTGTTTGTCGCCCGACATGGTGTTTTCTTGGAGAAAGAGTTTCTTTCAAGAAGGGTTAGTGGGAGCAGGGTGCATCTTGAAGAAGTTCAAGAAACACCAGAAAATGTTTCAGCGACCACAGAACCACAACAGGAGGAGCAAAGTGTTGCGCCACCAGTTGTAGATACACCAGCCCCACGGAGGTCTGAAAGATCACGTCGTGCGCCGACAGTACACGGGTGTGGAACAACGTGATATATTGTTGTTGGACAATGATGAGCCTAAGACCTATGAGGAAGCGATGGTGGGACCCGATTCCAACAAGTGGCTTGGAGCCATGAAATCCGAAATAGAATCCATGTACGACAATCAAGTTTGGAACTTGGTTGATCCACCTGATGGTGTCAAAACCATTGAGTGTAAATGGGTTTTTAAGAAAAAGGCCGATATGGATGGAAATGTTCACATCTATAAGGCACGATTGGTGGCGAAAGGTTTTAAACAGATTCAAGGAGTTGATTATGATGAAACCTTCTCGCCCGTCGCAATGCTTAAGTCTATTAGGATTATCCTAGCGATTGCTTGCATATTTCGATTATGAGATATGGCGAGATGGATGTCAAAACGTCTTTCCTAAATGGAAACCTAAGCGAGGATGTATACATGATACAACTGAGGGTTTTATCGATCCACAATCGCTTGGAAAGATATGCAAGCTACGAAATCCATTTAAGGATTGAAGCAAGCATCTCGGAGTTGGAATATTCGTTTTGATGAAGTAATCAAAGGGTTTGGTTTCATCAAAAATGAAGAGGAGGCCTGTGTTTACAAAAAGGTCATTGGGAGCGCAATTGTATTCCTAATCTTATATGTGGATGACATATTGTAGATTGGAAATGATATCTCTATGTTAGAATCCGTCAAGTCTTCATTGAAAAACAGCTTTTCCATGAAAGAATTAGGGGAGGCAGCATACATATTGGGCATTCAGATCTATAGAGATAGATCCAAGAAGCTAATTGGATTAAGCCAAAGTACATACATTGACAAGGTGTTGAAAAGGTTCAACATGCATGATTCCAAGAAAGGTTTCTTGTCCATGTGACATGGCATTAATCTTAGCAAGAATCGGTGTCCTCGGACACATGATGAGCGGAATAAAGATGGGTATGGTTCCATTTGCTTCGGCAATTGGATCCATCATGTATGCCATGCTTTGTACACGTCTAGATATCTCGTACGCTTTGAGTGCTACAAGCAGATACCAGTCAGATCCTGTTAACACTAAAATTTGGTAACGGAATCCCTAAGTCTGCAAAGGCGGAGCAGAATCGGCCGTTTGGTGTGAACACAGAGGCCGCATCGGCTAAGGAGTGATCGGCTGCGAGGCCAATCGGCTAAGGTTGGATCGGACGGGGGCCGATAGTCGATTCCAGTCGGAAGAGATGAAACAGTTTAGATGCGAGCGGTTTGAGGATAAATAGAAGATTCGGTTGTTAATTGCGCGTTAAATGATATTGCCACTTATGGATAGAGTCACGTAACGGCAATTGTATGTGTAATCTAGGGGTTTGTTTAGACTGTTAGTTGTAACACGACGTGGGTCCGCTCGGGATAATGTTGTGTTTTAAATAGTAGTTTAGATAGAGTCCGGGGTTTGTACAGATAATTGTATCTTGGGTATAAATAGGACCCGAGACCCCCTGTAAAATATAATAATAAAAAAATCACAATCAATCAAACCTTCGGCGCATTGCCAACCTTTTCTTCACACGAGCACTTTGTTCGGCGCATCCCCAGATCTAGGTAAATGCTTGTCATTAGTGGTATGATCTGTTGTCTCTAGTGCTTCCATCGTAATGACACATTAGAATCAAGAGTTTATACTGCGCTATTTATCATATAGCGCATATAAATTAGATCAATGTTTAGATCTATCCTGCCATTGGCCAGTTTTATCAAGAACTTGCAGCCGATAGGGCTATATCTAAAGGTTGGCTAGTTTATATGCAGTATCTACCGTCTCGAGAGATATAAATCAGCTACAACGGATTAGGTTTTTCTTTTTATACTTAATGGTGCATCGGGTTCGATGTTTCTTTTAATATATTTATTATTATATTTATATTAGGACTGCCTCTTATGTTAAGATCGCATTCTTGTCGGACGTTACCAGCCGAAATCGGCCTATCATCGACAGCCGATGGTTGATTTCCAGGCTATGCATCTGTTTCAAGAATGATATCTTTCTATAAGATTCATCGGAGTACTAGCCGATTCATTGTTAGCTTTCCAGTATCAGCTAGGTTATCGATTCATATATTTATTATCCTTTATTGTATTTAGGTTGCACAACCGATGTCTTTGTCTCGGTGTGGCCGATCCATTCCGATCGTCGGCTTAAATATATTTTAGGATAGCATATATATGCTCATGGATTCCCTCAGCCGATCTAGTGGGGATCTAACCTAACACTTAATGCATATTCTCTTGTTTTTATTGTTGATTAACAAATCAAATCAAGCGCACGCCACACACCTTGCATAGGCGGCCGTAGAGAAGGACACACTGCCCAGGTTAAGCGAGATCTCCTATCCAGCGCGTGAGAGAATTTCTCATCAACACGCTTCTTGGCACGCCCTGTGGGACTTCTTTGTCGGCACGACTCGGACGCATAGATTCAGCCGGCAAGATGGTCGACTCAAAGAGCCCCAGCATTTCCCACAACAACATTGTGCCTGTAAAGATGGAGCAGGTTATCGGTGACGAACAGCAAGCCGATTATAAGAAGATGGTGGAAGAGCTCCGGGCTAACTACTTGCAATCTTTCACCCAAACAAGATCGGGGCCGTGCATCGAAATATAAGTTCAGCATGAACGACACTAAGGCATCCTCCTCGGTGAGACAAAAGGCAAACGAGAAGATGGAGGAGCCGACCATGGAATAGGATGGTTCGGTTGTATATTCTCTACAAGACCGGATTGACTCGGCCGTCCATCACGCGCTAGTCAATCAAAGTAGCATTCTGGTCAACACTCTCAATAACATGATCGCTACGTGGTTGACGCCAAGATAGCCGAC